>JAJMFM010000003.1:0-369016 GCA_030574875.1 Taiozyma peoriensis
AATTAAATGAATGGGGGGCGTTGACACATAGAAGAGATACTTAATTGACTCGAGAGCTTACAACAATGAGACTATAGATGAGTTTCCAATTTGTTATCAAATCATATGAATTGATAAATTAGGCTACGATGAACAGGAAAAAATACACCCAATAAAATCTCATTTGTAGTTTTTTCTTTTAATTTGTATTGATTTCAACCAAATTGGGTTACTATATCACACACATACACATGCCCACAAGCATCTAGTTCGGTCATTTGGTGGTATGAAGATAGTTGTTTTGTATTTGTGAATCTCTTGTTTTCCTCTAATTTGTGGTCATTATGAATATTGTATTTTTTCTTATATGTATGTCATTCTGATGAAAACATCTATTTACTTAATGGAACAGCTTCTTGAGCAACACCATTGACGTATTTGATGACTTTAAGTTCGGTTTTAGATCTGGCCTGTACAGCAGCTGTTTGTAATTCTGGTTTAATAGAATTTCTCACAGTTTGAGCAGAAATTTGTAAATATTTGTTGAATCTATGTGTCCTCCAGTTAGTACAAAGGAACAGCGGTAATCAATAAGTTTCAACAAACCAAATAATATAGATGACTTACGAAATACCGGCTTTTTTCCAATTAGACATGATGAATTGAGTTGTTTGGTTGATAGTTTTAAGCTGTACACTTTTGCACCCTTTAAATTGGAAAGATTGTTAACTATACTTTGTTTTCCAGTTGACTTTTTTTTTTTAAATTTTCCTTCTCTATTTTCCTTCAAATTTCTCCCTTTTGAAAATCAAAAAGCGAGGAAAAAAGTCGAATTTTAGAATAATGAAAAATGATTTGATGAAGAACGTTGATTTCCTAAATTGGCAAAGAAAAAAATGAAGGGATCTCCGGGGTGTGGAGCGGGTAAGAAATATTTCCAAATTTGGTCACTATTATATATTTATACTTAAATATATTTGTTACGACCACGTTTTTGTATCTATAATTTTTTTTTTATGATGTTCGATGAGATGAGCTTATAGGTGAAGATGAACTGTTGTTGTCTATGAAGTTTGGTAATTGAATAGCTCGTTTGGTTGTTGATTGTGATTTTACCCTTTTAATTCGAAAATGACTGTGTCTAAGGATCATTACTACAGACTCAGTAGTGATATTGAGAAAGAGAGAATTGAAGCTGCTCTTGCCCTAATCAACGAACTAACCCAGGTTAATGATGAAGCTGAATGGGAATATGCCTTTAAAAGATTGATCAAAGGTTTGAGTTCCTCTAGAGGCTCTTCAAGACTTGGGTTCTCGACATGTTTGACGGAGATTATCAATATCAGAATCAATGATGGTCATTTAACCATCCCTGTCATTATCGATCTTATCAACGAGAATAATAAAGTTGCAAGTTCTATGAACGGTAAAGAAGAACGTGCTACTCTATTTGGAAAACTATTTGGATTACAAAGTTTATCAAACTTGATCTTAACCGTTGGCGAAGACGATTCAAAGATTACCCAAGATGATTTCAAAACTTTTATCAATAATTTAATTGAACTATCGACTTTAAAATCTTGGATTAGAGAAACTTCATTGTTTACAATCTATCAAATCTTACAAAAGAAAAGCGATAAGTTACCTAACGATCTGGTTCTTTATATTTTTCAAAAGATTGATGAGAATAAGCTATCCTTGACGACTGAAGGTCTTGCGTTATACCTTTCCGTTTCAAATTCCTTTAGATCATCTCAACTATCCACTTTACAATTTCAAAACAAAACTTGGGAGAATGTCGATCCATTGCATAGAGACAATCTATCACTTTTATCAAAAGTCCTTAAGGATATATCCACTGGTGATGATGATGAGGAGCAAAGTGCCAGTTCTAACAATGAGGAGAAGAATTTGAAAAAGAAAGGGACATGGTCTCCAAGATTACACTTTGTATGGTCTCTTGTTGTTCAAGAACTAGCAAATGGAGTCAACGTACAAGAAGAAGAGGAAGCTGAAGAGGAACAAGCTGACAATTCAAAGAAGAGAAAGAAGTCAAGTGACAAAAAATCTAAAAAGAAATCAAAGACAAAATCTTCCTCAACAACAAATGACAATGGTCACCACATTTCAATTTCTGAGTTTTGGAAAGTCATAATTGATGAAAGCTTCTTTAGCGATAAATCATCACATGAACGTAAATACTGGGGGTTTGAAATCTTTGAATTATTCTATAAAGCCGTTGGGGCCTCTGATATTTCAACTCTGTTCTCTCAAAACTTTACAAGAACTTTAATCAACCAATCATCTGATTCAAATAGACTTTTAAACAAAGTGTCCAAGAAAACTTTATCAAGAATCGTTGAGATTGCAACTTCCTCACCAGCAAAGATCATTCCCACCTTAAAAAATCTCTTGATTGGTGAATTTGGTAGTTTACAGTTTGATAGATTAACAAAGACCAAAACTGTTGAGAATTTAATTAATATTGAGCAGATTTCAAACAAGGACATCTCTTTATTCTTCATAGATATCTTGGAAAACTCACCAACTACTTCACCGGACTCAATAAAGACACAGAAATGGGCTATTGACCAACTTTTACACTTGGTTCGCTCGAAGAAGTCTACTTTGAACAACACGAGTAATTTAGAATGGATTGATTCAATCTTACAAGCTTTAGTTAAAAAATCATATTTCAAATCAATGGACGCTATTGCTTCAAATGCTTTTGATAAAACCTTAAAAGAGGGTGAAGATGAAGAAGAGTCAATTGACCCAATAGTAGAATTTGCCCAAGAGAGATTGAACTCCATTCTTTCTGACGTGATCTCCATTCCTCGTACTGATAATCAAACCTGGTCGTATAAAACATTAAACTCATTACTAGAACTCCAATCCAAACAGTTTACTCCATTATTTGAATTTGATGAGGAATTGAACACTACAAAGGATAAGTCTTTGAAAACGCTAAGAAAGATAAGATCTTTAAGAGAAAGTTCCAAACACATCGATAGCTCAAGGCTTTTGGTATTTGAATTATTGTTCTCTATGGTTTTATTACAGTTATTCACTGGAGATGCAGAATCGGTAAACACTTTACAAGAACTACAAGGATACTATCAAGATTCCAAGAAAAATTCAAGAGGTGGCGGTGATGATCATCATGGGGATGATGAGCAGGATAGTGTTTTGGGCATTGTAGAGATTTTATTAAATTTCATAAGTCAAAAGAGCTCACTGTTGAAAAAGCTAAGTTTGCTAGTATGGGAGAACTTTTGTGATAAGGTAGATTTACAAGGATTAGAGTTGTTATTTGATGTTATAACTACAAAGGAAAATAAAGAAGGTCAACAGGCTTTATTTGAAGGTGAGGAGGAATATGTTGATGAAGATGAAGAGAGTGAACATGATCATAGTCATGATGAAGAAGACGATAAGCATGACGAACCATCTGATTCTGATTCTGCTGATGATTCAGATTTAGATTCTGATTCTGATGAAGCAGAAGACATTGAAATCGACGAAGTCAACAAAAAAACAAACGTTGCATTAGCTGAAGCACTTAAAATTCCACATAATGGTGAAGTTATTCTGTCGTCTGATGAAGAAGGTTCGGACGATGATTTCTCTGATGAATCAATGGACGATGAACAGATGATTGAAATTGACGATCAATTGTCAAAGATCTTCAAACAACGTCAAGATGCGCTAAACAGTGTCCAAACTGGAAACAAACGTAAACAAGAGGTGGAAGAGGCTAGAACGAACATAATCCAATTTAAAAACCGTGTGATTGACTTGATTGAAATCTACGTCAAACAAAACCCAAAGAACGAATTGATTATACATACAATAACCCCGTTGTTGACTGCATTGAAAATAACCTTGGATAAATCTCTAGGTACTAAGATTCATAAGCTTTTAAAGAACAGAATTTGTAAAACAAAATTTGACTCAATCACCCATGTCACCAAAGAAGAATTGTTGGAGAGTTTGAAAGTCATTCATAGAGATTCCTTGAAGAATTCAAATAACAATGACTTCAACCTGTCTTCATCACAATGCTCTATATTTATCTCGAAACAATTGATACAATTAGACCCAGAATCTATTGGTGTTGTGATTGAGCTATACTCTGACTTGTTGAAGAGCTGGTTCTTGAAGAGAAATTCAAGATTGACTAGTTCCATATTTTTTGATTTCATAAATTGGTTGAATTCAAAGAGGGCTAATACTTCTGAAAAATAGGTGTTTTCCACTACATGAAATTAGATATAGACAAAAAACCGCTATAATCATCCCTTAATGTAATGTTAGTAGTTTACGTGTTTACAGACCTCAGAGACGCACACGCAATGCTATCTGATATGTTTGGATAAGAAAGATCTACTTGTAATGTAACATGGATGTGTAGTCTGTGGTATTTATACTAGAGCACTATTTGTATTCCCCTACTATAAACTACAATAGTACCAATTACTCTCAAACTGGGGCAAACCTTCTAAAGACATTGGAAGTAGCGGCATCTCTCAAAGTTATGAAGAATAATTCCACTTTATAGGTTTGAAAGATAATAACATGTACCTAGAAAGTAAGTCTTAGCTAATTTTTTCAAAGGCGAAGCTTAAGTTTCACAATTTAGCAGAATAACCTATTTTAATTTCAAGTCCAAGCTGTAGACGCCGCAACAACCATTAGTGACTAAGTTGTTTTGATAACATTAGTTTACCAACATATAAGAGGCTTCACTTGGAACAACGATCTAAATTCACCTGTTTAGAGCCAAAGAAAGACGCGTTTCTGCAAGAGGAATATTTCCAAATTTTGGACACAACTCCTTCCATCAAAAAAACTATATTTATAATTCCTGACTACCTTGACCATTCTGATCTGGACTTTGCTGTTGACCGCCTTGTTTACTCTGTTGTAGGGCCTTTGCTTCATTACTCTTTTTATCCACCTCAATTTTATTGTTAATCATATAAATAGCAGTTTGATTACCAACTTGAGAACCACTAAGTGTTATTTTTCTCTCTGTTGAATTTGGATCTGGATCACCTATTATAATTTTAGATCCTGTAGTTTCATTAAGATGCTTAATGTTTTTACCACTTTTCCCTATAATATTACCAACGTATTCATTAGGTATGAAAATTTCCTGTATGAGTGATGGGGCTTGTTGATGTTGGAGTTGACCAAGTGGAGTGGATATGTTATTTGCGAGGCCTGGGATTGGCCCACCAATTGGGAGGTTGTTATAGAAAGGTTGACGATGCTGTATGTGTACTTTGTTGCTATTATTAGAACTGCTATTAATACTATTGTATCTATCATTGTTGATGCTGCTATTGCTGTTAAGTCTATTGATTCTTGGGGAATTTGGCTGCTGCTGCTGCTGCTGTTGTTGATGTTGAATGCCATTGTTTGTGTATCTATTTGGATTTCCATATTGTAAGAATTGATTTTGATTCAGTTGAGGCAAAGCACCATAGTTTATAACGTTATTAAACAACAATGGATTTGGAGGTAAACCGTGCTGTTGCTGGTGCTGTTGTTGAGGTTGTTGATTTATACTAACACCAGGCGTATAGTAGATGAAATTTCCTTTAAACTGAGATTTATGTTCCAATATAGTTTGAGCAACATAATAAACTGCAATATGAATTGCATCAGCCACTCCACTTATGTTTAAAATACGATCAGTTGATAATGGTAAATGATGAGGACTTGCACTTAGTTTTGCAGCAGAGTTTTCTTCAATTTCTCTAAATCTTGAACCTTGTTTACCGATAACATAACCTATTAGTTGATGTGGGATTAAAATTTGTAAGTCAAATGGAATTGATTCAGTTGTTGAAGGAACACCTTCTTCCTCATCTACTATCGCTCTTGTTATCAAGCCAAAAGTCTTTGCAACGTTTTCAGCAGAACCTCTAACGTGAATAACACGTTCAGTTATACCTCTGATGTTTTCACTAACGTTTATATTTGTTGATGAGATCTTCTTAATATGATTAATCCTTTCACCACCTTTACCAACAATTAGCGCAGCTTCTTTGACTTGGCATAGCATTCTGAAATACGAGTAGGTCGGATCATCATTCTGTTGAGGAATTCTATGACTTGATATTTTGGTACTATTGTTGTTACCATTGCTGTTGCTACCGTTGGAATTAATACCATCAGTCTGAGAAATGTTACCATTACCACCACCGTTATTGCTGTCACCATGATCACTAGTGCTGCTATTGCTTATATTAGTGTTTTTACCACTGTTTAAACTAATGCTATTGTCTATATCTGTATCACCGGAATCACCACCCAAATCTTCATCTATGGCATCTGCATCAAGCGCTACTCTTTTAATAGTAGTGCTCGGGTGCTGTGTGACGTCAATGTCCTCTTCGTTCTTCCGCTTCAAAATGTTCATTTGTCCTAGCTTTGTGTAAATCAGTTGCACTGTGGTTATGAAATTGACAAAAGGTGAAGTTTTGTTTTGTTTTTGTTTGACGTATTTAACAGCGCTTTTAGTTTTCGTTTTATATTTTTATTTCCCTGTTTTTCTAAATATATGTTTTTTTTTTCTCTCAAAATTCGTAGTACCGCAAATTATCGCGTTTATTTATTGTTGTTGATTTGCCATGTTATTTGAATTGTTGCAAAATAGTCTTAAATGCCCAGTTTAAGTTAGAGTAGCTTTAAAGATTGTAACTTAGTTTAGTTGATTTTATAAGCAAAGACTTAATGAGATCATTTGAAGTTGTCTCTTTAACGTAGCAAGGATCAGAGTTTCCATCTTTGTATATATTTGATAGTGTTAAACGTAAATGCAAAGGCAAGGCTTTCTTGTCATTCTTTATAAGTTTCAGACGTGGCTTGTACACAACCAATACATGATCCGTGGCGATGATACTAATGTTCAAAATGATTTACAAATTTACCACAAAATTTTAACAATTGTGTCAGTTTGTATCACACAAACTTCAAAATCTCAAAATCTAATGCATTTCCAGTCTTCATAGAGCAGATGAGACCATTGCAAAAGATGCTGTGTTGAAGAGATTCAAAGACAATGGACAAATACGACAAGAATAAATTTAAATGGTTTCCAATAAAGGAGAATTTTGATCAATATCCCAGATGTGTTCGAACTCCACGCATGGCGCTTTCTCACCTATGTCCTTCACGTCCATATGAACAAAATGACAACAATAGCGAGATAAATGAGGATTTTTACGGTGAACTCTTTGAGGATACCGATGATGAGTACTATGATGCTGATCATCTGTCTAATAATCATAGACGCTTGAGAAGGAAGCTTATAAACCTTTTCCCAATATCAGACCAAAGAGATTATATCTCCAAACATTACCATGTTCAGGTGAATCAAGTCTTTAAAACTATAAATTTGACTAAAATCACCACACAACAGATTCAAATATTGTTGAACTTACCTATAATGTTACCTATTAAAAACGATGACAAGTTAGGCCATAATGATCCATTCAAACCAGAGATTTATAATTCTAATCTTGAGTATCTTGATGTTTGTTTACCTGTGCCTATTTTCCCTATATCTACACATTTTCAAAACTAACTTGATAATAGAAATATATCAATGAGGTTGTTGTCTCTTTGAGTATGATTTTGGCATATCCTATAGATACAGGGTTTTTCCTTGAATTTCTTGATAATTCACTTATAAGTAAATCATTATGGGGTCATAACTATCGTTATAACACCATGAATATACCAAGTGATGAAGAGTTAAAGGATTGGAAATATGATGCTGCTAAACTAAGATCATCACCTTGGGTTGAAATATTCAATCTAATTATTAATGATAATTTACAATTCTTTGAAATCATTCCAGGTCAAATTCATCATAATTCAAAACTTGTTATAGTTTTAATGATGATAAGATCAACAAGAAATCTTCAAAGAATGATTAATATAGAATTGAATAGATTACCTAAACTAGCTGATTTGATTATAGATAAGGGATTAAATCCCTTTCAATCATGTTATCTTGGAATATTACAGGATTCATTAACAAATTTAAAACATTATAGAACTGAATGTTATGATGAATCAAGTGTCTTTTCAAGAGTTGAAGAGCTAGTCTTATCGCCTAAATTAGATCTCTATTATAAATCTTCTAATTTTGTTGATAATGCACATGATCCAAATCCAGGTGATAGGACTTTGGTAAGTTATTACCATCATGGAGAACAATTACCAATAACAAAATTACATTCAGAGATTTCACAATCAGGTTTCATTAATTTGATTATTGATCCAAATGTTACATGTGCATTACCCAAGACATTGATAGGAAATGAGAATGAATTAATTTTCCATGATTTGAAAAAAGATGATAATAGTAATATTTATCCATTTTTGAAAATTCATTCAAATTTTGGGTTATATGATGATTATGATGTTCCTGTTTATTCCAACTATTTATCAGTAATACCATTGGAAAGATCAATATGTCCTAATAGATTTGATCTATTCAATAAACTAATGGAGCCTAAAATACAAACTCATCCATTAAAATTGACAAGATTGAATCTTCGTGCGAAATTACAAATACTATTGACAAGGCATCAATCCGATTTCAATCTTGATGATATACTTTTCCAAAAAGTTAATACTAGCTTTGAAATTACAAAGCAACTACAAAAGCTGATGTTTCAATATCCCAAGGATCTTTTACTTTCAATGCGATCCTCTACTTCTACTGCCTTTGTATCAAGTGATTTTTCAGAGCAGGATTTTGATATCATTTTGAGAAGAATCAAATTACGATATCCTGGATTGTTATACGATGTTAAAGGTGAAAGTGGTGAGATTATCATTCCTCTTGATGACTTGGTGGAATTGATGGTTAACGGGAAAATCGATCCTTGGAATTAGTTATTTATCATAATAAAAACCCTTAGGCAATCATTGGCTGAGTGTGTTGAGATAGCATTAAAGATAGACTACACTTTATATTTTTTCACTAAATTTTAATGTACATTATTTCCGACATAAGAATTGTAAGAAAATCAAAAATAACATCAAACATCAACACAAATTTAAAACAATGTTGTACTTTTAGGTGGCGTTCTTTACACTCACTGTTCATAAATTTAGATACCATTGTACTCTTCTCATATAGATTAGTGTGCGCTTTGGATATACTTTAACAAATTCGTATATAGACCTACAGTTTGAAAAACTGCACCTATTCATATCAAAACGGTTGATATCAAATAAAAAATTGAGGTAATAGAGCAAATATGAGCTTAAAGCAAGAACTCACGCCAACGGTGGAAGACCAAGCACAAGAGGAGGACTATGTTGAAGAGGAAGATGAGGATTTCGATCCTGAAAATGGTAAGCATTCCAAAGTTCTACATTGTGAACCAAGAGATCTTTATACTGACAGTATTTATAGCACAAGAAAACGAAGCTCTATCTAGTGAAGATGATGAAGATGATGAGGAGAACAACAAACTAAGGAAGAATAAGAAGCAGAAGAACAACTACAACTATGATGAGGTTGAAACTGATAAAGAAGTGGCAAAGGCCAACTATAACAAGATTGAAAGTTCAGAAGGTGGCTTGATCAAAACAAGACATCAAAGAGCCCTAGAGACTCAACAGAGTAAGACTTACACTTTTTCAAACACATATGGGAAAAGTACGGTTGACATTGATGAGGTATGGAAAAATCTACAAAACCATTCTAGAGAGCGTTTGAAAAATGGTAAATCGTCTTCAACTTACAATCTATCAATATCCTCTCCAACAACAGGTGATAAAGAACAGAGTACGACCAAGTTGAATGCTAATGAACAAATCAAGATCAAGAGAAAATATGAATATGCAGGGGAGTTGATCACAGAGGAGAGATGGGTTGATAGGGACTCTTTAGAAGCCAAACAGTATGTTGCCTCCCTTGGCCCAAACGCTAAAATTGAGTCATCTTCCTCCAACAAAAAAGATACAACCGTTGCCAATGATCCTTCTGGAGGAATAGGCAAAGGTTTCAATGCAAAAGGTGAGAAACTAAGGATCATTAAGAAGAGACAACCATTATTGGAAGGCATTATAAATGGATCTATAAAACCTAAGTTTAACACGCTGGAGAAATCCAGATTAGACTTTTCTAAATTTGTTGATAAAGAAGGCATAAATGACGAATTGGTTCATCATAATAAGGATGGTTATCTAGAAAGACAAGATTTCTTGAGTAGAGTACAATTCCATAAAGATTCAGAAATCAAGGATATAAGGAGAAGAGAGGTTCAAAATAAACAAAAATGAATACTCATTCAAATACTACTAAAATATCTATTGAAAGGCATTGTAGAAAGTATACATTATAAATGAGGAACTCCCAAACTTGTCAATGTCATATTGACAATGCTGAACATACCTTCACCCAACACCAGTCCACTACTAAACACAATCATTGAAGTCTTACCTTCATGAGAATGACTAACTCTTTTCAGCCAGACGTATGCAATCACACCTCCAAGGAACCTAGCAATGGTGAAGGATGGTGTATTATAGATACCAATTCCAACAGCAACCCCACTAGGCAACCATTTCAAATTCTTTTGAACTCTTTCATTGTTCTTAAATAGATTTTTCAATAGTGAGATGATACCAAATATGAAACCAAAAAATAATGAAAACTCATAAGCATAAGGTGGTAATCCATCTCCAGTGACCAATCTTGAACAATCGATCCAGATGATTGCAGTTGGGATTCTAAAGATCTTATTTGGAATCTCATAAACTTTGTTGTATACTTTATACATAATGGCACTTAACAACACCGACCATATAGTCCCAATAATTTGTGCAATGAACTGAGCATAAGGTGAGGCACCTATCAAATGACCCGTTTTCAAATCTTGCATCAAATCACCAGCCTGTTGAGCACCGGCTTCTGCAATGGCACCTGCAACTAAGTTGACAAGAACTGCACCGGGATGATCACGAGGAATGATTAGAGCAAATAAAAGTTGTGATAGTTTACCAATCCCACTGACTGGGTTTAAATCAGTTTCACCAAGAGCACGAACTCCAAGGACTGATAAAAATAGCGCTAAGATGATAGCAACAACTAATGAGTATATTGGTACAATTTTAACGCCAAATAAATAAACCATTGTCGATATGCATAATATGGATGATAGAATGATACCAATGACAACTGTCTTTGTATCCACGAGGTATTTCTCATCCAACTGGTTTTCTTGATTAATTTTATTCTTATTACTCGTCGTCTTCGTACTGTAAAAGTTATAGACAGATTGGACTGTGACAACCACAAACGATACAACACTATCACTAACCATGACAGCTAAACTTATCCATAAAATCCAACCCTGAGCACCAGTTTTCCAATCATCTATAGGGCCATCTGCCCATCCCTTATTTTTCGCTAAAGGTGCTAATATCCCCCAACCAAGGATGGCACCAAACAGCATGTATGATACAGTTGGTAAACCCATGATTATACCTTGACCAATATATGCTGGAGAAGGCTGTAGGTTCCATAAATAATGTGTGTTCAAATACTCTCCAAATATTGGCAAGTTTCTTATCTGTGGGATGAAATAGGAGATCAATGTGTACGTTGATGAGACAGAAAATGTTGTGATTAATGATTTCAAGTTCTTGTTGTATAATTGAATGTTACCCAATTCTTTTAAATTTTGAGCTTCTAATAATGAGGAATTTTCAGTTGGTAGCTGTGATTGGGAAGCCTGTGCCTCTGTCTCTGGTTCATCTTGGGTATCATTATCTTCAGAATCACTGCATAGAAGTTCATTGTAATCCGAAGCATGGCGTCTCTTCAATTCTGTGTCATCATGATGGACTTTAGTATTATTCAATACAGAAATTAAAGTTGCAGTAGCACTTCCCGATGGGAATGGGAGTCTCTCTTTAACAATGACTTGCTTTCTTAATGGTACTGCAAAGAAGATTCCAAAAAATGCTAACCCTAAAGACCATATTATCAAATCGTTAAGGGAAAATGTCACTAGTGAACCTGTCCCAGACTCTTCAGGTCTTAGGAATTTTTCAATGGCAGGAACAACACCGACAAATCCATATGCTAATGGACCTGTCCCCACTGCGACAGCTATACTCTGTATAAAGACATTTTCAACATCAGTGAATTCATAACTCAGACTTTTCTGTAAGTTTTTGAACAACGCAAATGATAGCAATGCAGAAGGTAAAGACATCATTGAAACCCAACCTGTTTGTAAACCAAACTGGAAATTCGATATAAGAATGAATGAACCTATCAGTAAACCAGCCAATATGGCTCTTGGTGTGATTTGCCTTATTTGAGGCTTTTCATGCCACTTCAAGTCTCTCCAGTGCTCTATCGTATTGGACATCTTCTATTTATGTGTATGGCCTGGGATTGAATGGCCTTGGGTATGGCCCGCGGTGTATTCTGGAAAGTGGAAGGAGTGAATGGGGTATATGTAGACGTGATTTCAACTGTATAGTGCTATTATGGTAGTGATATCCTAATGACTAATAGTTGGTATTAATCGTCTGTTAATGGTAAACAGAGGACAATCTCAAAAAAGCTATAGTTCTGATCGTTCACAAGCTTTATCACCTAAACTGCTGGACCTTCAGCAACTTTGGAGTAAATAAAAGCGTGGATACGAATATAAATATATATGTACAGTGCAAACTAAGTTAGCCTAATCAATTTTTCATCTTTGACTTAAATATGACTAGATCTAAAAACTCATCTCGGACTATTTTAGAGTTGCGTCCCGATTAGCTTGATTTGGTTAAGAAAATCTCTTTGATTACTAATTTTCATTGATAACGAAAGCTGTGGCGGTGGAAATTGTCTTTGCTAGATTTTTAAATTACCATAATAGGTAATTACTACAAGTAGTAGCTCGATTGTTTAGTCAATGATTAATCATCCGAACTCGCAAAGGTTAATAGACAAGGTTATTTCCCCGATGCATGATTAAGCGAGTAGATTATCAACTATTATATTCCAGCATAAAACAAGATGATTGAGGGAGATGTTTTGGAGAAACCACATATAAATCAATGTATATATATATTCCATAGATGTTATAAGACTTATAGGGAATAACTTCAAGTACTGTAGAGTAGATTAGGCTATTGCATCTTTCATTAGCACACCCAAACTAAGGAGAGATAGGTAGCTGATAAAACGATAGCCATGAGAACAGACAATCACAAAAATGCTTTTTAAATTTCCCAAGAAGGGTGTTTCACTTCTACACAGAACTTATTAGGATAATGGTTCTAGGTTTTACCACTTTGAAACCTTGTTAGCCTTCTGTTATTCGAGAATATCTCTCCCCTGATGAAATGGTTCATATATTTATTCAGAAACATATCACCAAGTTCAAGCAATTTTAGCCTTCAAGTTTAGTTTCAAATTGAAGATCTTGAAGCTTTTAAAACACGAGTCAACAGATTTGTTGAAACGCTCTCTTCATAGCTTTTCTATCGAATATGAAGATTGTTGATACAACACCATTGTTTTTCGTCTGCCTCACTAGAAATCAATCGACGTACTTCTACAATACTTGGAATAACATTTCTACCATTGAAGAGTAGAGAACGAAATTTTCTGACACCACTCACTTTAAAGCGTTTTGCTTGGATCTTCATATACATAATGCCTGCTATGAAAATAGCTTTTGTTCCAAGATAAGGGGGGGCCGGCCTTATGAAATTATTGCCCAACCTGCCAACAAGTCAGACAAATAATCTGTCGAATTGAAGATTCACCTATAGCAAAGGAACTCACAATCTTCACAAACAAAAGCTTTGTCGGTCATTACCGAAGACCAACCACCGTCAAATGAATGGAAACTATGACGATCTTTAATACATGGTGTCCCCTTCCAATATCAAAAAAGTGATACAATAGTCAATTTGAACTCATTATCTGAAACTGATGGTTGGAAATATAATTTATATGGATCAATCACATTGTGAAAGATTATCCTCTCATATCTGGATAACCTTTCAAGACTGGTAAATCTATTATATTTAATGAATTGGACCAAAATCAATCAGGAGAACGAATAAAGTCAAACTAATTTCATGAATACACAAATGAAGATGAACTTGCTACTATTTACTTATAGACTTTGACAATGATCCAATTTCTATGGAACTTAGGTTTGGAACTGATCTATTGGTTTATTTTAATACGGATCTAATCTCCAATATAGCGGTGTTTGGTTGCCAGTGTTTGGGTTTCATATGGATTTGTATCAAATTCTTCCTTTTGAAGAATTGGTTAAAAGATATTGGATTCTAATCGGATCACTGAAAAGTTTAAGTCATTGTTTGGGCAATGATGACAACCTTGATTGTTACTTATCTTGTCAAAGTACTTATGAAGTGGTCGACAATCTGAAAAAGTGTTGTTTTAGAACGATTAGATTTAGGTTTATGGAAACGCAGCAATATTCTAAATAATAGAAGATGTTTAAAGTGATACAAACTACAAGTTCATAGGAGAAATTTCTCTTTATCTGCCACACCTCTCTGGATTTATTGTAATCACAAATGCTAGTATTTAAGGTCTTTTGAATAAGCGCATTACGCAAAATAGATTATTCTCTGTTCTTAACTAATTTTAACTTTGTGCAGTCCCAATATACAAGTGGAAAGTTAATTGTTTCACCAATTGGACTGAAAAAAGAATTCATTGGCCTATAAACACAATAATTTATATATATAAACAGAAGTACTGTATATAAAACTATATTTAGTCACTCTCACCAAACAAGATGTAGTTCAAGATATCACTCAATGTAACAACTCCAATTAACTTTCCTTCATCATCAACGACGAAAAGTCTATGTAATCTTGATTTTCTAATGTTATCCAAGATAGTAGATAGTCTATCATTCACAGTACAAGTGTAGACACCTTCAAAATCATCAGATCTCCTCATCAAGGCTTCACCAACACTCAAAGACAAATCGTTATAGATACCACCTTTAATCAAACCAAGAACATCAACAGCCTCATAAACGTTGATTAACTTATCTGATTCATCAACAATTGGGATAGAACTAACAGATCCATGACTCAACAGCTGAATGACATCTATGACGGGAGTATCCATTGTAGCTGTTGATATTTGTTTATCAGTACCAATGCCTAATTCTTTTAATGGGACTAGTAAATCTTCAATTTCTTTACAATTTAAAGAAACAAATTTCAAAATACGATATTGAGTCAAGACACTCACCACAATTTCTCTATGAGTATCTTCATCTTCGTCAATCAAAGGTATTCTTCTTGATCTTGAATCAATCATTTTAACACAAGCATCGTATAATGGTTTAAAAGGATGGATTGAACCAGTATCAATAGGTTCAACGCCAATGGCTTTTTCAACATCTTTCAGTCCATTTAAATTCAACTTATCAACAAATTCAAATTTTTCAGGGTTTTGGAAATAGTACTGTATAACGTTGATAAAATCTGATGAATTTAATAAACCTGCAAATCTTGAAGTTTTAGCATCCCATAAAGGAGCTGACACAATATTGTTTTGTAATAGAATATTTAAAGATTTTTTAACTAGTAAAGAAGTGTCAAGTACTATTAATCTATAGGACACCGGTAATACATCATATGAAGTTTTGGATTTTAAAAATAGTCTTATAGCTTGAACTGCTAATCTTTGTGTATGTTTTATTTTATCAAGATCTTGATCATTTGTGATGTGTGTAGATTGCAGTCTCTCCTCTATGGAAGGTATTGTGGACATGGTGTGTGAATAAACTAGATTCAGTGCTAGTCGATGGCTATTGTTGATGTACTATGCTGACTCAGGATGGTTGATTTAGACTTCTTTGTTGGTGTTGTTATGATGTCGATGATGTTAAAGAAGGAGAAGCTTGAGGCAATAATTGCGGAAAGGTAATCTTTGACGTGTTGCCTTGACAAGTAAACCTATTGAGCAAAACTAAAATCTGTAGGAGAAAGTTCGGTATTCACTGTGTGTAATTATAAAAAATGCTGGATATATATTGCTTATCAAAAATGAATCCTTCATCAGTAATTGTCATTTACTCATTTGTACGTCAGTTGTCATTTTTCTTGTTCAAAGTTCGAAATTGTTTTTTGCCGAAAGCTAGCCCTTCAAAAAAAAAATTGAACTTGAATTTTGTCACTACTATGTTGATAAAAATATGATTAAAATGATTAATTCTAGTAACTACAACCAATAACTCTTTGAAAGATTATAGAGAGGCTTTGTTAAACCTTTGAATGCAGTGAGCTCTGATTCTTCAAAATTATAGGTTAGAGCTTGGGTATCTAAGCCCAACAGTACCGATAAATGGTTGGTTTGATGTTAATGGAGTTACCCTCTCTCATTTCTTTGCTTTGGGCGAGCATGCGCACTCTTTTTTCTTTTTTGGTCCAAAAAAAAAAAGTATAAAAGGAGGCAATTCGCACTCAAAAATTTTTGTTTCACAAATACCTTCTATGATAAATTTTTAAATTCCCCAAATCTCTTTGCCTTTTGGCTTAGATCAAGTGTAGTATCTGTTCTTTTCAGTGTAACAACTGAAATGTTCTCATTGAGAACTTTTTAATGTTACCCTTATTTTTGGATTCTGGTGGGGGGACTTTTTATCAATGGGCTTGCTCATTGGAGTCCCTATCCCACATAGTGTCGTTGCCATTGCACTGTCTTTAGGCTCCTGACGCAAATTTCTTTTTTTTTAAAGCATTAGATTGATGAGTTCATCAATCTGTTTTAAAATACATCCATCATATTCCTTAGCATATGGGGATTCATAGCTACAATCAAAATGGTTGTACAATAATGACATTTGGTACAGATATATTGTTATTATCAATTAGCTATACAACTATCAGGATATCTCGTTATTTGTTTCATCCAATCATATATTCATAAACTTGTCTATAGAGAAGTGACACTATCTAATTGTCATAATCTTTGACATTTGTTTACCACTAGCTATTGAGCTTGATTGTTGACTTTTCTTATTGTTGTTGTTGAAAACTTTATAAAATTTTAAATTTTCATCACCACCAACCGTTGCTAATGTAGAACCATCTGGTGAAATTTGACCTGAAATTATTCTTGAATCATGAGCATGTTCAATTTCTGCAACTTTAATCTTATGTTCATATGAGTAAACACTTATACTATTTGTAGGATAACCTCCTGTGGCAACAATTTCCCTACCAAAGGAATCAGATGAACCCCAATTTAATGAAGATATTTGGGATCCAGTGTCTATACTGTTAACTCTGGACCCTGTTGTTGTATTCCAAAAATGAATTTGTTTATCAGATGAACCACCTCCAGTGGCTAGTAATGATGTAATATCTGGATTCCATGCTAATGCCTTGACTGCAGCTGTATGAGTTGTCTTGACAAACTGTGGTATCGAACTTCTACTATCCCAAATACAAACGGTATTATCATTTGAACCTGAAGCAAATTGTAATCCATCTTTTCTATACTCTAAACCACAAACTTCTCCTGAATGATTGTTTAGTACCGATGTAACATGATTTTTAATTCTTACATCGTTAATGAAAATCTCACCACTTTTAGATCCACAAGTAACCAAGTGATTTGACCAACTCTGTGATCCAATTCTTACACCTGATTTCGTTCTCATAGTTCTTAGTTTAGAACTTGTTTCAATATCCCAAATCTCTATTGCACCATCGTCTTTACCAATGGATAAATATGATGAATCTTCTGACCATCTAACAGAAGATATATTATTATCACAATCAGTTAATAGTGAGACTGATCCGCTCGATGCATTCCATATATAACAACTACTTTCAAGGGCAATTGCCAAATAGTTATCCACTGACCAACTCAACAAGTTCAGATAAAAATCATCTGTAAAACCTGGTGCATCTAAAACTCTATCAGGATTGGAACTTATTTTTCTAGATCTAATTGGTTCAATGATGGATTTATGATTTTTGAAATCTGAGTTTTCATTAATTTGTATAGTCTTCTTACTTTGAGGTGGCAATGGTTGATACTGTAGAATTCTTTGACCAACTTCAATACCACAGGCATTAGCAACGGATTTTTTATAGAATATTCTAGATTGTGCTTCTATATGTTTAGATGGAGATGCATTCGGTGGAGGAATAGACTCCTCGGTTGAAACTCTGCCATTCGATGAATTGTGTCTTGAAGGAATAAATCTGTCAGTGGTGGATGTGTGAAATGGATTTGTGGATGATGATGTTCTTTTCAAACTTGGATAGACTGTATTATTATCCCAATCTGAACGTACAACGTTTAACTTGGTTGGTGATGTTAATGACAAGGTAGAGCTATGACCTCTTTGATGAACTTTATTTGGAGAGTTGACATAGCTAAAATTCTCTGAGCTTCTGGGGGACTCGAATATGTTTGACATGATATATGTGAGATGAAATTTCAATGACTATTATGTTATTATATGGTTTGGTACTTGAGCTTCTTGATTCTTTAATTAATCGAAATTCTATCTTGATGTAATCACTTGGATATAATGACTATTCATTCAGGCACTTTTCCCTTAATTCTCTGAGTCCTTCTTGTAAACACAAAAGTAGTGTACTACTTATTGATTCTTTCTAAGTGTAAGATTGTTGTATAAAACTTGCAAAAAGGGCAAGTGTTCTTTCTCTTCTCTCTGTGATCTCAATGGGAAATGTGAAGAAAGAAAGAAAGCGAATGAATAATGCAAATATGAACAAGCTAGCAAAGGAGATCAACAAATTGATCAAGATTAAACTAATCAATAAATCTCGAGAACAGGGCTTAAAGAGTCAAGGCAATAGATACTTGATTAGAGAGAAGTTAAAGTTCAGTGTATAATTTGAAAGTTGAAATGCCAAAATCCACACAAACGAATTTAAGCCATCACAAATTCCAAATTCAAATAAATTCTCTACATCATCAGCACTTTACTGGAAATAGTTGCTGCACCTCACAACCTTGATTTGATTACCATTTTCCCTCTTCACTCACTTTTGTGTACCAGATCAAAAGAAAAGATAAAACAATGTTTACATTTTTCCGATTTGGGAAGTCTAATGAGTATTGCCAAAAATTCTCAGTTTTAATTACGTGCATGAAAAAAAAAACATGTTGCTGTGGTTACCGAAATATAATGCCTCTTATGTCTTCGGTAAATGAGTTGAATTACACCAAAAAGAATCTAAAGATCATTTTTATTAGTCGAATGTTATTATTTATCTTTGTTGGACTCCTCCAATTATTGTTGAATTTAGTGGATTGATCTTGGAATTTTCTTGAGTTACTAAAAGTTCTGCGCTTTATTTTAATTTGATCTATTACAACCTGTTTAAAAACTACACAAAGCTACTCAATTTGTATAATGCTGAGGACATAATTAGCTATTGGAAGATCAGTTGTGGATACTTAAACTTTTAATTTTCAGATCATCAATACTCGTAATTAGCGCATTTAGTCTCTTCTCCACCCCGGTTGCTAACGCTTCATACTCTTGTACGGTCAACCCTTTACCATCGTTTAAATTGACACCAACACCATTGCCAAATTTTTCTGAATCTATCCTGATGAAATAAGAAGCAATCAACTGGAAGTTGATCCTAAACTTTACCAATCTTTTCAACAAGTCGTCTAGGGTTACCTTTTCCTTGCCAATGGTGAGCACTTCTCTCAACTTTATCACTTCTCCATCTTCATCTGAGTGTGGTTTCAAAGATTCATCTATTCCCTTTAAAATTTCGATAAAATTCCCAGATATCATATCATCAAAGAATTCATAAAACTCATGGAACAATCCAATGATTTCCTTTTGATTTGTATAAGTCTCATCGGCATTGACAAATTTTAAATGAGATTCTAGGCGATCCAGCTTTTGAAAATCTGTAGAAAGGGATTCCTCTAACCAGTTCAGATCGTCTTTTACACGGCTTACTAACAAGGAAAATGAAGGCGATGATGATGAAGAAGCATTATGATCTTGAAATTTGGTAATGTTAGAAGAAAGATTGTTGACTATCTTGTTTAATATAGGGAAAGTTTGAAAAATCGGTGTATATACCTTGTTTGTCAGATCTCTCAATTTAGAGATGAGGGGATCTGTATTGTTGGCAGGTGGAAGTACTCCTGACATTGCAATGTTAATCTTTTTAATGGGCCTTTGTGTTGTAAGAATCAGGCTCTTCTGCTGTTGGTTGGGTTCAACTTTTTTCATCTTTATCCTTCAGATCAGCTCAACACACAAATCTCGGTAGCTTTTTTGTCTATTCCTCTTGATACTTTTTTTTTCTGACGTCAGTGAAGTAGCAGAAGAAAATAGCGTGGGGAGTGCCGGAGAATTATTTCTAATGCTGACACAACGACTGAAGTAACTAATTGATGGGTCAAGTTTACAAGCGTTTGTTATGCACATGATTTTTCTGTAGATTGTTCTATTTGTGTTTATAAAGTGTTCTTCAACTATCGTTTGTTTATTATCTATTATCTATATCTATATATATATATCTGATCTATGATCGATTAACGAAATTCAACAGAGACATTTGATCTTTCTGTTGAGGATAGAAGTCTCAGTCTTCTTCACAGTAAACTTTGGTATCAGCAGGTTATTGTACTGCGGCGTGACACTTATGGTAATCATGGAATCCAATTTATTGTCAATATTAAGACGCTGATTTTGGTTCTCTATAAAGTCGAATTCAAAGTCAAATACTTCTTCCGACTCGCTCTCACTGTCGGAGTAGTATTGTTCATCATCAAATGTTGTTGGTGATCTTAGTAGTTTACTATCTAGACATTCACCCATCAAACCATCAACTTTTTCAAGAGTAGTGTAATAATCTCTCTCATAGTCAAATCTGTAGTTATCATGCGGACTTAAAATAAACTCTTCATCATTAGAGTCATCTATTAATATGCTATCTGACTCTATATTCTTAAGGTCAAAGTATGGGCTTGAATTGAAAACAGTTGATGATTTAACACATCTCTCAAGGAATACTTTGAAGTCATGAAATATTGTTGTTGTTTCACGAAAGGTGTGGTTGATAAATGATATGATATCTTCGTTAATGTCCGTAGTAAATAAAAAATGACTTTTCATTATCAACTCTTGAACGGCGATAACTTCATGTTTCAACTTATGCAATGTTATAAGCAGATTCCCATTTGAGTTATATTCGTATTGATCGACACAAGTGTTAATCTTAAGGAACTTCAGCACTATATCAGCGGACAATAGTTTTTGTTTGTAAGCTTCTAAGATTGGTGTTTCTCTAACGTCTGATAGTAGTTGCAAGATATCATCATTTGAGCATTGTGCTATGGTTAGAAGTTTTTCCAATACTATATGGTGTTGTTTTTGTAAAGTTCTGATCATTGTGAATTGTGTGCGTGCAAGCTTGTGTGCGTTTGTTTGTTTACCTTATGATTACTAAGGGTCAGATGCTTGTATATGTTGTAAAGATGTTGAATAACTACATTTACAATTAGAATATGAGAGTTCGAGAAGCTGAAATAAAATAGTTTATCTTTATATAATATATTATCATCCAAATACTATTCATGTAACTATGATTCATACAGCTTATTTTTTTTTCTATCGTGATTTTATGTGTCATAATTTTTTTGACTCATCGTTTTCCCTAGAAAGCCAAATTTTATAGAGAGTGGCCGAACCGAAAAGATTATATAGATAAAGTTTTTTAAACTTGAATTGTAAGCGTTTAAAAATTTACAAAGAGTGTCCGTTTTCAGTAAATGATTGTGAACACTTGAACGACACTGATATTTTGTTAGTTGAAAATATTCACTTTCGACTCTGAAAATCACACAAGACATTTCATTTCTTCTAAATTGGTTGGCACATGCTCGGTTGACCATGTGTTTGATCAATCTATGGCACAAGACATCATATTAATTTTTTAAGAATTTCAAAATTTCTACCAGCTCTGTTGGACTCACTTGTTCACTTGTAAGGCTGTTACTGACTTTGGTTTAATACCGGGGTAGCTTGACCTAAAACGTTTTCGTGTACTTTAAAATTCTGTATACTTAATTTGACAAAGTCTAACCACGTTGACGTTTCATGGCGTTTTGACAGGTCGGCGTTAATGAGAAAAATAAATCCTATACTTACCACACTACTTAATTTCTTTGCATACCCTTTGAGCGTACCACGCGTGTATGGCTAAAAATATATGTCTTAACCCATGCCAACACTCTGCCTTCCCCCATAGCGAGTTATATATGAGGATTTTAAAGTGGATGATTTCAATATAATATTGGTGCTTTATCTTTTTTTTTTTGCTTGGAAACGTAGAAGATCTACTATGATCTGAGTGTAAATTTGGGCATATCTAAGAGAAAATATTAAACTGCAAGTCTCCTGAGAGTAATGGCATAGCCTACTAGTCGATATTGGAAATCAATGGTGAATACTTGGTACTTCTGGTAAGAATTTACATCCGTGATTACCGGTGATACTCTTTAACCAAATTTCTCAGAGTCGTGTGCCAGAGTAGCATAGCTAAAAAGTAACACATGTGAAGTGTACAAGTTTAGATTTGCAATTAGTGATCTTGTGACAATTTCCTTGTTGGTTTGGCAAAGTCTCAAGGAGAGTCTTGGAACGAAATCACTCGTCTAAGTACCTTTTTTTTGGCCCACACGTGTACAACTAACTAAGCGAAATATTAGATATGCATAGATTCCAAAAGAAACATACCACGTGCATAATTCATTTTCAATGGACTATTTTAAACTAATAACAAGGTACACAAAACACCAAGAATTGTCAAACTAGAGCCAGAAATAGAAGAAGAAGTTAGTTTCTTGGATTTGGATCGTTGTTGTAAAAATTTTGTAGTTATTCTTGCCTTGCTGGGAGTTTGGTTCCTATCATGCAGGTGCTTGTAAGATAAAACACCAAAGTGTTTTTCTTCATCTTATTTTGCTTGGAAAAGGGTAATAAACTTGAAATATTTATAGTGTAATAAATATCATTGAATTCTATATGATTAGCACTCTATCCTGCGCTTCAGTGTAGACATAAAAGGAAGCCAATTCACCAATTTGGACGTCAAAAAACTTCCATCACTAATTTGAGTAAAAGTTAAACTTGTTTATATAAAGGACTACATAGACGAAATTAACAACAATGGTTTACATACCTTCTCCACCAGAGTTGAAACCAACCATCATACAAATGCAAAATGCGGACGTACAACAATCATCAAATGAACAAACAGAACCATCGCCTAAATTGGATCCAAAGAATCCAGATCAACATCAACAACCAAAGAAAAGAAGACGTCGTTCCTCATCTTCTTTGGTATCCCAATCAGAAATCGAAAAAAGAAGAAGAGAACACAAGACTGCTCATTCATTCATCGAAAAGAAAAGAAGGATAAGGATGAATAGAGAGTTTGAAGCACTGAAGTATTTGATACCCGCTTGTAGAAACAGTTTTATAAATGCTGGAAATGGTAATTCACAAAGTTCGACAGCTGGTGGTCAAGGTGAAGGAATGTATAAATTGACTATATTACAAGCCACTGTTGATTATATACAATATCTTCACGACGTTGTTAACATCCAACAAAACGAGATCAAAAGCTTCACGGTAAGCTCTGGTGATGTGTCTGAAGACAATAATAGTGATACGGATTTAAGTAACAGATCTATTACTGAACAGAAAAGAGAATTAGATTTTGCTTCAATAAACATAGACACTGAAAGTTATAGAAATGTTGATGAAGACTTTGATTTCAACAAATTGTTTGAAGGTTTTATCAGTAACAGATCATCATTTACATCATCGTCATCGATATCAAAACCACTCAATCCCATCACTGACAGCATTACTTCAGCTCCAGTAACGAGGAAAAGAAAAACCTCAAAGTCAAACAGACATTCACAGACATCTTTAAGCTCATCCTCTGGAACTGTTGATAACATTAAATTTCAATCGTTACCATCACCAATAATAACACCAGAACTTCATCCAAGGTATGAAACTTCATCAACAAATTCCATATCTCTTTCGAGCTCTCTATCTTTTCCATCAAACAATAACGATGAGTGTAATAATGGAATAATCAAGGCAAACTTTCAATTTCCAAGTTGGAAATCACCAGTTGAAATCAGAAGTACCAAACCAGTCATATCGTCGAGATCAAAATCTAGCTCATCTGGATCCTCGTCACTCCATTCCAACTATGAATTTAAAAAGACAATTCCACCTCCTCCCCCATCTGCATCACCTAGAAGTACATCACCAAATAGTAGATCGGCTTCCAATCTTCAGGTAATTAACGAACTTGATCATTTGATAGTGTCACAAGAACATAATGATAATATTAGGGTCAATACACCAACTCTACAAGATAACATATCAAATTATGCCACTTCTAGTGTCGCAGGGTATGGAGATCATGGAGAAGATGCTGATTCGGCTAACGTTTTATTGTCAATGAGAAAGGATAGTGGGAGTCTTCCTTCTATACGTTCACTCTTAAATTAGATGATCATAGAGCTAATACATATATTTATATATTTTACCACTTCATCATTACCGAGTCTACTATTAACGATTATAACCTACTATCTCACATTTTTTGTACTAAGTTCATACTTACATATTCCTTAATAATTGAACAACAGTTAATGTGTCATATAATTGACAGCCGTACTAAGATGGCGCTTGCAAAGCACGAACAAAAATTACTGATCACCAAACCAATTTTAATTTCATCGGCATGGTCAGTAAACTGCGCCTATATCTACCAAAAAAAGAAAAGAAAAAATATAAAATCTAAAATTAACTCTAATATGTCATTTTGTAATTTGACAGAGAATGGAAATTGTTAAAATACCGAAAGGGAAAAAAATGAAATATTTAATACAAGAGATATATTTATATTTTTGAAACATAGCTAAACGAGACCTTTTATCAAACAAATTTATTTTACTAATCAGATCTATCAATCAAATATCATAATCACTCAACGATATGGGTATCAAGAAATTCTTCAAGGTGAAAGCACCTACTGAAGACGAAGTCAACTCAACAGTCAGGAACGATATGGCTGACAAGTTCATGCCAACTAAACAAACGAATAAGAAGAAACCTAACAATTTTGGTGCATATGCCCAATATGCCAATGACAAGACACAGAAGAAGGTATACGCTCCAAAGGGTTATGAAGAGCATGCTGTGAATAACAAGGGTGAGAAAGTTGTCACGCCAGGCCAAGGCAGTCTTGATCACAACCCATATAATGATCAACAGCAAGGTGGATCATCATCTCAAAATCCATATGCTAATCAATCCAGTGGTTCTTTTCAATCGGAGAACTCTCGTCACAATTCAAGTGATGGTTATAATCAACAGCAACCATATGGGCGTCCTGGAACCAATGGTACTAATGGGACAAACCCTTACAGTTCTTTAAATAGTGCCAATCAAAATTTTAATCCTTACAGTAATCAAAGAAGTGGGAATAACTCCTATGGAAATAGTGCCTATAGTGATCAATCTCATTCCAGCTCACCAGGTGGATCTGGAAACCCTTATCAATCACTAAGTAGTAGTACAAATCATCATGGCTCTTATCAAGGAGACAATAAGCAGCAATCACCTCATCAACAACCTCAACAACAACAACAAAGAGGAGGCACTTTAAATCCATATGGAACACATCACAAAAAAGATCTCAATCCATATGGTAATCAACAAAGAGCTGAAAGAACCTCTCGTCTTAGAAGTCCTCAAGAGGAAGAAGATTTAAACTATATACCTGCTGCAGATCAACAATCCATAAATCCTCCACCAAGTTATCGTACACATCATCAGCCACAAGTCCAAGAACAAGTACAACGATCCGAGTTTGATTTTGAAGATTTGAACGCAGAAGTCGTTAGAGAAGATGAGGAAGATTTGAATGACACGAGCTATAATGATTACAATAATCAGTATCAAACGCAATATCAAGAACAAGAACAAGAGTTGACTGCAGAGGAATTAGCACAGCGTGAAGAGGATGAAGAAGTTGAACAGATTAAAACACAAATACGTGGCGTAAAACAAGATTCCGTGGCATCCACTAGAAACATATTGAACATGGCAAGAGATGCTGAAGAGAGTGGTAAGAATACTGCTGGTATGATTGGTGCTCAAAGCGAGATTTTGTACAACGTTGAGGAGAATCTATCTTTGGCTGAAACTCAGGACAGAATGGCTAAGGAAAGAGTAAAACAATTACATCATTACAATAGAAACATTTTAAAGCCAAGCGTTGCGAACCCATTCACCAAGTCTAGAAGATTAAGAGATCAGGAAGAGAAGATTAAGAATGATCGAATCCACTCTAAAGTGGAACAAGAGCGTCAAAGAAGAGAACTGACGAACTCTACAAACAGGATTAAATCATCTCTGAACGATTCTGAAGGTTTAGGTGACTCTATCACTCAAAAGTATAGACATGAAAAATTCAAAGAGCAATCCAAAAGATACCAGTTCGAGGAAGATAGCGAAGATGATGAAATGGAAAAAGAGATTGCTGAAAACCTGGATGAAGTTTCCAAGATTTCAAGTAGATTAAAGAAATTGGCATATACTCAAGGTGAAGAAATCGATAGACAAAATTATAGAATCAGGAACATCGAAGAAAAAACGGACAAATTGGATATCAACGTTCATTTGAATGCTGCAAGCTTGACAAGAACACGTTAGGACATATACGTATATGTATAAGTAAACACTAATATTACAGGGACTTAATGACCTTTTACCTTTGTTGTAGTGAACCACGTATTATAGGAAGATAGAAATGATATCTCCGGGTAATATTTTCGCGAATTGTTGTTGGAAAGTTGAACTTCGATAATCCACAACAAAGTATAAGCCTGTACATTTTTGGCTCTATAAAAGGGAAGCTAAAAGTAATCACTCTATTTTGCTAGTGGTACTGAAGGATATAATGTCTGCGCAAAATAACAAACCACCTCTATCGCACACATTGTGGTCGCCGATTGACACGGTGAAAGATGTCGCGGATTCGATAGGTTTAAACGACTTGAACGATGAGACCTCAAGAAATTTAGCCATGGATGTGGAATATAGAATCCATGAAATCCTGGAGCAGGCTGTCAAGTTTATGAGACATTCCAAAAGACGTACTCTGACCACGCATGACATTGAAAAGGCTTTAAAAGCCTTGAACGTTGAACCATTGTATGGTTATGATGTCTCAAGACCACTAAATTTCAAAGAAGCTTTAGTGGGTAATGGTCAAACGCTATACTACATCGACGATGAAGAGGTTGACTTTGAAAAATTGATCAATCAACCATTGCCAAAAGTCCCAAGATCTACCACTTTCACTGCGCATTGGTTGGCCATTGAAGGTGTTCAACCGGCCATACCTCAAAACCCATTAGAATCAGAAATAAGAAGTTTATTACCATCTCAAAGAGGCTCCATAACAAATGTATTAAGCGAGGGTTCCGTTTACAATGCTTCAAATTCTCTCAATTCTAATAGTGGCTCCTCAAATGGTGCTATCGCGGGTAATGCTAACAGCTCTGCTACCAGCAGTGCAACTAACAATGGACAAATTAACAGTAAGGATGCAGAAATCAAACCTCTGGTGAAACACGTCTTATCCAAAGAGCTTCAACTATATTTCAACAAGGTTGTACAGGCTCTGACAAATATTTCAGATGACGAAGAAACACTACACTTGAAACAAGCTGCATTAACTTCCTTACGTTCAGACCCAGGTTTACATCAGCTGGTTCCATATTTTGTGCAATTCATTTCTGAACAAATCACACATAATTTAAACAACCTAGCGCTATTATCCACGATGCTAGAAGTTGTCTACTCGCTACTTTCTAACCCTAACATATTCCTGGACCCATATATTCACGCTCTGATGCCATGTATTCTTACCTTATTGCTAGCAAAGAGAATAGGCTCCTCGACTTCGTCAACTAAAGACGCTTCCGAATCAGAAGTGACTGCCAAGAACACAGCGAACAATACAAATGATGAAGATGAACATCTTGCAGTTCGAGAATTTGCTTCCAGTTTATTGGAGCACGTTTGCAAAAATTATGGAAAGAGTTACTCTACATTAAGACCAAGAGTCACAAGAACGTTGCTCAAGGCATTCCTAGATCCAAACAAACCAGTGGGGACTCTATATGGTTCAATAATAGGGTTGAGAGTTCTTGGTGAAGAGGTTATAAGAATTACAATACTGGGCAATTTGAGCAATTGGGCTATTGCAATTTTAGAAAACCAACAGCTCAAACAAGAGCACAAGAAATTGTTAATAGAGACGGTGGTGAAGACATTAAGATTATTAGTAGCTGACAAGAGTGAAGCTACTGATGATATGGAGGTTGAACTTACAGATGAGGATAAACAAAAACTGCACACAAGATTTGGTGATGCGATAGCTGAAGAAATACTTCAACAGAATGATGCCAAAAAGATAACCGATGCTATCTTCTTTGGAGAGATTAAGGGTTGAAGAAGCGATTAGATTCCTATAGTTGATACGAATTGAGACAGTAAATCTTACGAAACAGTTGTAGTTTATAATTTTTCATTAGGTCGTTAATTAGTGAAAACGATTCACTTTGGAGGAGCAAATAGCTTCCGTCTGACTTTCCTATTGGAAGGGCTACCCCTCAAAATTGCTTCTTCAGGACTTTTGAACTCAAATGGCTCTCCTGGTTTCCTCTTCACAGTCGATCTGATAACCAAAGGGCTCAGTAATATTGTTTCTGAGTTTGGTGATTTCACTACTCGATCCTGTACCTTAACCGCAGAGCTCACCACTGTTCCGTTTACGGGTGATCCTACACTATTGACAGATCCTGAAACCATATTCTTATCCTCTGATATGTTTAGTGAGTCTCTTGGAGTTTCCAACACGTCTATGATTTTGTTCTTTTTCATCGGCGTTTCTTCCACTTGGGAGAATGATTCATGTTGAAGTTTTTGTGATGTCGAGAGTATTTTCAAATCTACTCCGCTCTTTTGCTGTGATGCTGACACTGTTGAAGAAGATGAGTTTACCGTATTGGTACTTATTAGCTTCTTACCAACTCTGTTAAAGATGGCAGAATTAGACTTCTGAGCTGAATTCTTTGTATGCTGTGAATTATCACTGCTATTTGAAGTGGATAGTGGTATAGAGAGTTCGATCTGTCTTTTGGAAAGGTTAGAAGCGTTGAAGGATGAATTTCTTTTGATCATTTGCAAATCACTATTGCTTCTTTTCAAGGTGAGTTCTGGTATATCTCGCAATATCGAGGATGATCTTGATAACGAGGGGCGAGGAATCGTCTTTTGATCAACATTAGAGGATACTTTTGAACTTGGTAATGACGAAGTGCTGAGATGGGAGCCTTGCTTGATCTTAGCTTTTGAGGATGAAGTAGAGGATGAGGTCGAGGACCTGAAAGATGGGCCCTTAATCTTCTTTATTAAGTGCTTCACACTATTTGGACATTTTTTATCAAAGAATGGGATAATGACATAAGCAATGAAATTTGTTGATGAGAAACTGCTGGATGAAGATGATGATAAAGCTACAGATGATGATGTGAATGAGGAAATAGCTGAAGTAGATGAGTTCAACGTATCCCAAATACATAACATATCAACGTAATTTTCAAATATTTCAATGTAACTCAAATCGATGTTATTTTTTGTGGAGGCTTCATTTTTGGACTTTACTGTTGTGACTGCACTCCCATTCAAGGTTGGTGTTATTCTTCTCTTACCAACCAATGACTTTTTCGTTAGTGCTTTTTTACCTTTTTTCCTGTTTTTTTCTGCTTCTTTCCAAAATTTTAAATCATCACATTGTGTATGATTTATGAGTTCTAACAAGACCACTAATTGTAGTTGTAATTCTCTAATTTTAAAGCTATTAAGAATGTTCGTTAGTGACTTATTTGTTTCAGAATAGTCCAAAGAATGAATATCGAAGTCAACCAAATTTAAAGACTTGGAAATAAACTCATCTCTGAATATAGATTCGACTTCAAATAAAGCAGTTGAGTTTAATAACCCATTGTTTGACATCATGTGACGAGAGTCGAACTGTTCAAACGATATCACAAATTGCTTTAGGATAGACTCATAGGAGATAGTGGTTGATGGGTCAACCTGAGAGTATATAGACTTGAGTCTTGAAAAAGTTGACTTGGTGAAGAAGGTTAAGGGAGTTGTAAGTTGGTAAAGCGTCTCAAAATATCTTTCCAGAAAGTAATCAAATGGATCTGTCAGTTTTTGATCTTCTTGGAGTTCCTTATATGGTGATGTTTTCTCCTGTGTTGGTTTTACTGGAGATGAGTGTACAGGTGGTTTCATTGATAGTTTTATGTCATTGATGGGCAGATCTGAAAGAGAAGATGGCCAGGACTTCACATTGATAGATTTTTCGACTGAGTTTGACGAAAAGTTGATCTTTGTATTCAAAGATGATTGCGAAGGTGATGGTGATTCCAAAGATGTGATAAATGATTGCGTTGTGTAATTTATAACATATATATCGTCTTTAAGATGAGACAGTATGCCAAATTGATCTTTCCAGTTAAAAGATATCTTGATACCGATAGGTGATATGGAGGCCTTTGCCAATATTACAGGATCTGAGCACTTGAAAATTCTTGATTTGTTGGAATTTATGAGTTGAACTGAAGAATTGGAGTTGGAGTTTTGAACATTGTGTATTAGATGAGATGACAATGACGACAAATCAGACTTTACTGGATCCAAGAGTTCTAGGTGTATGAAATCATTTGATTTCAATTTATTCAAATGAGATCGTACCTCTATCACCACTGATCTGCCACCATCTTGAGACATGATTCAAGAGATTCAGCTGGATAAACACGAAAGACTCAAGAGGCTTGATACAATCCACTTAAAGACCCGATTGTATCATTTTTGATGTTATAGACATACTTCGTTTAATACTCTTACGCCAAATGTAACATTTTTTCGCAAGTTGCACAATAATATCACGGATTGGGTAATGTCCCATATTTGGCCGCGTCATAATGGAAAGTCAAGTTTTAAAAGAAAAAACTGACAAGAGAATTTAAGAACTAAAAGTGTGTAAAGTTTGGGACTATATCAATAATATAATATGACACATGAGTTTTGAAGACAAAGTGTCTTTGAAAGTTAAAGTACAATACTAGAAATAAGTGAGACTTGAAACAAACAAAAAAAAAACACTGACCGTGGATAACCTTAAAGCTGATCTAATTTTATTTACCTCATTTTGTGGTAATTGTCGCTTCCTACAATTAACGTTCTCACTATGTGAGCATTTTGCAGCCTAATTTCTTACCGTCCAATGTAATCAAGGGTTTTTTCTAGGCATAATTTTAGTTTTATTTTTGAAGGAACCGGAAACCAAATCGTCTTGAAGTTTAGTTTTGTGTAATGAGTAAATTATGCTCTTTCCACTTTATAAATTAACATAATAGAAAGACTTGTGTATGCCAATTATAAATGGTCGTTTCAGATTTTTCATAGCGCTTAATTTGAATTAAATATACATAATTTGCTCCAGAGGAAGGTCAAAATATTAGGCAAAAGGACAAAAAAGAAAAAGAAAATCGGAGAAAATCGAGAGAGAATTGGAAGACCAAAAATTCCAAAGAGGCCAACAAAGTTGTATTAAAAAAAACTAAGTAATAATATTCTTTTTACTACACCCATTGAGTAATCTCATAACTCTCAATTGCAAGTTTCTCTTTGATCTTTAAAAAAAAAAAACCCTTCTCTGTCGCATTAAGTTACAACTCCAGAGTGTGATTATTTCTATTTAGATTTTTGTCTGTCTGTGTTGTTAAGTTCTTATTAAGAACCTTCAAATTCAACAACGTCCAATCACAAAACTTAAACCACAAACCACAATCACAAAAAAAAAAAATAGGATAGTCTTACAAAGTCTGCCAAACGAAACAATAAGAAGGAAATATTACTGGTGATCGCACATTGAATCCCCCTCTTATACTAAAGCTAGTCATTCCCTTCAAATATTCATATTTGATTTTTTCATCACTATACAGATCCAGTTAAACTAAAAATATCTCCCACTTACAAAAAAAAAAAAAAAAGAGTAAGAGATCAAATCTTTATCCAACACAATTAGATCCATCCACGTACGTTCTATTCATTTTGGTTTCCCTGTTCTCATTTCAAGTCATGTCATCAACCACTGAATCCACTTCAATTAATGAAGGATCAACTGAAAAGGTTGCAAATATCAACTCCCCTTCTCAGGAGGTTTCTTCCCCTGCATCCACAATCACTCCAACTTCTTACAAATTATTGCCAGCTCCAGCGCCATTGATTAGTGCATGGGGTACGGCTGCAGTCTCAAAAGCATCAGCATCTACCACAAAGAGTTTTGAAGAACCCGCTCCCAAATCAACCATATCTGCTTCTTCTAATTCTAATTCTAACACAAGTAACTCAAAGTCGGCCAAAGCAAACAATATTCAACCGAACCAATGGCCAAGCGCAGATGCCGCTTTATCGAAAGAAGCTACAACATCTGAATCCATCAAAGCTCCAACTCAAACTAAGCAAACTACATTGCCACCTAAAGTGAAAAACACTGGTAAAGAAAAATGGGTCCCATTTGAAGCCACTATTGTCATTTCTTCAAACAGTGGTAATGGAAGTAATAATAATAAGAAGAAGAATAGCAACAATGTCAACCAGACTAGTCACAACAATAACAAAAAGAAGATTCAAAACAAATCAAAATCTAAAGAACAGAAGAAAAAATCAAATGAGTCTTCATCAACAGCATCGCATGCTTCCAATATATCCAGCGGTAATAAATCTGACATACAGTCAAATACTAGAAAAAATAAGGATATCATTGAATCTATTCAATTGTTGAGCTTAAACTCTGGCTCCACTACTGCTGATTCAAAGGATTCCAGTTCCCCAACATTTAATTCGGGTGTAACGACATCTACCAAAACAGATGTTTCCCAAAGTCCTGGCTCTGAAGAAATCTCTGATAATTTCAAAAGCAATAAAGATGTGCATGACAATGTTCATGATTTGGACAATGAACCAGTTCCAAATAGTCAACAGTTAGATCAGCCAAAACTTCCCCTCAAGACTCCTGATTTACCGCCACAGCCGGCCAAACCACTTGCTCAAACACATAGCCCAACCAACATCAACAACAATAATAATAAAAAGTTTCAACACAGAAATTCTGAACCTTACACTCAATTCAATCCATCCTACCAAGGTAATAACAACTACAATCAGAAACCACGTCGTTTTAATCCAAACAAACCGTATAACAATTTTAGACATTCTGTCTCTGGTGCAAATAACTATGCCAATGTTCCACTTCTGGGAAATCCAAATTTCAACTATGGTTACAACCCGTTCTTCCAACCTCTTGTCCCTCAAGCACAGTACCCTTATCAGAATACTTTCAACAATTTCAGTCAAGGGCCATCATCAAGATCAAATTCACAATCTCCTGCTAAGGGGGACTATGCTTCTCTGAACGTTTCTCCAGCTATAGCAAATCAAATTTTGCATACTCCTGGTTCAAATTTTTTACCAAATGTTACTGTTGGTTATACCCCATATGTTGAAGATCCTCTAACTTTGATAATCAATCAATTGAACTATTATTTCTCCTTGGAGAATTTGCTCAAAGATAATTATTTGAGAAAACAGATGAACTCAAATGGTTTTATTCCTTTGAAAAAATTACATGAATTTAAAAGATTGAATGCGCTAACCAGAGGTGATATAACCGCTTTGTACAATGCACTAAGCTTCATACCAAGCTTAGAATTGAAAAATGACAAAGTTAGAGTTGCTGAGAATTGGTCCAATTGGACTTTACCATTTGACAAACGTGATGACGCTGGTAAGGAAGAAGATGAAAGCGAAACGACATCTGAGCCATCCGCTGGTGTCGAAGTGTCATAAGCTTGACCTTTTAGACTTCTATTTCTCTGGATTGATGGATTTGAAGTTACAGGCGGTATGGGGACTGGTTAAGTGTTGAGATTCGTTTTCCATATCCACAAAACACGGTTCTAATTCAATTATGTTTTGCCTGGGATTTTTATCATGAATTCGCTATACCTTTATATCTACATCAATTGAACGTATTGCTCTGCAATGGTGATTAGTCGACTGTTATAGATATTAGGAAAAAACCTTAATATATCAGTACATCAAAAGTGGTCTGGAAGTCCAGTTTCTATCTCGACGTTGCCAAGAATGAATCTTTATAGATCAGTTAAGCAGACTTGAATACTTGAGCGAGGCTCAGTTTTTTGAAATCCACCTCTTTATCAACCATGCATTTCTTTGTTCAATATTAAAGAGAGTTTATATCTCTTGGCTAACTTCCTTCATAAACCCCCTCACTGGCGCCTCGTTTGTCTAGTTTGCATCCCTAGATGTTTCATGAGAAACTGGTTAGCAGGTTTATATGAACCCTACAAAACTTACTTACGGCTTGGGCAATGTTCCAGTCCCATTTATGATTCATTTTTGCACTTTTCACACTTTTAACATCACATTTTTATTTTTTTTTCCCTTGATTGTGACAGTAAGGACGCTAGATGGAGATAAGAGACAAAATAAATTTGTTTTAGATTTAGCTGGCCATGGCATCTAAAGCCCCTGGGGTGATACCCTTGCTTCAAGTCTTCAGCTATCTTTCACAGGTCGCCATGTCTTTTTTTTTTTTTTGCGCATGTTAAATTTTTGTTTGTGCACCCTATTCATAATCTTCATCCGTATGTAACCCTCATTATTATTAAATAAAAGTTACTTTCATCACTTTATAGATATAGAGATAGTTTGTAGATAGTTTAAGCTTAGGAATGAAAGGATGTATATCTCAGTGTAAATTGTGTAACTCTATAGTTCAAATCAGAATATCAAGGCAAACTCGGAGAAAGCCTGCGTTCTTATGAAAACAAAAAAAATGCATCCCAAGATCAAAAAGTCAATTGATAAAGCCTGGCAACAAACTGAAAACTGAATTTATATTGCTAGTTCCTTCTAAGAGGTCCAAGTTGAAGCGATATCGTTAGAATTTTGATCACACTGCCTATCCTACCTGACATAAAGATTATTAGTCTACTGGGATCTTTTCACGCGTATAATAGTGTGCTTGACAGGAAAAGGTTGCATATTCAATTTATTGAGCACCACTGACTGATAGAGAAATATTTGGTCGGCTGATTATCGCCTAACCTTAAACAAAGTCATTATACTACTCAATGTCAGCTGCTGGATCCAATTTCTATAATGTTCCAGGCAGTCATAAACCATATAATCATCATGAAACAGCCCCGCTACTTGCTTCGATAATACCATCATATGGGAATGGCAACAGTAATGGAAGTGGGTTTGGCAGACATCGTCAAAGTTCATCATATTTTGGACGACGTTCACTTGCCAAACCGAATCTCCCGCTCAATTCTGATGGATCCAACAAAGAGGTTGCAGGAGATGACGATTCAAGCGATAAGAGTAATGCAAATAAACTGGGGACCTTTGACGGTGTTTTCGTCCCCACTGCCTTGAATGTTCTATCAATTTTAATGTTCTTAAGATTTGGTTTCATTATTGGGCAGATGGGTGTATTAGGTACATTCCTACTGCTGGGGATGTCTTACGCTATCGATCTGCTTACAACTCTATCAATTTCTGCTATTGCTACAAATGGTACGGTTAGAGGTGGTGGAGCGTACTATATGATCTCCAGATCTTTAGGACCAGAATTTGGTGGGTCTATTGGGCTAGTGTTCTATATTGGACAAGTTTTGAACTCAGGGTTAAACGTTGTCGGTATTATTGAACCATTGTTGACCAATTTAGGCAAAGCTGACGGCTCTTTGTATCAAATTTTTCCAGAAGGATATTGGTGGGAATTTCTTTACTCCTCAACTTTGCTTTTAGTATGTATATGCGTTGCATTAGTTGGCTCAGCATTGGTTACAAAAGCTGGTTTTTTGTTATTCATTGTCTTGCTAATTTCTATATTTTCAATTCCTATATCAGCCTTGTTTGTTGGTCCTTTCGAACTTCACGAAGGCTTGTTGTATACTGGTCCATCTTTGGAAGTTTTGAAAGAGAACCTGTTTCCCCATTTCACAAAAGGTGCAGCGGGATCTTTGTTGACGACTAAGGAAACCTTTAACGACATGTTTGGTATCTTTTTTCCTGCCACGGCTGGTGTATTTGCTGGTGCATCTATGTCTGGGGTCTTGAAAACCCCTTCAAAGTCTATACCTAAGGGTACTCTTTGGGGCTTACTTTTAACTTTCATCATTTATTCAATAGTCATCATCAGTCTAGGCTCTTCTGTGCCTAGAAAACTGCTGCATAGTGATGTTAAAATCATTCAAACTATCAACTTGTCGAGTACACTTATTTTAGTCGGTGAATTGTCTACTTCGCTCTTCTCAATTATTGTGGGTATTGTTGGGGCTGCTAACGTCTTACAGGCAATCGCTAAAGATGGAATTTTTCCAAAGCTAGACATCTTCAGTAAAGTCGACTCAAATAGTAATAATCCAATCAATGCTATCATTTTAACATGGATCTTGACCCAACTTTGTTTGTTTGCCAATATTAACCAAATTGCAACATTTATTACCATGGCTTTCCTAATGACTTTTTTTGTTACTAATCTGGCTTGTTTCTTACTAAAACTTGCATCCGCTCCAAACTTTCGACCATCCTTTAGATTGTTTGATTGGTATACTGCATTTGCTGGGCTGCTTTTGAGTGCAGCAGCCATGTTTATTGTGGATGGTATTTCTGCATCTTTAGTGGTTGTATTTTTGATTGCTTTATTCATTTTTATCCATTACGTTTGTCCCCCAAAACCTTGGGGTGATGTTTCTCAGAGTTTAATCTATCACCAAGTAAGAAAGTACCTACTGCGATTAAGACAGGACAATGTGAAATATTGGAGACCACAAATTTTGTTGCTAGTTGACAGTCCAAGAAGTTCGTGGAATCTCATTCAATTTTGTAATAATTTGAAGAAAGGGGGTTTATACATTCTTGGTCATGTCATCGTTTATGAAAGCTTTCAAAATAACTTTGCGGAGTTCACCAAACAACAACATGCTTGGATTAAGCTACGTGACTTGACTAAAGTCAAAGCTTTCGTTCAGATTGGATTGGGTCCAACTTTACCATGGGGAGTTAGAAACGTTATCATGGGATCTGGATTAGGCGGAATGAAACCAAATATCACAGTGTTGGGGCTCTTCGATCTGGAAAGACATTATCCAAAGGCTAGGCCAAAACTAAATCCGAAAAAGCCTAGTCAGTTGTCAGTCAACATTGAAACGTTACCAACTGATGTTTGTCGTAATGAGAAACGAGTCTCGGTTCAAAACTGGGTATCAATTATTGAGGATCTCATCCTGATGAGGTCTAATGTTGCCGTTGCAAAAGGTTTTGAAACCCTGAATATTCCATCACACTCTGGTTCAAAACTTCCCTATGAAAAGAGAAAGTTCATCGATTTATATCCCATCCAAATGTCTGCTGAGGTGTTTGACAAAAATGGGGAGAGATCGGCTCTCACAACCAACTTTGATACGTACACTTTGATTTTACAGCTTGGTGCAATTTTAACGACAGTTCCACATTGGAAGAAAACCCACAGGTTACGAATTGTTGTCTTTGTTGAGGATGAGGAAGATATGGAGAATGAAAGAGAAAGAGTTCAGTCTTTGATTCAAATTCTTAGAATCAAGGCTGTGATCTTAGTCGTTTGTCTTAAAAACTTTGATTATTATAATACCATCGTTAAAGGTGCCAAAACTAGTTTGAAAGAAGTTAACAAAGCTTTAGCGGATGATGACTGGTGGGATGAGCTGAAAAAAGCTAGATCTGATGGGTCACAGTCGAATACAAATGCTAATATCCCTTCAATTACCATTTCAGCGCCGTTTATCCATGATGATTTTGACAATCTACAGAACAAAAAGCATGGTCTATCCAAATTACAAAAGATGGGTCTCTCTCTCAGTATGACTACAAATAAGCTGGTGGGGAGTGACTTTAATAGGACTATGGCTTTTGAATCCGACAGTGAGTCTGATTTGGATAGTAATAGTGTCTATAGTGACTCTGATATATTTCAACACGAAGAATCAAAACAGTTTGATCATTTGAGAAAATCCAAAATTAGTTCGAATGCGACAGTTGATGATTCGACCCAGATATTTGCAAGAAGCTCAGATTCAGTACCAGCTACTCCTATTCTTCAGTCTCGAACTACTCACAAACCATCTGTTACGAATCTAAACAAATTGAAAAAGTTGAATCAACGTCCAAATTTCTCATCAGAGAAACTTCCAAGATCGAAGGTTGTGGATGATGCCACTGGCGATGAGCCTTCAATCATCTTGCTACCTGAAGATCAAGTGTCAATTCGTTCCAAGAAATTCACTTCCAGAGAGACAAACAAACCAGCTCATAAAAGAGACTTATCTGGGCAGTCTCACTTGGACTTCAATCAAGAACAGAGTTTGAATCCCGTATCTCCCAAGTTTGACCCAGACCACCCGCATATCGAACCTAATGCTGATAATAAGTTGAAGCTACCTCCACCTAACATACCTGAAGCTCTTAATGAAACTGTTATTGAAGATGAGGATGCTGTCGAAGAGGATGGACTGGATATTGATAACTTGTCGTTTGATGACCTTCCTGCCAAAGGGCAACATTTGATTTTGAATAACGTTATGAAGACGCTATCGAGTCAGGTGCCCGTCATATTTACAACCTTACCGGCGCCTTTCGTTGGAACTCATAGAAGTGAAGAAGATTGTAAAGAATACTTAGAAAACTTACAAGTTTGGCTAGAAGATTTACCACCGGTTATGCTGATCAACTCACAATCAATGACAGTTACTACAGCTCTATGAGCAAATAATATTAGACTACTCTTTACTATACCCTTTTGTTTTTTTGTTCTTTTTTTCGTTTAATTCGTATAAAATCAAACTCAATCACCAAGTTTAACAAATTGGAATGCTAAGTAGAAATCAGAAGCTTCAACTTCTTCACCCTCTAATCCGACTTTTCCATCTTTAGATCTTTTCATACCGTCAAGAAGTTTTGGGCTTAATCTATTATACCATTCTGGGATGTTCTCTTTGAAAAATTGCGCAAGAGGTTTTTGAAACTGTAATTTTAAACCATATTCACTTGCCAAAGATCTAAATGCCTCGAAGGGTACAACGTATTCAGGAACATTATCAATTGCATCTTTCAAATAATAATTGTATACATTACCATAAGGTTGTGTGAATAGACCATCTTTTGGAACATCTTCGAGGAAAGTTACTGAATATAATGAGTTCCCAAATGATTTTTGGCCCTCTGGAAGTCTTTTCAACTTATGCCTTATAAAGTCTGAGTTTGGAATTGTTCCAATAAATCTACCACCAGACCCCAAAGATCTTGCAACGTTCTCGATCATGGTTCTTGCCTTATGTTCACTTTCAAAGGCATAGTGTAGACAAAATTGCATGGATACTACATCCACTGGAAATCTAAGGTTTGGATGATCGTATAGAACCTCTGATAGCTTCAAGTTAAAACAATCACCAGTGATGAATGTAGTGATAAACGAAGCACGATTCGAACGGTAACGTCTATATGCCTCTTTGATGGATGCATCTGAAATATCTATTCCAATATATTCGGAGATTCTAGCCATTTGCCATTTATTAATATCACCACCTTTCCCACAACCTAAATCAAGAACACGATTACCAGGATCGGTACAATTGTTGATTAAAATGTATTTGATGGCATTATGGTAATTTCTAAGTTTGATAATTGGGGAAACAGCCCTTTTGGATAAGTTTGATGTGTATGTTCTTTCGTTATAATGCTGTCTGACAACATGATCCAAGTGTCTTCTTTTGATATCTATTTCACGATCTGCTGGCTGATAACCATTCCGGTTATTATGATCTACTGGTGGTCTCTGTTGTTCACGATCCTCCGGTTGTCGTTTCAAATGACGATCGCTTTGAGTGGTATCACTCTGCAGTTTGGTTGGTTGAGGAGAAGGGCTGCTTTGCACTACTTTATTCTTTATGAAACTAGGCACTTCAAACGCTTGTTTCTTCCAGTTATTTATGAGAGCATCAGGAGCAGGGCTGGAGGTTGATGGCAACGGTTTGTTTGATTCAGTACTATCGGCATGACTTTCCTTTGAATCAGCGTCAACTTTGGTAGCTGCCACTTGGGCTACTTCAACGGTGTTGTCGCTCATTACTTACTCTGGTTGTAATGGTGAAAGTAACAGGACTATGCAGCTAGCTCTTCTTTGATCTTCACTAACGTAAAAGTACATCCTCTTTGGACTAATTGTGGACTAATTTGGTAGAAAGTGCATCATCAATTTATCAAAATGTCAAATCTCTCATCCAAACACCATAACATCAATTTTGAATCAGCATGAATTTTATATTGTTTATTTTCCCTTTTAATAATTTGACACTTTTTTCGTTTGCCTTTGTAACAATTGTGAAAAGCTGTCACTAAATAAGATCCAAGGGCCAGGTTTTGAATCAGAGAGTCGTTGTACATTATGAGTGGCAGAGAGCACGGTTATGGTAATGGTCGTAGGTACGGTAGCTCCTCTGGTTATAATGGCTACCGCCGAGATGAAAGAGAAGAGGGAAACTGGAAAGGTAGAAGTCGATACGATGACCATCACAGAAATCGCGAGAGAGACCGTGAAAGGGAAAGGGATAGTCATAGACAGAGGGAGAATGAGAGGTATAATGAAAGAACCAAAGCACAAAGGCATGTTGTAATTCCTGAAGCAATGAAAAAAACGCTGGGAGAAGCATCTACTAACATCCAATCGAATCAGATTGTGAGCAACGGAATAGAATCAAAATCTACTACACTAACAATCAATGACCCTTTAGTTTCTTCTACGACGCCGAGTGCGTCTTCTGTTTTGGAGTTGAAGAAGCAAGAGAGATTAAAGAAGCTGGAGGCATGGAAAAAGAAACAACAGGAGAGAAAACAGCAACAGCAAACTCCTCAAAAGGTTGTAGAACCAGTAACAACTACAGTGAAAAGAAAACTAGTGAACAAGCTGGCATCCAAATCAAATTCCAAATCAACTTTAAAGTCTTCTTTAAAGAAAACTAGTCTTCTGGGAGACTCTGATGATGAATTTGAAGGTACATCCAAAAAACCATTTTTCATTCCATCCACTTCAGATGCTGATAAGCCAACAAGGGCGCATGCTGAAGATGAAACTGATGTTACTATTATCGAAGAAGATCATGACAAAGAGGAAGTAGATCCACTTGATGTTTTCATGAATGAATTGGATGGTACGCCAATTGACCATTTTACCCATGAAACTTCAGAATCTAGGGTATTTGAAGACGAAGAAGCTGAAGATAAAAATGGTGATACAGCTTTGGAAAATGATGGTAATGATGAAGCAGTAAACTTGTTGAGAAAGTTAAAGAAGAACAAGAGTAAGACTATTCATGCACCAAAATACAATCTCAAAACTTTAGAAAAATTCCCCAAGAAATTTACCGTCGATATGGAAAGCATCGACCCTGACGAAGTACTCAATTTCAGAATACTCAACAGCATTTTCATTAATAACAAAGCAATCAACCCTGCCATGAATTTCTATCACTTGGGATTGGATGCAGAAACTTTAAGCATATTAACAAACCAACTTCAGTTTGGTTCCCCTACTCCTATTCAATCACAAACAATTCCAGCAATTATGTCAGGGAAAGATGTCATTGGTATAGGTAAAACAGGTTCTGGAAAGACTATGTGTTATCTACTTGGGATGCTAAAGCATATAAAACAACAAAGACCGTTATCAAAAGACGAAACAGGACCGTTGGGTATAATATTATCACCAACAAGAGAATTAGCCATTCAAATTCATGAAACTTGTGAAATATTCTTGAATGATAATGGTTTGAAATCAATCTGCTGCACTGGTGGATCTGAGTTGAACAAACAGATTAACGAAATCAAGAAGGGCGTTGAGATTGTCATAGCTACGCCCGGGCGCTTTATTGATTTGTTAACTTTAAATAATGGGAAGTTATTAAAGACTGATAGAATCACATTCGTAACGTTGGATGAAGCTGATAGATTGTTTGACTTGGGGTTCGAACCACAAATAACTCAAATCATGAAAACTATAAGGCCTGATAAGCAATGTGTGTTATTCTCAGCCACTTTCCCCAAAAAGCTACAAGATTTTGCCGTCAAGATCCTTCATAAGCCTGTTATCATAGCCGTTGGTAACAAGCAAGTGGTTAATGAGAACATTTCACAACAAGGAAAAGTATTTGAAAATGAGGATGAAAAATTCAACTTTTTACTTCAATTACTGGGCAAGCAAGAAGATCAAAAGACAATCATATTTTGTGATTCTCAACTTCAAGTGAACTTTATGAATAAGCGACTAATTGAAAAGGGATATAAACCTGTTGCAATCCATGCCGGATTGCCGTCACATGAGCGTACCACTAATTTATCAACGTTCAAAAAAACAACAACTTCAAACATATTGATATCTACAGAAGTGTTATCCAGAGGGTTAGATGTTCCAGCTGTGAGCTTAGTCATCTTATACAATCCTGCTAAAAGTTTTGCACAATATGTTCATACGACAGGTAGAACTGCTAGAGGTGATACTACAGGTACTGCTATTTCATTACTCTTTAAAGATGAAGAGCTACAAGCTTACATATTGTATAAGTGCATGCCGGAAGATGATGTTCCTGATGATGTTAAAGTCTTAGCTTTGGAGTTTGAAAAGGACTTGAAAACTGGCAAGAAGAAAGTCAGTTCTGGGTTTGGTGGTAAAGGTTTAGATAACTTGGATAGAATTAGAAATGAAGCTGAGAAGAGCGAACGGAAGAAATATGGTGAAGATGATGATGGTAAGAAAGTTGTTGAAGTGAACAGCGATGGTGAAGAGATAGAGGTGGAGAAAACAGAAGTTGATGTCAATGCCGATGATTCCGATGAAGACGATACAGAATTTTCTGGTCCTAATCTTGATATTACATTTAACGCTAAAGAAGGTCGTGGGCCAGATCGTGGTATTTTCAATGCTAAAATTAACATAAATGATTTACCACAAAATGTCAGATGGATAGCAAGTAACAACACATCGTTGTCGAAAATTATTGAACAAACGTCGACTTCCATTACTTATAAAGGTAGATTCTATCCAGAAGGCCAAGAACCTAAAGAAAATGAAGAAGCTAAACTCTACTTGTTGATCGAAAGTGAAAAAGAACACCAACTGATGGAAGCTATCGAAGCATTGAAAAAGGTAATTATACACGAGTTGAAAAAGGTTTCCAATGATCGGTCTGGGAAATTCTCTGTATAGACGACTAATTAACATAATACTGATTGCAGCTTTAATAGACCGTACTCAATCTTCAAGTGTAAACCACATCAAACATTCTAACTATAAAAATCTAATCATAGATCAAAGGTTTCCCTCCATTTTTCTCATCTAACTTTCTCTCTGCAACCTCTTTCAAGTGATTCCTACTTGACTTTGATCTCTCTTCTTGTAGCTTCTGTCCCAACTTCCCCTGTTTTCGTAAATTGGAATTGTAACGTTCCTCAGCGGCCCTTCTTGCAGCCTCTTTTGGATCATCTTGTCCAATGCCATTACCATTTAAATTTGTAGACGCAGAATCACCAAGTGTACGGCCTTCAGACTTGAAAGGTTTTTGCTGCTTTTGAGGTTTAGATGTGGTCTTGGTGGTTGTGGATGGTTTGTTGTATTGTTTTGACGTGCGCGAAGTGGAGCTACTGCCCACTTTTTCGGAGCTTGTAGAAGGTCTTTGTGTGGTTGTGGAACTCATGCAGTTACCCATGATAATGAAGAATATGAAAGTGTGGGCAGAGTCGTAATGTGATACGTGGGGAACTGAAGGGTAGTTGACAAAGGGTGGGGATGGATAGGGTTTATACAGATACAACTGATATACAATTTTCAAAGGCTGTGTACGTACTTTAGATATCACATATGATCAGATTACTCGGCTATTATAAGGTTTTGGTAGAATAATGCTGGAGTAAATCGTAAATTCGCGAAAGATAAATCGAGACATTCCTTCGAGAGATCTACTATCCACAAAACGAGATACGATGAAGCTCCGAGCTCATTTTATTAATTATGTATATTTTTGGATATAACAAACGACTATCCTTTCTATGTACAGTGTTTATCAAGTGCATTAAAAAGTGACTAACCCTAAATGGATGGGTATTCTCTATAATGAAAAAAAAAAAGGGAAGAAGGATATAAAAAAAACTTTGAAATAGAATATCTCGTAAAAATGTCATCAAAATTGTTGTTAATGGGTCAAGTTAGTATGAAGCTGATTGTTTCAATAATCTGAGAATGTGTTGCGCACTAGATTGGTATACTGTGGAATTGGACCAATATTGTTTTCTTCCAATAGTGCTTGGTTTTTCAAATATTTGTTCAAATGAGGATGAGTGTTTGTAACATTTTTAACTTGACGTAATTGACGATTATCACGACAATAATATTTGAAGTTTTGCAAAACCTGACAATACAATAAGTCTCTATTTTGAGAAGGATCGATGTTTTCTGAAGAGTTTCCTTTCAAAGTTGAATAGACTGAACCAAAAGTTGAGTCTCTTAAAGCAGCCCAATCAGCATTAGCAATGTAAGTATAACCTTCATCATCGGTGAATTTGATCAAGTCTAACCAAGCTTCCAAAATTTCAGCGTTTGTAACTTCAACAGAACCTAATGATTTCAAATAAATTCTTCTTGAAACTTGTGACTTGGGTAAATTATAAAGTGCATATGCTTGGTATAAAGAATCAATCGTTGGTTTATCATTCCAAACAACACATTTAGATATTATAATGTTGAAAAAAGGTTCATCAATTGGTTTTATTTCGTTATAAGTTGCAATAATCTGCTTTAACTTTGGTAAACCAGCAGATTTATCTTGAGCATAATTTTCAAAGAAAATTTCGAAAAAAGTATTGTTTAAAGATGATGAAATTCCATGATGAACGTTTCTACCATAGAAAGTGGTAGCCTTAACCCAAACGTCAAAGATTTTTTCAAAATCTCTTTCCACTAGCCAAATATTTTCAATGAATTGTTTAACGTTGTTAACTTGTAAAGTTAAAGTATATGGCATTTCTTTGTTAATGGCTTTTTCAAAAAATTTGGTTGCAATGTTAATATTTTTGGATTCTCCAATAAAAGCTAGATGAACGTCAACCAAAGTTGAAAGAGCAAAATGAGATTCAATAGCACATAGATCATTAAAGTAATCTAAGGCTTTTTGATATTCATCAGCAGCTAAACAAGTTTTAATCATCCCAGAGATTAAAAAAGGATGAGTGTATTTTCTTAAAGCTTTTGATTCTTTATACAAATTTTCTATATCTTCAAAATTTGAAGAAGAATGTTGGAAAATCATTGGTAATAAAACACCAATACATTTTTGTTGTAAAAAGATTGTTTTTAAGTTTTCATTTTGCATTGCAGATGACCATAATTGAATGGCATCATTCTCTAATTTCAACTCTTTTAAAGATGTTAATAAATGCATAGCACCATTTTCATCTATTGAAACGGTATTGTCCAATAAATCGTTAATGATCTCCTTCAATGAGACTTGAATAAAAGTTTGCATATCACCATGGAAGGATTTAGCATCATAATCTGGTTTTTTCGATAATCTCGTTAGTTGAGATCTATTGGCTCTTAATCCAGTGTGTAAAGCATGGACTAATAATGATACCATTTGAGGTTTGAAATCTGGTACACCTTTTAATTCTTTATAAAGATCAATAGCCTTTCTTATAGTTTCCCAAAAGTAAAGTTGATTTGACGTTTCAGTAAGATCAACAGCTTGAACCAAGTAATCCTGGAAAGCTGTAAGTTGATTAAACCAAGGTGATGACGTACTGATATAAGGTGTTTGTTGTTTAGATGATTTGTTTTGCTTTTTGTTATTCTTGTTTGGTCTTCTTACTTGTTGTTTGTTAAAATCCGCAACGTTTTTAATAGACTTTGTAAAACTTAAACTATTGTTATTACTGTTATTATTGTTGGTAGTTCCTAAATCACTTGATGGGATTCTATCAATAGCGACCGAATTGAATCTTATAGAATGATTGATGGAGTTTCTGGCAGTTGAGACAACTTGATTTGTCAACCTCGTTGACTTTAAAACGTTTGCTCTAAACATTTTGAGTTGATAAGAGCTTTAAAGAGTGTACTGTGTGGTTGGGTATGTTTGAAGTCTTTTCTCGTTAAGAACTGATTATATTTACAAGTATTAAGTAGTTTCTGAAATATATGCGTAAGTTAAAAGAGAAATTTTTAAGTCATCATCCGCCGCTGAAGAAAAAAAGAAAGATCAAATAAAACTTAATGGGTGGGTTGAGGGTGCCCAATCTGGGCGGGGGTGGCGAAGAAAAATAGAAGGAATTCTGTTTTTATTTTTTTGTTTTTCGCTAGAGCAAAATCGCGAATGCGAATACGCTTAAAATTATAAAAGGCTAAAAGGCAGGGTTACAAAATCAATTAACATGCGATGTTAATGAATTATTAAAGATTAGAATTTGATGAATTCATAATGAAAATCGAAACTGTATCGTTTGGGTGTTCCGATTTGTACTTATGACTCCTGAGTCTTGTGACTTTTATGTTGAGCAAATAAGGTGTTCATTTTACTATTTTTTGTTGGTCCATCTCCGACTAATATATAAATATTGATGTACAGTTGGACCGATAATGGTGTAATTAATCCTCCTTTTGTTAGCACGTTAGTCAAATTGAGGTGTACAAATTTGAGTACCAAACGAAAGTTTTGCATAATCAAACTTAAATGTTATACGATTGTGTTTTGATGGTACTAAATTTGCAACATCTTTTGACACCTTTTAATTTCTTTTACTTTATTATGTGCAATAACTCATCGATTCTCGAATGACTTTTTTTGTCTTGTTTCCAATGCATGTTAAATTATAAGCAAGTGGTTGATTACATCCGTTTCGTATAAAATGATTGTGTGTCTGGTGACGATTCAGATAGAGATCGATCTTTTCGAGCAATACCCACTATTGACGAACTAACAATGACAATACAAAAAGCAAAAAAAAAGCACTCCGATACGGGGAGTCGAACCCCGGTCTGCTCGGTGAAAGCGAACCGTGCTAGCCGTTACACTATATCGGATTTTTAATATTTTTTAAAAATTGGTGTTTTCCAGATTTTTACTTTTTATGGAGTTACCCAGTTTCCTATGCTTTTCCAATTTATTAGTTAAATTCAACTGACGAATTCACAGCAAGTATATCGCTCACCACATCAACGAAGAACTATGTATATCAGTTGTATAGTTTGAAACCTGTACACGATATTAATTTCCGGCGGAGATTGGATCTTGAATTATACAATTTGATAGCATATTGCATCCCGAGCGATCGATTCTCAAGGTGTAGCAACAGAACATTTGACCAGCACCATAAGTGTTGCCCTTTTCATCAGCTATAGCACAATATCATCAGCGTTGAAGCTCGGATAGCCAAAGATCTGTTCTTAAACAAAGTTTCTGTACATTTCAGTCTATCACATGTTTAGAACTTTGTGTGTGTCTTTGTGTCTGTGCTCCTAATTTATTAGTTATTCCCCACGGGGCACACTCAGTTCCCGAACAATTCACTACTTATGTTATATATATGTAATCCAGTACTAATTGCTGCATATAAAAGTTACTGTGATTCATCTTTGACAATATTTTTGTACTTATTAATGGTATAAAAAGTAGAGTCTAATTCTGGTAACAACCTTTGAATGCTGAGAGCCACTACTACACAAAGATTAAAATATATCTTGAATAAATCACAAAGAATGACATTACATACAGTTCTTGACTCTGATCATCGTCTATCCAAAACGGAATATCATTCTATAATCGATAAAGCTTTAAAGGAAAATCAAGCTCATTTGGCCAGTTTGACACATCCAGGCTCTGAGTTAAAACTAACATTTGATCAAGATGAAGGTAGACCTGCCACAAAATTACCCAATGATGCTAAAGTCTTTTATTTCGATATTGATAATTGTCTATATAAAAGATCCACCAAAATTCACGAGTTAATGCAAGTTTACATTCATGAATACTTTGTTCAAAATTTATCAATTTCAAATCAAGAAGCTAGAGATCTTCGCCAAAAATACTACGAACAATATGGTTTGGCAATTCAAGGTTTAGTCAAATATCATAAAATTGATGCCTTGAAGTATAACGTAAGATGTGACGATGCTTTACCTTTACAAGATATCCTAAGTCCTGATCTAGCACTACGTGAGACATTGCTCAAGTTGAAAAACAGTGGTAAAGTTGATAGACTATGGTTGTTCACCAATGCGTATAAAAATCATGGCAAGAGGGTTGTACAATTGTTAGGCATTGCTGATATATTCGATGGTTTGACTTATTGTGATTATTCACAAGAAAGTTTAATATGCAAACCAAATCCAGAGATGTATTATAAAGTCTTAAAGGAATCTGGAAGTGTTACTGATGATTTTTCCCACCATTATTTTATAGATGATTCAATTGCAAATATTGAAACTGCTGTTAAGCTTGGTTTTAAAAAATCTCTTCATTTTGTTGAAAGAGATGAAGAACAAGGTACAACTCCAAAAGGTGGTATTCCTATCAGAAGCTTCTCAGATCTACCTAATCTTACTCCAGAGTTATTTTAGTTCAGCTATTGAAAACATCACAAACTAGATGCTACATAGAATTGTATAGACTCAAGCTTCTATATTTATTAGAGTTTCATATCAATATCCACTATTGTGTAAAAAATCAGCCTGTAATACTAGGATCTCTTAACTTCTGTGTTATGATCAAAATTACAGATTTTAAACTGGCCTGTTCAGATCTTTGGTAATTTACTGGGATCTTAGTTTGTAAATCTGATAGCTTTGATTTGATCTCTTCAATGGTACTAATGTCTTTATTATGGCCAGGGTATTGAAGACAAATCATGATGCATTGAAATCTGATCTTCAGATTATAGATAGCATTTTCATGATGTGATTTGGGTATTAGTCCAAATGATGCATGATTGTTAATATCACCATCTAATTCATCATCGTTTTCACTCTCATTCTCAATAGAACTGAAATTTATTTTCAAGACTTCGCTGAGTTCCTTTGAGATTGTTGTATATATCAATTGACTAAGCTTCTCAATATCAGAGAAATACTTGAAATCTTGAAACTTTTGTGAAGTTAATATACTCAACGCCAATTGTAACTTCAATTGCCTTAAAATGGTGGAATACGATATATCCAACGTTTCAACAATTCTATAAATAAATGATGGAAGACTACTAATGTCACTCCATGTTTTCAAAACAGCCTCTAGACCAATATCTGTGGTGGCCTTTTGTCTCCATTTAAGCACCTTGGTGATAATGGAGGAGAATTCAAAATAAAACGCTTTCGAATGTATCCTCTTATCTATCATTAAATATCCTAGAGTCTGTACAATTCTATCAAATTTATTATCTGAATATTTCGATAACGTTAAATGTGTAACAAACTTTGTAATTTTAAGAATTATAAGAGAGAGATCCTGTAATCTATGAAATGGATTTAGGCTTAAGGACTCTACTTCAACCTTTCTCAAAGTCAACGCGTCATTAGATACCCCAATCTTTCTGAGAAATTCACCAATATCCTCTGTCTCTGAAAAGGACTTCTCCAATGATATTTTCCTTATCACTCTTGGATCCAATTCGTTATAGATATCTCCTTTGAACTTCACACTTTTCACAAAAGATCCGAGTTCCAGTGGTGTCAGCTCATCGTTGAACAAAGGTTTAACATACTTCGGTATACCCAAATAGTAAAAGTCTTCCAATCTCAATGCATTATAATTTCGTACTAGGTAGTTAACAAATGTTCTATTCTTTAAGGCTTCTTTACTCAACTGCGACTCCAACTTCTTCTGCAGATCATCATCTCTTGACAGTACTTTAATGGCTATCTCATCATCCTTCTTATGCAAAGCCTGGAGTTCAATTGACTTCTGTAAGGTGTTAGCTACACTAGTCTTGAAAAAAGGCGGTGGTGTTGTCTTTGGTGGTTCTTTTAACTTTTTGAAACCAGTAATCTTATCCTCTTCAAATAGGTTTGGTCGTTTGGATGTTAATGATTGTAATGATGTTTGCGGCTTATTGCCTGTCAATGACGCTAAGATGTCAAATTCATCGTCACTTGACTGGCTGTCTGATATTTCTGAGGTCATTCAGTTAGCTACACCGTAAGCAATAAAGGACTCTTAACATTACTCAAGTTACGGCATATTTATAAATAGGATGGAAATCTACTTTTTTTTTAGTATGGTGGGAGGTCGCGATGACTTGGATCATCGTAAACAGATTTTACTACAAATGTCACTTATTATCTAAACTCATCTATATCTATTAAGGCTGGATAATTAGTGATCAATAGTCAAGTTCCTGGTTGGAACTGGTCTCTTTTCTGGCAATTTGATCTTCCCACTAGCTTCTTTCAATCTCCACTGGATCAAATTCAACAGATGATAGACAACATCTAAAACAGGCGTGGCAACATTATTCTCTCTAGCAACGTCCAATGCGTTTCCCACAATCACTTCCAACTCTATTTGATTACCCTTTTTGACATCGACAAGCATTGAAGGTTCGTACCATTCACCATCATCACTGTGTAGCATACCATCTTTCAACTCTGCATCTAACTCAACACCATCTGACTTAGCAACGGCAGTGATCTCGTCCATTATTGGTAATAGTAAAGTATTAGTAGCACCAAATTCTTGTAATCTACCAACGTCCAAATCTGTTATTGCTCCTAATGAGTTGAAACTAGCATTGTATAAAAGTTTTCTCCATCTTCTGTATTTAACATCATCGGCAAAGAAACAATTAATTTTATCATTATCATAAAGCTCGACAAACTCTTTAGCTTTTGATATCTGAACTTCTCTAGTCAAGTTTGGATTTTCAAATGGTCCAATTGCCAAATCATCTGTTCCATATTGCTTAACGCTGCCATTGAGATTAATTGATGAAATCATAGAAACACCGGAAAGTACCACATTCTTTGGGAATAATTTGAACACCGGTTTCTCAATTCCTAATCCATTTTGCACCAAAACTATGGTTGTCTTTTCAGGTGTAATAGAATCTTTATAAATGTCCTCAACATTTGAAATATCAGGAATGTTTTTAGTGGTGACAATCACAAAATCGAATTCACCCTTTGCTTCCACAGCTTCTTGAACTGTTCTATATACAGAGGCTGGTTTGAAAGCTTTAACGGTACCATAATCAATCGAATCAATATCGTATCCCTTGGTTGTGGCTAAATCGTACTCGGATCTGATGATAGTGGTGAGATCAATCTTCTCTTGTTTCAGGTGTAAGCTGTATGCGGCAAGAATACCAACACCACCTAATCCAACGATCAAAATCTTCTTTTTTTGAGGTTCTGAAGTCATAATGTCTATGCTCTCGTTAGAACAACTGAGCACTTTTATTTCACTTCTTGTTAAGTAGCTCTTCTTCCTGACAAAAACTTTAGGATCTGAGTACCGATTTTTAACTCATTCATCTTGGATTTAATTCTAAGACATTTACTCGTTGATCTTTGAGCTCGAAAAAATATTACTCAAAAGCTTATCGGATCAACTATATCGCCATTAATTTCCATTTATGGGCAAGAAAAGTGTCATCTTATAAATATTCCGACGGTTTAGCTCGAAATTATCAAATTATCCATGAGAGAAGTCCAAATGTAACTTCGTCCATAAGTGCATCTTTTCGTGTAAACACTATTAACGGATAAAATTCATATCCATAAGTAATACAGATTCTATTGATGAAGTTTCTACACGAGAATTATCAATTTTGTTACTGTCGCTTAAATTCAATACATAACAAGGAGAAGATGACCTTTTTGGTACATACGACAGGAGTCTACAATGTATTGAAACTTTTTCATCTTTCTTTCATTAGTCATCACTATGTTTGCTCTTCTGTAGAATATATTCTCTAATCAGAGGATAGCGAAGCATCATCATCAGACCATTCAGCTAGCAAATCATCAAGGACATTACCATGCTTTGTAGGACTCAAGCTGGCCGCATTGGGTTCAGCTTTACTCTGCGTTAGTGTATCAATATAAATGGAAGAGTTGAGCGACGCAGATGCCTTGGTCTTCGATGGCGGTGAGCTTGTAGATAAAACTTCCGGCTGAGTATTCTTGAAATCATCAAATGAGTTCCTAAGGACCTTCTTTGGGAACTCCTCAGTAGGCTTTTTTGACGTGTCTTGGATGTTTAGTATTTGTATTGAGGAATCGCTAAAATCACTATCAAGTAGCTCTATCAAATTTTGTTCGCTAAGCCTTGGCCTATCCCAGCCTACTGATGTATCTACCTTTGGTCGGTTTTTATTTGGAGAAGAAGTTGTGAACATCTCAATTGAACGCTCCTTTGAGTCATCACTAAAACTCGAATCAAGTGCCTCTAAGACCTCATCAAAATCTTTTAAATCAGAGTTCTCTTTGCGCAATGCAGGTCCAATTAAGCTTCTGATTGGAGCTCGTTTGACTCGAGCCTCTGATGGTTTACTATGAAGTTTAACTCTTTGCTGGTGATGAGGTGGTACTTCGACTATTTGACAAGAGGAGTCTGCCAAAGAGTCGTCCATGTTGGTGATGTTGTCTGAAAGTTCCTCAGTGTTCGACGATCCATCGTGCTCCTGGTTAATGCCTCTAGAGCCTAGTTCTTTGAGCCTTAATTCAAAGTCTGCTCCTTCCTCAGAAACATTCGTTGGCGCTATTACTTCATGATCCATGGCGTACTCCTTGTTGTTTACTTCTGCATCCGACTCGTTGTCAGTGGACCATTCAATTGACTCTGAAAGCTTATCCAGAACAGCATTGCTTCTAGAAGGTGCCTTTTGTTGAAGGATTTCATTACTACCATCACCCTTATCGTTGCCATCATCTTTATCAATGTATTCCAAAAGCTTTCCAGGCTCAGAAAAGTTTAATTTCTTTCTGGTCAATGAAATATCACCATCGAACTTATCCAGGTCCTCAACATTATACGTTCTTCCAGCTTTAGTAGGCGATGTATTCTCCTTTTGTTTTCTGGATTTAACCTTTATAGGACTAGTTTCAAATGACTCTTGTCTCTCAAATCCTAATCTCATGGGTGATCTTCTCAATGACTTTGATGGTGAATCGTTCCGAGTTGGCGAGATATTCAGATCATGAACATTATCAGAGTCATGATAAAATTCATCAAGTGGTTTCTTTCTTGGGGTAGAGTTATTTGATTTAATAAGATCAATAACATTTGTCTTTTGTGGTGATGTGAACTTTGATGCTGATGGTCTTCTTTTGGTTGGTGATGCTTTATCCCCATCCGCATATGGTCGTAAATTTGGGATCGAATCTATAAATCCCATTGTAAACAAGTTTGATGATTGAACTGATTTGACCTTCTTGGCAGGTTTCTTTGATCTAGTTGGAGAGTTCGTTGACTTCTCCTCTTCCTCTAATCTCTTTTGCTTTTCAACTTCGAGAAACTTTTGAAAATACTTTGAAGATTCAGGTATCAAATCTTTTGGAACCCATTCCAGATCTCCTTTTTTTCTGCGTGGAGAAGATGTAGAAGAAACTGATTCTCCCTCCTCAGGGGACAAGTACTTAAAGATGTTTTCATATCTAAGAGACATTTTCTCTATTATCCTACTCTCTCCAATCTTCTTTTCTTGAACCTTTTCTAAAATGATTGGTGCATCTAAATCATAAGAGATACACTTAAGCAAGTATGCCTGAGACAGTGACTTTGAGAACCAAGACCCAACGTTAATAACGTTAGGCAAGGGCATAGACTTCAATCTTTGTAGAAGCTCATCAAACTTTGGCTTCTTTAACCAATCTTCAGGATTGCTGGATTCTGCAAAATTAGTCAAACCATCTTCAAATTGAAACTTTTTGAGACAAAGAAGAGGCTTATGGTATAACATAATAACATAGTCAGGTGGGAAACCTTCAAAGGAGCCACTTTTTATCAACGCTTTTTCATTTTTACCAAAGTATTCCATTAGTTTATCAGCAACTTCATGGAAAAGCTTCTTTTGAAATTCACTGTATCTGGAATTTCTTTCATTCAGGTCAAATCCAGATGAGTAGATTTTGTAAAACTCTGTGGAGAAATCATAGAATATCTCATAGTGCACCGTGGCACTATGATTTCTCATCTTCTCAGTAGACGATAAGGCTATCTGAGAGGCTCGTTCAATTCCAAATTTTTGAATTCCAGAATTGTAATCAGCACCGGTTAGTACAGATAATAGCATTAGCCTCTTTTGATCATATCCTGTAAGTGCTTCAATTCTTTCCATATGAATTGGCGTACACCAATATTCTGTTGTCTGTTTGGGGCCGATGGCACCAGCTGGTTTATCTTCCTCAAATCTTGAAAAGTTTCTCAGCAACTTTGTCGCACCATAAATCATAGTATCAGTATCATTGCTTAAAACATAATCAACTATATTTAGACGTTGCAAACTCGCAGCCTCTGCTTCACCTTCACTTGGCGCATCAACATACGATATATTCCATTGTCGTAACTGTCTTTTCAATTCCGAGACATCAGGCTCTCCGTGAATTTCTCCATATTCATCACGCCGTATCTCTGTAAGATATTCTTCGTAATCCTTATCGAAATCTCTCAATTCCAAATATCTAGAACCAACTTTTTGACCCTCTTTGTCTCTTTTAAAGTTAGGTTTGTACTTTCCATCAAATACTAAAACGAAAGATATGTTTAGCGATATCAAGTATCTGATCCTAGAATGCATGTTTTGTATAAGCCTGGCAATAAACTCAGGACCATATTGGTTCACGTTATTGACTCTGCATTCAAAAATCCATTGGTAAGCATCAATTGCCAATCGTACTGGTCTACCATGAGCTATATAAAAGTCCGTAACAAAAATTGGAAATGGCAACCTCTCCTCAAATCCTCTGCTTATGACATCCCAAATCGCGGGCACACCCATTCCTCAAGTGCTCCAGACTCCAATGCTTTACAGTTGAAAGTTTCCTTTCGAACTTATCAAAGTAAAGTAGCTAAACTCAGAGATATATTTCATTTCTTGGGTTATGTTATTGTTTAATGATACAAATAATTTATCTGGTCTGGGCAACATTTTTATGAAGTCAATATAGCTGGGGTTAGCTGTGGTTTGATAAAGCTTTCAAAGGTGTATAAGTTTTGATTTTGAATTTCGATTACGTAAAAAGATACATTTACCATTTATGGTATGGTAAATGTTTCGCGATATATATCTGCACTATGTTCAAGAATATATTTAGAATAGTTGATTTGGAGTTCAAATGTACAGGAATAAGGTAGTCTAATATGGGTATTAGTGGGCAATAAGCAGGCAATATGGTTCCGTTAGAAGCTGAATGCTTGAACTTTGTAAGGTACAAACTAGAAGGAGGTGCTTTTGCAGGAAATGAAATCCAGCAATGGCTAGCGGTGGAGCGATATATAAGCAGACTTTCTAGATTTAACTTACAGGATATTGATTTAATTGCTACATGTGTATTCCAAATGAGAGAGCTGGTAGGACCAAATGCAAATGCATCGATTAATGGACCTTTCAATGCCTTAATAGAGCTCCTGAATGCGGTTCGTTCGACGAAAATGCAGTTTGATCCATTCTGGCAAGCTAGACTCCAGCCTCAGTCCGGGATCAATCCGATTTCATCCCACGCGTTCAATGGTGACACAATGAGCTCGAATCAGCAGCTAATCCCTGCTCCAGATAGAAGTGAATCTAACGAAGTTGATGATGATGATGATGATGATGATGATGATGATGATAATGATGATGATGATGATGATGGTGGTGGTGGTGGTGGTGGTGATTTTGATTTTGACTTCGGTGGAGACAACGATTATGGATTCGTGATCGAGAATCCAGAAACTCAAGATCGTCAAAAAACTCCTCATAACTCTATAAGATTTCTACGGACGATTGATATCGAAGACACAGGTGCGACGGTCAGGGGAACAGCTGTCATGACTTATCTAGATGGCCTTGCAAAACGAACAATCGATGGCGAAGACTTACAAACTTCGATAATAAAGATTATTGGCGAAGATGATATTAAAGAGGCAATGAAAAGGAATTCATCATTCGAGAGTTATTCGGCTTTGTTAGAGTTTGCATTTCTCTACTACTCTGTTTGTAAAGGGATAAGTTTCATTGTTCATAGGACAGACAAAATACAAGTGAAGCCAGAGAAAGAGATTTACACGAATTCCAGATTTTGTTGCTCGATCTGTCACCATGCTCTGTTTACAGTGAGGATATATAATGACAAAGCCGTGTTAACTTATGTTCTGAGGGAACATAAGTGTGATGTAGAGGAACTTCTAAAGGCGTTAGAGTTTAGTTATTCCTCTAGGATTGCTACCAAAAAAAAGCGCAGATTGGAGAGAGACAGGAGCAGCACCAACGTGGAAAAAGATGATCCCGATAATCTGGAGGAAGAGGGTGATGAAGAAGCACTTTTACAATCTCAAAGCACCAAGATCAGATTTGCGACTCCTATTATTCAGTCGATGGAAGATGCAAAAGCTGACATAAATCACTTAAGACAAATGTATTACCAGTTGAACATGGACATGAATGCTCTTATTTGCTACATCATACTAAGTAAAAGGAGAAATTTATTTTCAATTACCACAGCCAGAATTGTAATAAAGTTCACTATTCCCTATGTGAAAAAATTAAATAAAGGCACTCTGAATGAAAGAGATAAAGCAGCTCTGATTGCGAAGCACACTACCGATCTTTGCCTGAGGATTCATAATCTAACCAACGAGGCAGTTCTTAACAAGTTGAACCAGTTGCTGGATGTCAACGGAAAAGATCGATTGACGCCCGCAGGCGTTTTCGATCTTTACCATATGAGTATTAGGACCACTTTACGAGATAATGCTCTGTGGGACCTCAGCAATTGCTCAAATGATGCTACAGTGCTATCATCTGTTCTTGTTTTGGATCGAATTCCGAATATATTTACGGTAGCATATGCGACAAATGGCACTTGCTTCTTGGGTGGTGACTTTGATGAAGAACAGAAGTTGAAGATCAAAGAAATTTCCGCAAATAATACTTACTTGAGGAACGAATCAGCTTCAAATGCAGTAGCCTCAGAAGAAGAATCAATGGATCATATTAGTGCAGATAATGTGCAGAATGAAATGTCTAGTTCGGCTCATGAGGCTATAAACGAAATTGAAATCGATGATACAGGCACATACCCAATCCATGCCCGTGTTGTCGATTACACGGAAAGGTTCGAGAAGGCTATAAACACTGATAAGCTTGCTGAGATGATCCAGTTTAAAGCTGTAAACTCATTAGAATCAATCGATAATCTTACTGTTGCAATACTCAATTCTGAGATTTGTCAAACACTGCTCCCAATAATGGCACTAGGTGCTATTTTATTGAAGGTACCAAGTGATTCACCAGTCAAATTCCAAAATGTTCTTGTATTAACGGCAATTACCCCAGACCACGAATCTTTGGTCTTAGGGTATTCTTTCTGCACAGGTGAAAAATCAGCCCATTATAGCCGTCTTTTGGCTACTATTAAAGAGATCTACAAGAAGCATATAAACTTTGAGGAGATCAAAGTCATTAGTGACGATCATGCAAGTATCTCACGTTCAATCTCCAGAATAATTGGGTCAGACGTACACTTGCTTTGCTTGAAACGTTTAAGTGAAAGAGTGAAGTCACGAGGCGCGGCTGCCACTCAAGCTCTCACCAATATGTCACAAACATTAGACTCATCAGTATACGAAAGTAATCGCACTCTACTTCTTTCCAAGTATAATGAGGATGATACAAGAGGGACTGGCCGTATACTTAGGGAATATCCACAGCGCTTTTGCCGCCGGTTTGGACACAATCATTATGAAATTTATACCAGTAACTCTGTGGAAACAATCAACCACAAGCTAGTGAAATCCAGAGCTATGAACTTAAGAAGTTTGATTGTTGAATGTGTCAATTTACAATACACATTGAATTGTAAGGAAGGGCAGAAATCAATTGCATATAATGGTACAATGAGAAAGAAACCTTATGTAAACTTGAACCTCAATATTGCACTTTCCTCCTTTTACGAGATTAAAGACATTGGGGATAATAAATTCGAGTGTTCAATTAATGAGTCGTTATTAGATGCTGAATCATGCTTTATGAGTATAATTCTTGCCTATGTTAAACAAGCTAGAAGAGCAGAATCACACGTGAATTTTGGGAGCGCTTATTACAGGTCGCTTTTTAATAAGACCCCTATAATAGTTGATATGAACAGCTCGAACTGTGGTTTATGTACCACTCGAGATACTGTACAATGCCCACATATTACATCTGTGATATGCAAGTCAAATGAGATTGAATATGATGCAAAGAAAATTTTTATAAAGAACTATAATAACGACAATGTGGTGAAGCCAGTGGATTTTGTTTTTGGTTTACTCAAAAGATTTGATTCAATAACTGAAATTGCTAATATTTTCAGAGTTGAGGAGCGTGCTATTTACAGCAAGCCAGCAACAAAAACTAAAAGCTTGGTAAGTCCAGATAAGATAAGGTTTGGTATCAAAGATATAGAAACGTTTTTCTTAGATCCAGGCTTTGCAGCAGTTGTAAATAGCAGCCAAGTCGGGCAAAGAAGCACAATGATTGAAAAGATGAAGAGTCGAAAACTAAGGCGCGTTTTTATATAGAATGATGTTTGCCATTTTGTATCGTATGCTAATGAATGTCATGCTCCGCTTTAAACTCATAATGTAAGAATCAACTGATGGTATTGGTATCTTTTATTTTTTCCTGATCCTAATGTGTATTAGTTGGAGAAAAACTCTATATAAATTATATAAAACCTATATAGGGCAAAACCAACTTCATATTTTACTAGTCCAATTTAATGTTGGACACTCATCACTCATATTGTCTTTAGATTTAGTCATAATAGTTATATGTGGATCTCTTGTTGCGAATTAACCTGTCACTATTACAATTAAGATGAGAAAGAAAAAATGTCTATCGATCAAAAAGTTACACTTTTTTGGGAAAACCTTCGGAATAACCGAAAGACTAAATATATTCCAGAGTGCTATATATGGGCAATAATCTAATGGTACTTCAGCAGAATTAACCACAATGTACTGAAGGTTTTGGTAGCATTAGCCAAGTCTTTATAGCGTCAGCCTTAACAATAAAAAAAATCAATCTAAAAAGTCATGGGTTCGAATCTGCGTTATAAAAAATATTATTTGAAAGTTCAATCTTAGAAATAGAGATAATCATTACATAATCATAACATAATCATAACATAATCACTACCAGTCAAAGACCACACAAATTTTCTACCAGGTTGATTTATGTTGCCTAAGGGTAAACTGAACTTTTAAGAATTTTCACGCTATTATTTAACTATGGGTAGTTGGTTTTACACTATAGTTATATATATAGAATTTTCCAACTAACACACATTAAGATCAGGAAAAAAAAGGAACTCATGAGCTCTTTTTATTTACTGTCTTATTTATCGCTATTTTTTCCAAAGCAAGAGATTACCATTACTAGCACAACTCTTTTTTTTCCTGATCTCAATGTAAGGATAGGAATTCTATAAAAATCATACAATTCCTATATGGTGTAAAACTGACTTTATAGTTTACTGGTTCAGTTTACCTGTAATGTGAAGTACAACGCTACAGATTTTAGAAATTTTGAATTAATAAGTTTCTCCGAAACCAAGGTAGATAATATATAATAGCTGAAGCTTACTCAATCAAATCTGATGATTCCGGATATTTGTCTTTCAGGGCCAGAGTTTTCTATCTAATCTGTTGTTATCAAGTCATGGGGATGATAACATATATCCGTGAGTACAGAACTCGTTCAATTCACATAATCCCTGATAGGCAGTCAATCCAAACATGGCGCAACCACTAAATGAATCTCAACTTCAAGATCTAGATGAAAATTATACTGGGATCGACTTCTGCACCTGAAATGGATACAACTTGGAACTCCTTCCAGTCATATCTATCCTCAGGGTTGAAGTTTAATAGCCTAAAATCTTCAAGTCACCCATAATTTTATCTAGGTATGAAATTGGATTTTCGACACTTGTACCATGTACAGACTTACTAAATAACATGTACATGAAACCACACCTAAACGAAGCCTAGTGTCTATTCTCTATGCGTTTGACAACTTACAAGAGCTGAAGAGCTTACATGATTTAATTGAGGTCTTGCTGCACTTGAAGTACTGTCGATCACACGTCACTTGCCGATCTTTGAACCTTCGGGCCAAAATAAATTACTTACATGAAAGTGCCTATGACTTTACATGAAACGTAGACGAAAACCTTTCAAAGGGCTTTATAATTGACGATTTAGGAAGTATAAATTGAGAGTTGAAAGAAACTTATAGTTCTGAAAGTCGCGTTTGAGTGATTTGACGCGACAGAACCACATAACGCAAATTCTTTGTTTCACGTAGTGATGAAAGCTTGTCTGCCTAATATAGTCCTCAAAGAAACGATGGACGACTAAACCTTAGATCTATAATTTACCAGCCAGAGATACACAAAGAGATCATGAATTATTATTAAGGTATGTATATGTTTCATTTGAACTGAATTGTACAGTAGTAGGCTCTTTAGTGCTTAGAAGATACACCAAGGTTACAATGTTCAAGAACATAAGTCTACTTCATATCCATCACTCATGAAATCTTACCATTTGATTTTTATTAAGGGGGAAATCTCTGGAGTCTGGACTTTGCTGCAGATGTCCCTAATCTCCTATTGTGTGATTAATAGTTTTTGGATATATGCGGACTATATACCAAAATGAATACGTCCTACTTTCAATTTGCTGAGATATTGACAACAGGACAAGTGAAATTAGTGTTGAATAACGCTAGACTAAGCTGTCTGGGTCAAAGCTCTAGGAACTCGTACTGCAGTAATCACAAAAGTTTCATTATTAGCATATTGCAATTGAGATCAATCACGCACTAAAAGAGAATAGCTTAAAAGATTCATTTCACATTATAGCCAATTTTCCTTTATTCAACTCCATTGTGTTTAGAGAAGCTCAATGTCTTGTGCAGACCAGTGGTGGTTTTTTGTAATAAAAAAACTCTCTCTATTGGCATTCACATGGTTTACAAGCTATGAGAACCATCAACAAACCGGTTTATGTCAAATCAATATAGAGATTTCTTTTGCCATTACCTACTTTGATACTTCCTGGAATCAATATTTTACGAGGCAGTGTAGTTCGTTGCATTGAGATATGCTATGACTGATAATTACTGAGTCGAATGCAGCATCAATGACTTTCAGTATCAACTTTCGCATAAAAGACTAATGAATAAGATGCAAACTGCACAAATCCAGCTCGTGAGTGACAGATAATAGGAGCTTGAGAAAAAAAAGGTGCGTCTCTACCTATGACAAACTACTCTACTGTACGAACTGTAGCATTGATTAACCTTTGTTGCTTAACAGAGAAACATCAGAGGGCTCTACCTGTAACATGATTTAGGGTGGAGCGAGAACTTGGATGATACATCATTCAAAGTTCACTAGGACCCCGGGGGAAAAGACATCACTTTGAGCAATAGTTTTTAGCAGATCCATCCATGGAATACTTCAAGGAAAGTGACTTTATCTGTTGGTAGCCCATCAAGTCGGTGACTTGATTCTCGACGGCTATTCGTAAACCAGCACAAAAGCGGCCGTACCCAAATCAACTATGGCACATCAGCGCTCTTAAACTGATAATTTTTTTCTTTTTGAATGTTGAACCCTTTCAAATTTGAAAGACGAAAGGGGAACAAAGGTAACATATCGGGTAGTTTTAATCGAGCATCTCAACAATTGATTAGCCCCCACTGTGTAATTTCAATGTACAATTTGTTAATAGGAAAGTTAGGAGTATATTTCCTGCATTCTACGGTATTATATGTTCTTTCAAGTTCTCTTTGTGTTTTTATAGCAATAGGATTGCACAAACATGGGTTGATATCAACGTCTTCTCTGAAGAAACTTTGAATGCGGCATCATCTCAGACTTTAATAGATGCAGGGTAGAGGCCTATAGAAGTTTTATTTTAACATATGGAAAGATAATAATGCGCAAAAGCATATATCCTAGAACCTAATACCCAAGCGGTTATTTATATTATATAAGAAGTAATAGCATTTGTGATCATAATGATTGTTGCCTAACTGCTAGGATCAGCAGCACGACCTATAATTGTATCTAATTTCAAACGGAATAAAGATGGATATTTTTAAAACATCAACCAAAAATCGTTTTGTATTATTTTATATGCTGGATGGGTTAAGGAAGATCTTGAGCGTCGGATCAAAAACGGTAATTTTAACAGAATGGCATTGTCTCTAATATCACGATTAATCCCATCTTATGAAATTACGAAACTGTACTTTTATAGATATGCCACTAAACACTCCGTCTTATTCAACCGTTGTAACTCAATAGAGAGACAACTGAGTGCTAATATAGAACCAATGCTTTTCTCATTCATTATGTGTGAAATTTAATGAAACCTTTGGGATTTAATCAATTATTTTTTAAAAGAGTACAGCCAGGCAGATGCTGGGCATTAGCAAGAACAAAAGCCCCTGCCCAGGATGCCCGCTACAGTCGACAATGATAGGGTACTCCAGAAAAATGATATATTTTCAAGAGTAATGCTATTGAATTGACCGCTTGGCAAGCGCAAAAGAAGGATTTTTTATTATTGACACCGAACGAACTTTAATTCATCAATAGGACCGCGCATTGCCTAGAGGCGTGATGCTTTGAACTATGCAGAAGGTGACTCTAACCTTCCTATGGATCCGGTACTTATTCTGGATGCCCAGGAACTTGCTGGATTAATTATCGCTATTGGAGATGTAAATCATATGAATCTCGTTACTATAAATAATATAACCAAGTGCCTTAAGCTCTTTATCACGGTAAACACACCAGCGTCAATAGCCACTAGAGGTACCTAGTTATATCACCGCTTCCTTTGTTGTTTGTCGAGACATAGGCTCCAAATTACGTGTATAAACTCAATGCACAATTTCTGAACGCCATATATATATATATATATATCTTTGTATAGGCGTTTCCAAGTTTCTTCATCAACTATTTAAAAATGTTCAAGAATTACTTGAATAGGTTAAATAGATGATCCCGATAATAAAATTCATGTACAGCGAGTAAACCGAGCTATCCGCAATCTTTCTTTTTTGCCTGGCTGGAACACAAGCTATCCTCTAATGTGTAGCGAGTACTGTGGACTAGTTGATAGCCTGAAGACGTTTTCAGCTTTGAAAAAGTGTCTTCACTTTTGGGTCTAATTTTTCGTTAAGGCGACCGAACCTTTAGCTTAAATTGTTGATGCGTGTACGGTTTCCCGTTTTAAGGAACTGAAATCAATTAGACCTAAAAAGGAAACTTACAAAATATTTACAAAAAATCCTTGTAATTTTAATTTATAATTTGAGTTTTGAGAAGGCCTATTTTCTGTATAGTAGTAATGATATAAAATGAGGTCGGGATTGCAAGCTTCTTATCTTCTTTGCTGATTGGCCTTGTCCAAAGCTTACAGACTTGTAAGTAAGAACAATCTAGTCCAAAGGTAATTAGAGTCTCAACTTCAAAGCTCGATCACTAGTTCAATAAGTCTTTATTCTCCATGCCTGGGCAGTGGGGGAGTTACACTTTTCTACCAGGTCAGGATTGATCAACGATCTCTGAATTGACATATCTCATATTACAGATAATTACTAATGAGTTATTTTAAAACACAATCATAAGTACAATTGGTCTGTGCCAATTCATAAAAAGCATCAGTACTATTCGATGATCCTCGTCATGATGCAAGTAAATCTCCTTAACTGTGGAAAACTCTCTATTTCGTTTGCAAATCGTAGCTTTCCTTCGCGAATCTATTCCAAGTCTCAGCGTATCATCACCATCATCATCAATAAATTAACGTATAATTATCGACGATCTATACATGTTGCCGAGCATTAACAGGGATAGGTATCCCGGTGAGCTCAGCACCATCAGGAAAGTCCTGGCGGGATTAACTACGCTACAAAGAAAAAATCCTGCCTGCTGCCAGACACATTTCCTTTTACTGTCACACTCTTCTTGTCAAGTTTTAACTGGCACTTTTTTTGAATAACAGTAGGTACCTTAATGCACATGCATAGAAGCGTAACTGAATGTATATACACTGCTTCAACTTACGCTCCTACATATCTCAATCCTGTGTTAGTTTAAGCTTTAACACATTTTGCGGCACAATTATACAGGTAAACTATAGGCAACTAAAATTTTATTCACCTGGTGTCGGATTCTTGGGCCATCAGCACTGGGATGTTTGAATATTAAAATGTTTTGTATAAATGTGCAGAGTTATTCCTTTCCCAAGTTTTGGAAATTTTGGAATTGAGTTTATGGTGCAAGTGTTGTTGTTGAACGTACATCAATCAAGTTGAGCAAGGAAAGAAAGAGGGAAATATCAAACACTCCAACGACATATATAAAAACAAATCGAAAAAATGAGTGTCGTTGATTCTATGGTGGATGCTGTCTTAGGTGCCAATCCACTTGGACCTGTGAGTCCAAAATCTAAAGCTCCAGCTTCATTTCAAACGTTGAAGTTTAATGGAGTTCTAAAGCCGGTAGAGTCCATATCATCATTCAAAAATCAGATTAACTACACAAAGACAAGTTATCATGATTTTACCAACCCAAGAAGAGGCCAGACCAGAAACAATTCCTCAACCACCACTTCAAGTACAGGTTTAGATTCTACCCTAACTTCAGTAAACGTTACGCCAGAACAAGAGTATAAGCACAACTCAAATCCTTCTCTCGTTCATGATGATCAAGAAACTAACAGCTCCACTTTGAATGAGCTGATATCGGTAAATCATGACCAAGAACTAATTGATCGAGCACATGCACAAGGACTTGAACCACTTCAGTATGACCAAATAATTGATCACTACAACTATGAACCTTCAATTCAGGAACAGCTTCAATATCAGTTCGGTGCGAAGAACGATGGAATAGACTTTGAAGAGGACCAATCTCAAGTATATGTCCAGGATCCTGCTCCAGTCGAAAGCTTTTATGATTTGGTGGCTAATGATAGTAATGGTAATGCTCTACCATTTAGCGTCTTGAAAGGTAAATTGGTTCTTATAGTCAATGTCGCTACTCAATGTGTCTCATCTTACCAGCTTGGAAAACTAGAGGAGTTACATCAAGCTTATAAAGACCGTGGGTTAATAATTCTAGGTTTCCCATCAAATCAATTCTTTCAAGAAAGAGGACATCTCTCAGATGAAGAGATAGCTTCAAAGTGTACTAAGAAATTCAAAACTTCATTTCCGATAATGGAGAAAGTCAAATTGAATGGTAAAGATCAACACCTTGTCTTTAGATACTTGAAAAATAACAAAAAAGGTTTCCTAGGTTCAGAAAGAGTTAAGTGGAACTTTGAAAAATTCTTGATAGATAGAAATGGTTCAATTATATCAAGATATTCAACCTTACAAAAGAAGGATATTATCAAGGACATCGAAAAGGTCTTAGGGGAAGAAGATGAACTGAAGAAAGCTCAACTAAGACTTATGGTGTCTGAGCATCAAAAATTGGTTTACATATAGAATAGCCTCTCTAGTTAACAACTTTTGTTAAATGCTCTCCCCCTTTGCGAACTTTATTTTCAATCGCTGTGATACCAATAACCCTTTACATCTAGAATTCGTCAGAGTATGACAAATCTCTAATTGCTGGACAATTATTTTGCTTTATGGTTTTCAATTCTCTAAAATTTTTTCCTCAACGCAGCTCGTTGTGCGTTCTACTCGTTTTATATGGTGATTTACTCTTGCTTTTATAGTTCTGTTTATCTTAATTTACTGGAGTTATGTGATTTTGACTAAACTTGTAGACTACATTCGAACTTTTTTGAAATTTCATACTGTTACATTTTAAATTTTGAGTGATTGTATCTATTTAGTTTTACGTTTCTTTGAACCATTACTGCCTTCATGGCTCCCCACACTTCTCTTGTTGTTATCATACTCTTTAGTAACACAAGCCAACAAAGTTGCGCTCCTTCTTGCTAGTTCAGTTGTGGTTCTTGATTGAAAGAAGAAATCAAAGCGGAATAATGGAGAGGCTCTGATACTATCCCTGATTCTTTCGTACAAGTCTGGTCTATCCAAACCAAACCTGTACAGTTGAACTAGAAGATATCTATCCTCCTCCTCTGAGAAAACTCTTTTGTTCCCACTGGCAGGAGGGAATTTTAACGTTAGATCTTGTAATGGACTTTTGTATTCAGACAATTTAACTCTCAGAGCTTCCTTTTGTAGTTTGGCCTTTTTGATTCTTTCTTCACCGGCTTCTATGTTTAATAGGTTCCTTTCGTATCCGTCGATATTCGTATAGTTTAACCAAAAAGCTTTGGCATATTCACGGACTTCGTCAACAGTTTTTTCATGAATTTCTGAAGCAATGGCAGTGATTGAGTTTCTACCGTATTTGGCACTCAAAGAAATGAATTGATTGAAATCTCTTCTATTCCAATTACCAAATCCTTGCTTCAATAATTCGAGTTTTTCAGCTTCCTCTTCTTCTGTCAAAGGCTGAGAGTTTTTGATTTCCAACTGTAAAAGCTTTTGTTCAGCTTCCCTTTGAGCTAGGTCTTCTTCCGCACCATCTGGTAGTGGAACAATAAATCCAATTTGTTTTCTATAGTAGGCCTTCTCACGATCAAATATCTCCAACAGTTTGATAGGGAAGAATTGATGATCAAAGACATTTGGTTGTTTTGGGGCTCTTGGTAAACTCCTATTGACTTGCGTTCTACCACCAGTTTGTAACACATCCTTATAGTACATGTCAATTGAATAATTCTCTTTACGTTCCCTCTTAGCTGGATTTATCCAAGTAATTCCTGATCCAACTTTGTTTGTTGTTTTTTTTTTAAAATCTTCACCATTCCACTCATAAGCAGAATCTGATGAAAACTTTTGTAAATCATCTAAACCTAGTTTAACGTAACGCTGTGAAAGCTTATTTGTTTTTTCTTCAGAATTGGCTAAAATGCTATCAAGATCAAAATCATCATCGTCTTTAACACCATCAACATTCTCACTTTTTGCGTTAAAGACGTCAGCTGCACCAAATTGGATCATATTCAACAAATCATCTTTGGATGTGGTCTTTGCATTTTGCGTTGCAGGATTAGCACGACCTTGTTGAATGACCAGTTGATCCAATCTCAACTTCTGAGTAGCTCTTTCCAGAACTTTCTCCTCGATTGCATTTTCAGTGACTAATCTGAAAACTTTGACTTGTTTAGTTTGACCGATTCTATGAGCTCTATCCATAGCTTGCAAATCAGCTTGTGGATTCCAATCAGAATCGTACAAAACAACAACATCGGCAGACGTCAAGTTGATACCCAAACCACCAGCTCTTGTTGTTAGTAGAAAGACAAATTTATCCGAATCATGGGCATTATAATCATCGATTGCTTGAATTCTATCTGAATGGTCTGTTTGACCATCAATACGACAGTAGTTGAAGTCTCTAAATACACAATAATCTTCCAAGATATCCAACAAACGAGACATCTGACTAAAGATCAAAACTCTAGAACCTTCTTTCTTCAATCTTTTCAACAAATGATCCAAGACTTTAAGTTTTTTGGAGTTAAAAACCAAGTGCTCATCTGTGGTATATGGTGGACCCGGTTCAGCACCCTCAAATAAGTATGGATGATTACAACATTTTCTCAATTGCATAACAATGTTCAACAGCCTCGTTTTAGATTCACGCTTACCATTGGCACCGTTAACAGCATCTATGTCTTTTTCCAAAATACTTTGGTACCACTTTCTTTGCATATCTGACATACCAATGTATAAATTGACTTCCTTTTTAGGTAGAAGAGATTTTTCAACGTCGTTTTTAATACGGCGTAATAAGAACGGTTTTAAAACTTTATGCAATTGTTGAATAACTTGATCCTGTTTCTCTTCTTCTTTTGCAGTTGAGTCTGCTGAAGGATCAGGTGTCGCATTTGAAGCAAGGAACCATTGGTCAAATGTTTCAGAATCGGAGAAAACATCAGGCAAAATAAAGTTCAGCAATGCCCAAAGTTCATGAAGGTTATTCTGTAAAGGAGTACCTGTGATCAAGAGTCTATTCTTGGAGTTGAACATTCTAATGATTTGAGATAATAAGGACTCTTCGTTTTTGATTCTATGGGCTTCATCAATAATGATATATTCCCAGTTAAACTTCCTGAACTGTGCTTTCTCTCTAATAACAATTTCATATGATGTAATACAAACATCAAAATCACATGTCAGTAATCTATCCTTGATGAGTTTCGCTCTTTCTTCCTTGTCACCACTTAGGATAAAAGTATTTACATCTGGAGTCCACTTGGAAAATTCTCTTGACCAATTATTCAAGGTTGATTTTGGTACAACAACAAGATGAGGGCCTGAAACCTTTTTGATGTAACGTAAGTATCCTAAAAATGAAATTGTTTGTAAAGTTTTACCCAACCCCATTTCATCGGCTAATATACCAGATATGTTGTTTTCATGTAGTGAAATCAACCAATTCAAACCCTGGATTTGATATGGTCTTAACTCACCATGGACATAACCTGGACTTTCGGTAAATTCCATGATTGCATTATCTTCATCTTCTTCATCTTTTAACAACTCAGCATCTTCTTCCTTTTCACTCTTACGAGTTCTACTACTCTTTGCCTTGGGCTTATTAAGCGCTTGCTTATCAGCCTCTATTATATCTAGCACTTGACGGAACTTTGGATCCTTTTCGGCCTTGGTGTTAATGAAATGCGAGAACAAACTCGTCAGACCTAATAGGTATTTAAACCTTTTAGCCGTATCGTTGACATCAAACTTGTGAACAGAAGGATCCACAAAATACTTCTTCTGCTTATCATCTAATGACGCATAGTTAATTGATTCAAACTCAACAGGATCAGTGGACGTATCTCTGGAATTTATGATAGCGTCTTCTTCAGACATGATTGACTTAACAACTTGTTTGCTGATGCGTAACTCAAATTTGTACAAAAAGCGCGTCTAACTAACCCTAGCTCGTGTACGATGATTCCAATTATCAATGGTTATTGCAAAGGGGCAAAGTTAGCAAAATAAAGGTTCCTTTTAAGTAAGTTAAATATTCGATTAATGACGACAATAAGAATTCATTGAAGCGTATGTTGAGTTTCCCAACTTTTCATTATATTAGACGTGTCTACGCTAAGAAAAAAATGAAAAACGAAATCAATGCTATTCACAATTACTGTATTCGGAAGTCAACGAATTTCCATATTTGGTCATTTCTAATAGAGCTCATACGGGCGGATAACAAAAGGTAATAAAGGCTAATATAACCCAAATCCAAACTCAAAAGTCATCAAAGTAGCAAACTTGAATTCTTTACAACTTCTCCCTGGTATCTTTAAGTGAAGAATCTCACTTTGGTAATCTATAGGGTTATGAGCACATGGAGTTTTAAATATCTTTGCGAATTCTGTTTGGATTAAATTTCTTTTTTTTTCATCTCTGTTTAAATTTATAAGCAAAAAGATAAAAAGATAATTAGTACTTGTTTAATTCAATTGAATAAGTTTAGACTCTTTTACAATCAACAATAGCGAAGGGAGTATAAAGTCTGTAAATAAGGAGATATGATAGCTATACAGAGTCCTTTGACAGAGAAACTTGATAACCCTCATTTGAAGGAACCGGAACCTGAGCACTGTCCAGGACCTGAATCAGAAAATGCTGGTAAAGGTGATGCCTGTGAAGGTTGTGCTAATAAAGAAATCTGTGAATCTCTTCCCAAAGGTCCAGATCCTGATATACCGATAATTAGTCAAAGACTGGCAAACATAGATCATAAAATTTTGGTTTTATCTGGGAAAGGTGGTGTTGGGAAGTCAACATTTACATCGATGCTTTCATGGGCCCTAGCTGCTGATCCAGATTTAGAGGTTGGTGCTATGGATTTAGATATATGTGGTCCTTCTTTACCTAAAATGCTTGGAGCAGAAGGTGAAACGATTCATGCTTCAAACTCTGGCTGGACACCAGTGTATGTTAATGACAACCTAGGTATGATGTCCATTGGATTCATGTTACCAGAGAAAGACTCTGCTATTATATGGAGAGGTGCAAAGAAAAATGGACTAATCAAACAGTTTTTAAAAGACGTTGATTGGGGTCGTTTAGATTACTTGATAGTGGATACGCCACCAGGTACATCTGATGAACATATCTCTGTCAATACATATTTGAAAGAATCAGGAATAGACGGCGCACTTATAGTGACCACACCTCAAGAAGTTGCATTATTAGACGTCCGTAAAGAAATTGATTTTTGCAGAAAGGCAGATATTAAAATATTGGGGCTGGTGGAGAATATGTCAGGGTTTGTATGTCCTAATTGTAAAGGAGAATCTCAAATCTTTAAACCAACAACTGGTGGTGGGGAAGCTTTGGCTAAAGAGATGAACATACCCTATTTAGGATCAGTTCCATTGGATCCAAGAATAGGGAAAGCTTGTGACGCTGGTGAGAGTTTCTTGGATTTATATCCAGACTCTCCAGCTTCTACCGCTATCTTGAACGTTGTCGATAATTTGATCGATTCATTGTGATCTGAGTCGCTATAAATTATTATTGCATAATTGCATAATTGGGATTTATTTTTGTTTTGTTTTGTTTTGTTTGGTTTGAGATTTTAGTTTGTTCTCAAGGAAGTTAGTAGAGGTCAATTTGTATATCTTTAATCGAAAATGGTTAATTAGCATTTATTACATTGTAAAAACGATCTAGTTTTAGATCTAAAAATGGATATGATTACTTTAAAATATTCTATATGAAAGTTGATTATATAGCAGCAAGTGTGATTCAACGCTTTAAGCTTTTGAAAGTTGGGATCTTAAATATCCAGCACTCAACTGAGATGCAAAAAATGGCTTCTCTTCATCACCTAATGGTAGATTCAATATCTTCTGACTATCCAAGTCTAAATACGATAAACCTTCAGTTCTAGATCTATCAATCAATAATTGTGCAACTTTCTTTGAGATTATACTAATGGCCACTTTAATCTTAAAGTTGGTTTGTTTGACATGTGGCAAATTCTCAACCAAATATCTTAATGAGCTATCGCTTTCGACCTTTAAAAGCTGTAAATAATTCTTATATATCGCTAGTCCAGTAGACCAATCAGATATTGGATGGATATCTGGAAATCTGGAGATATAATCTTCCAGTACCTTCAATTTTGCACCACCATTAATGATAGCTGTAGGCGCAACTTTATGTATGATTGATTTATGAGCTTCTTTATAATTACCCGAGTCTAATAATGCTGATGCTTCTTCCCAAATGCTGTTGGTATATCTATAGTACAATGCCTTGGCCTCAATGATTAAACGGGATGGCACCTTCAGAGTCTCAGTGAGGGTTTCCAAGAAGGCTGTGTCTTTGGAAAACTGCGCAATATTTATAGTGATAATGGAATTAATCGTGCGACTAATTTCTTTCTCATTGCTCAAATGTGCCAATATAAAGATTGATTCTTCGAAGTGTCTATTGGACAACAATTGCTCAGCATATGAGGATGTTAACTTATCACCAACTTTCGAACCATTAGCAAACGTCAACTGATTAGTTGATCTGATCAAGATCTCATAGATATACCACTGAAGACTAACCTCTTGCTCAGACTCAGCAGCAAACGATTCAAGAATATTGTCCAAATTGAACTCACCGATATGTTTGTGAACGTACAATTTCAACAAATTCAGCTCAACAGCATCTTCAATTGGTAGATCTGATAGTGAGTCCGAGCTCAAAAAAGAAGAAATCAAAGAAGCCACCGATTCATTGGTATTACCATATGATAAGACTAACGATAATCTGGCCTTCCATGGCAATCCTTCAACAACATTGACAACAGAATCAGAAGTCAAAACTTGTCCTTTTAATAAAAAGTAGATTTTGAGTAAGTTTGTGGGGATAGTATGTATAACTGCGTTACGTTTCCATTCATCAATTTGTTTCCCTGCACTGTATTTGACTTCTGGATCATTTGAACCCAATAGTGAGATCAATGCAGCTAAGTGAAGATTTTGAGTTTTAATTGCGAGCTTAGCAGCATTTGCGATGTTTGCAGAAACAAGAAGTAAAAATATCTGCTCAAAGGTGTCTTCACTCTCATCAAAGCTTGAATTGAGGGTGATTTGAGTTTCATTAATCAGCCATGATGATAACCCCTCAAGGCGTTTGATCTTCAAAATTCTGTTAGAAATCGTTGGACTATTGATTTTTTTCAATTCTTCGTTCTCAAAGCCATCAGAATCGAACAAGACCGATGCTAATCTCCAAGATGATTTAACTTCCTTGGAAACATTCGAATCAGCGAGAGAATCAATAATAAATTTGAAACTTAGTTGACCATTTGGTAAAACTCTTGGATAATCGTTGGATCCCTTAACAATCTTAGATTGACTGATGTGTTTTGAATAGATCGATTTCACTACCGAGTCACCGGCTGCAGGGTTAAGTATGATATGTAATGGCGAGGATATGACGCTTGATGGAGACTTGCCATCTTTATGTAATAGGTGGTTGAATGAACCAAAATAAGCAAAATTCTTACCCTTTAATCTTAATTCTTTTCTGATCTTTTGATTATCAGCCACAACTTGAGAAAAGTCACCAAATAAATAGGTATCTAGATCACCAGCTGTAAACGTCTTGGAGAATGGAGCATCGTAACTAGTTGATCTCTTGATATTTGTACTAGCAAAGGCGGAGTCAAAACGTGATGAAATTTCCAATTGGTCATCCCAATTATTGGCCACTGCAAGTTTTGGATCTGAATCTAAAATTTCAAAATCTTCAGTGCCAACATTCTCTGGTTCAAACTGCTTCTCTCTGGTATCAAGACCATCTTCATCTTCTTCAAATGAAAGTAGATCATCATTGAGATTTGATTGAGAGTTCTCACCCGCTGATAGGTAATCGGAATTCAATCCATAACCACTAGGTAAAATGTTTTCATTAAGAATGTTCTCAAAGGAGCCAGCTTCATCTTCGTCTTCTTGGATGAGATCTTGAGTATTATCCACAATAAAACTGCCTGGCATTTGTAAAGTTGTATCTAGTTCAATCGTACGGTCTTGCTTTTGCTTCTTAAAGACAAATGTGTCTTCCACGGAGCTTTTAGTTCTGATGAGGTTTGAGTTGATTCTCGAAATACTTGGTTGGTGTGGTTTATTCAAATCAACAGTCTTAGGGTATTTGAGATTGCTAAGGTCCTCGATAGATTTATCTTCAACTATTGGCTCAGGCTCAGCACTCTCGGCACTATCAACATCTATGACCACCGCATCCTCGTCAACTAAACCCCATACACTAAAGTGTTTCACTTTGAAAGTCCAAGAGCCATTAATTGGATCATATGTAATGAACTCCATATCTTTTTGCTCTTTTAGCTTTTTAACAAATAACCTTAGCTCGATGTCCTTTGTTGACAAATTGTCGTTAGTTTTCTTTCCATTTCTACTGATAGGAAACACTTTTTCAATGGTAATTGTTGCTGGGACATTTAGTCCAGTTCCAAGCTGAACGCTTCCATGTGGATAAACCTCAACTGTTTTATTTTTATTGAATTTCACAACGTTACCAAATAGATAACCTGGTAAATCAGACCAGAAACCAGTAAGATCGACCGGTAAATCAAAACTTATCGTACCATAACCCTTTCTACCAATAGAGAAGCTCGAAATCTCGGAAAGTTGCCTTAGCTGAAGTTGAGATAGCTCATCAATTGATGGTGAACACCAGTATTCATCGTTGGTTGTGGATTTTTTTATGACTTCAGCTTCTGTTTCCACTTCAAATTTCTCATCAGCATCATTTGCTGGACCATTAGGTTCGTTGTGAATAATTGTGTCATCATCTTCGGCCTTGTCATTTAACTTATTGGTTTCTGTAGTTTGTTTAGCGTGGCTGTTATGATCGTGTACTCCATTATCAATTAATGGAGCAGCTTCATCTTCGCGTCCTAGAATTCTAACTTTTTGAGCCCCACCTGATTGGCCAAATATTTTTAAACGCCTAGCTTCAGTTCTAGTCGGATCCACTTTAAGTTTAAGGAAATCACTTGTATCGATTGGTCTTACAGATCTAGATGTATATGATGATGAGTATGCCGAGGGAGTGAAAGATCTTGAAATGACTCTATTGGTAGATGTTTTGTGATTAGAATCTCTTACCTTTTCTGGAGCCAATGCAGATTGTATGATATCTTTCTTCGGAGAGAACAAACCATCTGAGCTGTAGTTACTTGGCTGACTGAAAGTACTAAAACGAGTCCCTAATCTCTCGAGAATGGAGGATCTGGCATTTGTGATTGAAGGTATTGAATTAGATGATGAGTTTGAAAGACTTCTTTTACGCGTGGTTGACCCATTCGATACCACCTTGTTTGTTTTCGTAGAGTCAGTTAAAGATTTTGGTAGGTCTTTGAAACTATATTGTTTTGATGGAGGAGTGCCTATTATATTATTATTATTGTTATTGTTATTGTTATTGAATAACTGGTTGGATTGTTGCGAACCAAACAATCCTCCGGATGACGGCTGAGACTGCTGATTGGATGTGGATGAAGATCCAAACAACCCACCACCAGTTGAAGTTGTATTGCCAAATAAACCGCCTGTTGAATTATTGTTGGATCCAAATGAGTTAGTCGTGTTGGTGTTGGTGTTGGTGTTGTTGTTCGATGAACCGAAAAGACCACCGCCTGTTGTAGCAGTGGTGGATGAATTGTTCCCAAACAGGCCCCCAGTACTTACAGGTTTGTTGCTAAATAGACCTCCTTGACTATTATTGTTGGTAGTTTGTGTGTTGTTGTTATTGTTGCTGCTATTACCAAAGAGACCACTAGAAGGAGTAGCTGCCTTATTTCCAAAAAGTCCACCAGCGGCAGGGCTTGAATTGTTGCTATTAGTTATACTATTTCCGAATAGTCCACCAGAAGTGGTTGTAGCACCATTGTTATTGTTATTATTGGTGTTGTTGTTAGCACCTCCACCAAAGCTAAATCCTGATCCGCCAGTGGTCGAAAACCCGCCAGAGCTAGAGCCAAACATAGCGAGAAAAGTGAATGCAATTGCCCGCGTATAAGAAGCTAGTGAAAGAATCAAAGGCGATTAGAGAAAAGACCACAATAGATTTCAAACCTGTTTTTAAAAAGATCGATTTCTTTAAAGCTTTTCAAAAAGCTCCTAAAACTTTCATTTAAAATTGCCTAAAATTTTCTACTGGAAAACGTAAACACCAAAAAACTAAAGAGAAAACATAAGAAGTGCACGAAAATTTAACTTCCGAGGGAAGATTTTTAGTATGTAAAACTAAAAGAAATAGAAATAGAACTTGCGTATATCGCTTTCAACTAACTGTTCTGAACCGGCTGATTCCATTTGTATATGTTCATGAAAATGATGAGACTCAGCTGACTTTCAACTTCAATTAAATTGGCGTCTGTAGTTGAATCGAAAGTCCTCTCTTTTTCCCAGTTCAGAGCGATGAGTTTACCCGGTGTTGATCTTTTTTGGAATTTTTTTTTTTTTTTTTTTTTTCTAAATTTTTCATGAAATTTTTTTTATTTGTCTTTAACATAAGAAACTATTAGTTGTGTTGTGTGTGTGTGTCTTTTGTATATCATTATAGTTGAAGTTTGACCTGTTGCAATTTTGCTGTGAACAAACATGGATATCTCTAAACCTGTCGGTTCTGAAATTGTCTCTGTGGATTTTGGTGTCCTGTCAGCTGATGAGATCCGAAAGCTATCCGCTAAGCAGATAACGAACCCTACTGTCTTTGATAACTTGGGTCATCCAATATCTGGTGGTCTATATGATTTAGCCCTGGGTGCATTTTTAAGAAACCAATGTGCCACTTGTGGTTTGGACGATAAGTTCTGTCCAGGTCATCAAGGTCATATTGAGCTACCTATCCCTGTCTACAACCCATTGTTTTTCAACCAACTATACATCTTTTTAAGAAGTTCTTGTCTATACTGTCATAAGTTGAGATTCAAATCCTTAGAAGTTCATCGTTATGCATTGAAATTAAAGCTGATACAGTACGGTCTTCTTCTAGAAGCTAGTCAATTGGACGATATTCGTCTGTCCATTGATTTAGATGGTGAGGATGACGAAGATGAAGATGATGTTAATGGGAATGATAAGTATCAAGATCCTCAAATTGAAAAAGATCTGATTCAAAGAAGAGAGGAGTTTGTCAACGTTCAAATTGCTAAAGCTTTGAGTGAAGGTAGAACAACTGAAAATGGTATTCAAACTGCCACAACAGGTGAAGAACGTAAACGTTTAATCTCTGATTTCTACAAAAAAATTTTGTCAAGACCAAAATGTGACAATTGTAAGATGTTTTCACCTAAATTCAGAAAAGATGGTTTCACCAAACTGTTTGAAGCTCCATTGACTCAAAAGCAAGATGTAAATAACAGAGTCAAAGGTTTAGCTCGTCAAGCTATGTTGAAATCTAAAAAGCAATCAAATGGCAATGGAAATGAAGACCCTATAGATACCGATTCCCAAGCAGCCAAACCTTTAGCTGCCCCATCTCAAGGATCCAAATACGTTCTAAGTACTGAAGTCAGAAACATTTTACGCGCAGTTTTCAAAAAGGAACACAACATCATTCATTATCTATTCCACTCAAGACCTCGTTCAATCAACAAGGTCACTGCAGATTTATTCTTTCTACAGGCTCTTGTCGTGCCACCAACTAGGTTCCGTCTACCATCTAAACTAGGTGATGAGATTCATGAAAATTCCCAAAATGAATTGCTTTCTAAAGTTCTAAACACATCACTGTTAATCAGAGATCTAAATGAACAAATCTCAACCATTGAAAAGGATAAGATTACCCAAGAAGAAAGGAAAATCACTTTCAACAGATTAATGAATGCCTTTGTCACAATTCAAAATGATGTTAATGCATTCATAGATTCTACCAAAAATCAAAACGCTAACGCTTCACGTAATCCATCTCCAGGTATCAAACAAGCCTTGGAGAAAAAGGAAGGTTTATTCAGAAAGCATATGATGGGTAAACGTGTGAACTACGCTGCTCGTTCTGTTATTTCGCCAGATCCAAACATTGAAACCAATGAAATCGGTGTCCCACCGGTATTTGCCGTCAAACTTACCTATCCGGAACCTGTCACATCTCATAATGCCGCTGAGTTACGCCAAGCGGTTATAAATGGTCCAGATAAATGGCCAGGTGCTATCCAAATTCAAGAAGAAGATGGTCAACTAATATCCTTGATTGGTATGACTCTAGATCAACGTAAAGCATTGGCTAATCAACTGTTGACTCCAACAAGTAATGCCAGTCATGTTTTGAACAAAAAGGTTTATCGTCATATTAAAAACAATGATATGGTTATAATGAATCGTCAACCAACCTTACATAAAGCTTCCATGATGGGTCATAAAGTTAGAGTCTTACCTGGTGAGAAAACTTTACGTCTACACTATGCCAACACAAATGCCTATAATGCTGATTTTGATGGTGATGAAATGAACATGCATTTTCCTCAAAATGAAAACGCGAAAGCTGAAGCTTTGCATTTGGCTAATACGGACTCCCAGTATCTAACTCCAACCTCAGGTTCTCCATTGAGAGGTTTGATTCAAGATCATATTTCTGCTGGTGTTTGGATCACAAACAAGGATAGTTTCTTCACCAGAGAAGAATATCAACAATACGTCTATGGTTGTATTCGTCCAGAAGATGGTCACTCAACAAGATCTAAATTACTAACCGTCCCTCCAGCGATCTTTAAACCTGTACCATTATGGACCGGTAAACAAATTATTACAACTGTGCTACTCAACATCACACCAGTCGATATGCCAGGTATCAACTTATTGACCACAAACAAAATCAAAAACGAATATTGGGGTGCAGGTTCTAGAGAAAACGAAGTTCTATTCAAAAACGGTGAATTACTCTGTGGTATTTTGGATAAGTCTCAATATGGTGCTTCTCAGTACGGTATTGTTCATTCTCTACATGAAGTCTATGGGCCAACTGTTGCTGGTAAATCTTTGTCAGTCTTGGGTAGATTATTCACAAATTATATTCAAAGCACTGCCTTCACTTGTGGTATGGATGATTTACGTTTGACCTCTGAAGGAAATCAATGGAGAAATGAAATTTTACTGACCTCAGTTGATGTTGGGCGTTTAGCTGCAACTGAAGTGGTCAACTTGGATAGCACAACCAAGAACAACGATCCTGAGTTTTTAAAACGTTTAGAAGAAGTTTATCGTGATGATAACAAATCGGGTATCTTGGATGCTGTTACTCAATCTAAAGTCAATACCATTACTTCTCAAGTTGTGTCCAAGTGTGTGCCAGGTGGTACTATGAAACGATTCCCTTACAACTCTATGCAAGCGATGGCCCTGTCAGGTGCTAAAGGTTCCAATGTTAACGTTTCTCAAATTATGTGTCTTTTAGGCCAACAAGCTTTAGAAGGTAGACGTGTACCAGTAATGGTTAGTGGTAAAACTTTGCCATCATTTAAAGCTTATGAAACTGATGCTAGAGCTGGTGGTTATATTAAAGGTCGTTTCTACTCTGGTATTAGACCTCAAGAGTATTACTTCCATTGTATGGCTGGTCGTGAAGGTTTGATCGATACTGCTGTTAAAACTTCTAGATCCGGTTATTTACAGCGTTGTTTGACCAAACAACTGGAAGGTGTACACGTCTCATATGATAACTCTGTTAGAGATGGTGATGGTACACTGATCCAATTCTTATACGGTGGTGATGCTGTTGATGTCACCAAGGAGTCACATATGAATCAATTCAAATTCTGTATTGACAATTATGACTCCATGTTGAAAAAATATGACCCAGCTGCATTGGTTGATCTTTTGGATACTGAATCTGCTGTTAAATACACCAAAAAGGTCAAGAAGCATCTAAAGAAAAATAACGGGCTGCCCCACTACCAACAATCTACTAAGTATGATCCTGCACTATCTGTTTACAACCCATCAAAATATCTTGGAGCAGTTTCAGAGAAATTCGAAGCTAAACTGGATGACTTTATTGACTCAAACAAAGAACTATTCAAGAGTTCTGGGGTTAATGATAAGAAGTTCCGTGTTTTGATGCAATTGAAATATATGCGCTCACTGATAAATCCAGGTGAGTCTGTTGGTATTATTGCCTCTCAATCCATTGGTGAGCCATCCACTCAAATGACCTTAAACACTTTCCATTTCGCTGGTCATGGTGCTGCTAATGTCACGTTGGGTATTCCTCGTATGAGAGAAATTATCATGACTGCTTCTGCTGCAATCAAAACTCCACAGATGACTCTTCCAATCAGAGACGAAGTGGACGACGAAAAGGCCGACGCATTTTGTCGTTCTGTTGCTAAAGTCGTCTTATCTGAATTGGTTGATCACGTCAGTGTTACAGAAACCTCTGGTACTTCTGCAGATGGTGGCCAAGGTACTCGTTCATATGATATCGACTTCCAATTTTTTGAAAGTCAACAATATCATGAAGAATACGATGTCTCTAAAGAGCAATTAGAACATGTTTTCACAACTAAGTTCTTGAGAACTCTAGAACTTGCAATCAGTAAAGAACTTAAAAAGCAGAAGAAAACTTCAACAGGATCACTACCAGAAGTTGGAAAGGCTGTTCCTCAATCACAATCAGAAATCACTTCTGTGCAACGTCTTTCTGCTAAAGGTAGAGCGAACGACGATGATGATGCAGATGATGACAAAGAACGCTCTAAGGGTAAACAATCTGTCTCTTATGATGAACCAGATGAAGATGAATTAGAAACTATGAGAAAAGCTGAAGAGTCATCAGATGAAGAAAACGATCTTGAAATTGAGAAAGATTCTGACTCAGAGTCTGAAGATGAGGATGAAGCTGATAGAACAGTTGAATTGTCCAAATCTGCAAGAGATCGTCAATCTGCAGTTATTAGTTCACACAACTTAATCACAAAATTCAACTATGATGACAAAAATGGTAACTGGTGCCACTTCAAATTAGAATTAGGCGGTGACACTGAAAAACTTTTGATGGTTAATATCGTTGAAGATGTTTGTCGTCGTGTTGTTGTTAAGGAAGTTCCAAGAATTGGTCGTTGTTTACATCCACAACCAGAAAATGGTAAACGTGTATTGACTACTGAAGGTGTCAATTTCCAAGCCATGTGGGACCAAGATGATTTCATTGATGTTAATGGTATAACTTCAAATGATGTTGCTGCTGTTCTACGTGTCTATGGTGTTGAAGCAGCTAGAAACACCATTGTCAATGAGATTCAGAACGTGTTTGCTCGTTATGCTATTGCTGTTAGTATGCGTCATTTGGATTTGATTGGTGATATGATGACAAGGGAGGGTTCATATTTGGCTTTCAACCGTCAAGGTATCGATTCTTCAACTTCCTCCTTCATGAAAATGTCTTATGAGACGACTTGTCAGTTTTTAACTAAGGCCGTCCTTGATAGTGATCGTGAGAAGCTAGAGAGTCCTTCAGCTCGTATTGTTATGGGTAAATTATCCAATGTTGGTACTGGTAGTTTTGATATACTGGCACAAATGCCACTTAATGCTTGAATGACTGGGAATTAGATGCGAAGGAGCGCTTGTGATCATTAAATAGAGAGGAATTGTCTAATGCTGTATATTAGTTTGTAATAGTTAATTGGAAACAATAAAAAAGGATAGATATATTTAAAAGTATATTACAATAAAAACTTAATTGATATTAATCTACAAGTTGTTAACTATTGACGTAAATGACTTTTAAAGATGTACAAAAACACAGCTAAACTATATAATATGGACAAATGAGAAAAATGAAAATTGCGTAGTACCAAAAGGATCATTATTCGATACTAAAGATTCCCTTCAATGAACGTAGTAACAACCAATCATCTCTGGAAACTTGGTCACGGAATGCAGGGTCTTTTAAGGTATCAATGGATTTACGGGAAATCAAAGAATATAGAGTATCTTTCTCATCAACATGACGACCCCAAACTGGTTGGGCACTTGATGGATTATCCAGACGAACGGCAACACCCGCATTTGTTTGACCTTTCTTAACAATATCAACAGATTTATGGTTGACTTCTAGCGAGACAACTTTACCCAATATCATAGTAGTTTTGACTTTTGTTTCTGGATCGAGTTTAACAGCAGCAATTGGTGTACCGATTCTTAAAGAACCTTCAATAACATCAGCACCGATAATCATTGGATTTCTCTTGTTGATAATTTGGATCGTTTTCAAAACCGCTGGATAAGTAGCATATTCCAAGAAATCTTTACGACGTTGATCCAATAGCTTTTGTTGATAAGCAGAAAATGCATCGAATAAATGATAAATGATTTCAGCTTGAAAGATTTTGACACCTTGCTCTTCAGCGTATTGTTCAGCTTCTTTGTCAATTTTGATATCGAAACATAACATAACGGCAAATTCTTTAGCTTTGTCAAGCATTGCTGTAGCTTTCATAACATCACGTTTATAAACTGGACCTAATCCAATAGACATGACAGGGATTTTCATATCTTTTAGGAAATCTAACAATGCTTCTAAAGAACCTAAAGTTGAGGCTTGGACAACAACACCACGGCCACTGGTATCGACAGAATCTAACAGACCAGTTAAGTCATCCATAACTTCTTCCATTAGCTCTTCTTCGTCATCATCTTCACCAACAACCAATAGACGAGAACCAGCGACAGCTTTCTCTAAATCATTAGCAGCGATCTTAACACCTAAAGCAGCTTTAACTTCTTTATGATGAACGTACTCTGATTTCAAACGTAATTCACGTAGTGGTTGAGGAGTTAACAAAGCACGAATATTTGTCACAATAGGACCATTCATACCACATAACACAATTCTATCACCTTCTCTCAAATAACCGTTGGATAGGATAACATCAATTGTAGTACCTAAACCTTCAATGACTTTGACTTCTAAAATGGTAGCCTCAACTTCAGAGATGTACATCAATTGTTTAGACATTCTCTTTTGAGTTAGTTCTAACAATAACCATAATAAATCTGGAACACCTTCACCTGTAATGGCGGAGGTTGGAACGATGGAAACGTATTTGGACATGTTTCTATTTTGGAAATATAATTCAGAATTCAAACCTTGTTCAGCTAATGCAACTTTAATTTTGGTATATCTGTCTTCAAATTCTTGTTGAACAGCTCTACTTTGTTTAGCAAAAGAGTCTCTAAATGAATTGTTTGGGGTTTCTTGCCAATCGTATAAACGATCGATTTTGTTCAATGCAACGATAAATGGAGCTTTTCTTTCACGTAAAAGTTTGATAGACTCAATTGTTTGTTGTTCTAGACCATGCATAATATCAATGACCAAAATGGCAATGTTACACAATGAAGAACCACGAGAACGTAAATTAGAAAAAGACTCATGCCCTGGTGTATCAATTACTAATAAACCTGGAACATCGAAAGTTTGCTTTTCGTATTGAGCCATGACTTGAGTCTTGGTTTTGATCGCCTCAATTGGGAAATAAGTGGCACCAATTTGTTGAGTAATACCACCAGCTTCACCACCTTGAACGTTAGTCTGACGAATCTTATCTAGTAATTTGGTTTTACCAGTATCAACATGACCCAAGATACAACAGATTGGAGAACGTAGATCGTTTTGTTTGGCAGCAGCATCTTTTTTAGCAGCTTCTTTCTTTTTAGATAGAGCTTTGCTTAGAGGAGGGGAAGCAGCAGCGGCTTGAGCAGCAGCAGCAGCAGCAGCAGCAGCAGCAGCTTCAGCTTCAGCTTTGGCCTTAGCATCTTCTTCAGCTCTAATTCTCTCAGCCTCTTTGATTTGGGCTTCAGCAGATTCAGCTTTAGAGTCATCTGAAAGTTGTTCTTGTGATTCTTCTTGTTTGATTGACTCAATTTCTTCCTCTTCTTTGTCATCATCAGCAGCAGCAGTTTCCCAATCATCAGCAACTGTTTCATCGTCTTCTAAGGCGATTTTTTCCCAATCATCAACTAATTCCTCTTGAACATCTTCAACTTTAGTAGCCTTCTCAGCTTCTGGTGTTGATGTTTGTTGCTTGGTATTAGATTTTTTCTTCTTTCCATAAACGACTTTCTTCTTTGGGGCATCATCGGTGTTACTTTGTAAACCTTCAACGACAACGTTATTGGCACTTAAAAGCTGTTCACGACGACGTTCTAAAGCTTTTTTCTCTTCCTTTTGTTTCTTGGTCAAAAGTTTACCTTCAGCTTTCAATTGTTCTTTCTTTAATCTTTCTTTCTCTCTTCTAGCAGCTCTGATCTCTTCCTTTTCAGCCGCTTCTTTAGCTTCTTTCTCTTCTTCTTCTTTTGCCAATCTTTCCTCTTCTTCTCTTAACAGACGTTCTTCTTCTTCGGCTTGTTTTTTCAACTCTAATTGACGTCTTAGTGCAGCTAAACCAGCTGGGACTTTTTTAGCTTTAGCATTCGAGACATCAGGTTTTGGTTCAGAAGCTGCAGCTTCAGGAGCTGGAGTGGTTTCAGCAGAGGCTGTTGGTTTGTTATTGTCCTTGGAAGAAGCCTTCTTCTTGGCGGCTAACTCCTTCTTACGTTGTTTCTCTTTTTCTTTCTTCTCTTTTTCTTTTTCCTTCTTTGATTTGATAACAGGTCCTCCATTAGCAGGTTCTTTCTCTTTTTTATTATCAGCTTCTTGTTTGGCCTTCTTGTCTTTGTTCTTTTTCAAAGTGGACATGAAATCACCACCAAAGTCGTCTTCACTAGCCTCGATTGGACCTGAAGGACCACTAGCTTCAGCGGCTTCATCGCCAGCTAATTCTTGAGCGGGAGGAGTCTCACCTTCGACCTCGTCGTCCCAATCACCACCTTTCTTTCCCTTTTTATCCTTCTTAGCCATTGCTGTAGTGTTTTATTGCTAGCAATTACAATTCTGTTCCGTTGTTTAAGTGGCTAAAACACTATTAAAAAGAATGGGTTGAACAATCAATTCTAAATCTCACAAAGGCCCATTTTTCAAAGTTAAAACCCAAATACTTTTGCGCAAAGGCCAAATAAAAAAAAATTTAAAAAAGTTTTTCAGATTCTCAATTGAAAAAATTTTTAGTGTTACGCGCACTTTTCCCAACTGAAGAAAATATATAGAAGAGACATAATCAATTGAATTTGATTAATAGAATAGTTGAAAAAGATTTACTAAAGTTGTGAATTTCAAAGCCAAAAGTGTGCTCATAGGTACTACATCAATAACTATATTGCAATATTATAAATCAAGATGTCGACTACAGTGGAGAAGATAAAGGGGATTGAAGAGGAGATGGCTCGTACTCAAAAGAACAAGGCCACCAATGCCCATCTTGGTCTTTTGAAAGCTAAATTGGCCAAATTGAAAAGGGAGTTAATCAGTGCATCTACCGGCGGAGGTGGAGGTGGAGGTGGACAAGGTTTTGAAGTTGCAAAGACAGGTCAGGCTACGGTTGGGTTCGTAGGGTTCCCTTCAGTTGGTAAATCTACCCTTCTGTCCAAATTAACTGGTGTTCATTCTGAAGTTGCTGCCTATGAATTTACCACGTTAACAACGGTTCCAGGTATTATTCGTTACAAAGGTGCAAAGATTCAAATGCTTGATTTACCTGGGATTATTGAAGGTGCTAAAGATGGTAGAGGTAGAGGTAAACAAGTCATTGCCGTGGCAAGAACTTGTGATTTGATCTTTATCGTTTTAGATGTTAACAAACCATTACATCATAAACAAATCATCGAAAAGGAATTAGATGGGTTTGGTATCAGACTGAATCAAACTCCACCAAATATTTTAATTAAAAAGAAAGATAAAGGTGGTATTGCCATTACAAACACTGTTCCTTTGACACATCTGGATAAGGATGAGATCAAAGCAGTTATGAATGAATATAGAATCAACTCTGCAGATATTTCATTTAGATGCGATGCCACTGTGGAAGAGTTGATTGACACTTTGGAAATTGCCCAAAGAAAATATGTTCCAGCCGTTTACGTTCTGAACAAGATTGATTCATTCTCTATTGAAGAGTTAGAACTTTTAAATAGAGTACCAAATGCTGTTCCAATCAGTAGTGGGCAAGAATGGAACTTGGATGAGCTGTTAGAAGTTATGTGGGATAGATTAAATCTGGTTAGAGTTTACACAAAACCTAAAGGTAAACTACCTGACTTTTCAGAACCTGTTGTCTTGATAAATGGCCGTTCTACGGTGGAGGACTTTTGTAATAGTATTCATAAAAGTTTGGTTGAGGATTTCAAGAATGCTGTTGTTTATGGTACAAGTGTTAAACATCAACCTCAACACGTTGGTTTAAGTCACGTCTTGGAAGATGAAGACGTAGTTACTATCTTGAAGAAATAATGAGCCTTTCTTCAATTAGTCTACATTCATTAATACCTTTGAATGTCATAATACTTGCATATATTTAGACAGTTTTCGTAGAAAGTACAACTCTTTTTTCTCTAACATAAATCATAACAGATAAATCATTAACAAACATATCAAAAGTGAAAAAGTGCTATTCACATAACTCTTTTCAATGATCTAGGACTATCCAGTTGATCAGCGTCATCAGAAATATCCATAGCAGATCTTTTAGTCTTTAAAGCTGGAGGATTTTGACCAAATTGCTTTTTAGCCTTGAGATTTATATGGAACTTGACTAGTTCATTCGCATAAAATCCCATATCATCAAATTCTTTGACACTAGGTCTTATTGACTTCAAATAACTAAAACTTGAACTTATATCACAATTCAATGAGTCCTGGATATATGCTAAAGCAAAACTCGATATCAAGTTATCATTCCCATTTAAAGAGAAAAGTAAAATACCACTTTGTGGATCTTTTGATTGGATGTTATGTATTATCTCAAGGTAATCGTCCATAATTTTTTGAAAGTTGATATTGGTGATGATTGCATTGGTCAATTTGTTAGCAGTCAACAGTGAAATCATTGGGGTGAATTTCGTGTTAAAACGCATGAGACATTCACCCTCGTCTTCAGTAAGCTTTTGAACACTGAAACTTGGATCTATAGAAATACAGCAAAAATGTTCATTGGATAGATCTTTCAAGTAGTATGCACACTTTTGTGAAGGCATTATACCTATAATATATTTAATATTGTTCTGTGATAAAAAGGCATGCTGAGCGACAGAGTTCAAAGGACCGAGCCAAACATTTGAGGATAACTTCTGCGGTTGTAACTGATTGACAGTGTTTGCCAAAGCGTGTTTATTGTTGAATTGGTCAAGCATAGGATATGGTAATGAAGTGTGATGAGATGTGATTGTGTCAACAAACGGGAAAAAAAAAATTCGAAAAAAAAAATAATTAAACGGTGAAAATTTCAATCTCGATGGTTGTTGTAGAAACAATAATAAGTAGTAATATAAAAGTTAGATACCTTTGTATTTGCGGTGTAATGAGTGGATGAGTGTTCTTTTTGAAAAATTGTTGTTTTAGTTGAAGCTGGTATAAATTGACAAAGAGACTAATAAAAACGCAAAATAAAAGAAGAAGAGAAGTGAAAAACAAAAAAGAAGATTTAGAAGACTATTTTATTGAAATTCAATACTCAAGGTTCAAATGAGAGTAATTTTGAAAAGAAAAGACTTTTCATTCACCTTATTTGGACTAGACTCAAGCTTTACATCTGCACTTTAAAAAGTATGTAAGTGAAGAAAATATTTTTTAATTCTAGTTCCCGATCGAGTAAGTTGTCGCCAGCTTTTGGAAAACACCAAGAAAGCGGGAAGTTGTGAAGAATCGCTAGAATTGGTTCAAGGGAAGGGACTAAAGGGAACTACGATATATTTTTTTGCCTAGGCCACTTTTTTATTTGTCTGGACCTGTATGCGTATGTATGAAAATTCAAGTCTAGTAGATTCCAATTTAGGTCAATTGGCCTAGAAATCCCAAACCCTAGACCTGAAAGTAAAGAAAATAAGACTCAACGGGCTCAAGAAAAAGTTGTGCTCAAACCTGTCTTATGATCTCATTTTAATCCAGCTCGATCTCCAACAACCATGCCTGCCCCTAACATCACATGACCACGTGATTTATTACCCAAGAAAATTCGCGATTCTGAAATCTTGACACATTTGGAAACACAGCGAACAAAATTGTTGGACCCACATTTTTTTTTGGCACTATCAATATAGAGCAAGCTTTAGCATTTTACATATTAAACATGTGAAATTGTGAAAACGTTGAATTTAACCGTGGGTGGAGTTATTTGTTTTGATAATTCGATATTAAAATTGTACTCAATTCATTAAATTTCATTAAAGCTTCAACTAAATTGAACGAACGTTAAAGTAAGAAAAAACAGTAATTTCATCCATTATGTTCTTACAAAACTCATTCAGGGTAGCATCACGCTCTTTCAAAACTACAACCAATGCATCCCTCTTCAAAAATACCATCAACAGTACCATAAGATCAAAAAGGGCATCTTCTGCAACCACATTAGGTTTATTTATTGGTGCTACATCTTCGATTGTTCTTCACACAAATTCCAAGATTCTCAATGAAGCTGCTAATCTAGGTACTATCAACGTTAATTCGAACGTTAAGGATTACGCTAAGCTGATTGACCCAGATAAGGTTAACAACCCAACTCGTCAAAGATTTGGTGGAAAATTACAGTACAAGCAATTGTCATACGGTTCATTGACTGGTTTGTTCTTTGGGGTCGTCATAGGGAAACTATCATCAGTATTAGGCTTTATCTCCTTTTCAACAATTCTGTTACTACAGGTGAGTAATACTCCATTACTAATCTATTAAACATCAAACTAACAACGTTCTTTTTTAGTTCTTGCAAACACGTGGAATCATTCATGTTCCATGGACCTCTATCGTACAAGTTGGTCGTGATAGAATTGATATTAGACAATTGGTTTTGGAAGATCCAAGCTTTAAGATCAGTTTCTTCTTGACTTTTTTAATTGCAGCTTTCAACATCTAGTTTTCTAGCCTTTTAAATTTTAAAGCTTAAACACACACACACACATTAAAATATATAGTCTCTTAAACACAATATCTTTATTTTCTATGATCAACTCAATCTTTTCTCTTTTGTACTTGGTTAATAATGATTGTTGATGTTTTGCGATTATGTTTTGGCGCCAATAATTTGTACTTAGCAATAGCCAGAAATGCTATTTGGCCTAATTAGGTATATTACCGAAAAAAACTTCAGAACATTCGCCAAATTTGCATGTCATCCAAAAATGTCGCTTTTTTCATAATGAGGAAAAAAACCTGTATAAATAAAATTGATACTAATCTGATTTCAAATCATTTCAATTATATTTCAATCATCAACTCACTGATTTAATCTAAACAACTCAACACATACACAATGTCAGTAATACATCCTAATACCACAGGATACCCATTCAAGTTTGAACCATTCCTACGAACAGAATACAACTTTGGGCTCGATCCCGATAGACCAGCTTGTCAATTTTGGAATGGTCATGGAGGTTGTCCAAATGGTGATCAATGTCCCAACAAACACATATCACCAATGTTTTCTAACAAGATAGTTTGTAAGCATTGGTTACGTGGGTTATGTAAAAAGGGTGATCATTGTGAATTCTTACACGAATACAATTTAAGAAAAATGCCTGAATGTTTATTCTTCAGTAAAAATGGATTCTGTACTCAAACTCCAGAATGTCAATATCTACATATAGATCCTCAAGCTAAGATACCCGAATGTTTAAATTATTCAAGAGGGTTCTGTCCAGAGGGGCCAAACTGTAAGAATAGACATATTAAAAAGATTATCTGTCAGAACTTCCTCACAGGGTTTTGCCCAGATGGACCTGATTGTGATTTAGCACATCCAAAATTTGATCTGCTGCCTGATAAATTACGAATTAGACCGGATAGACCAATAGATGCTCCCCCAAAAGAGGTTAAGAAGTCGATATTAGAATTGCAGATTGAGGAAGAAAGAAGAAAAGATAGAGAACTGAGGGAGAAGGAGAAACAAGCCCAACAAGGTCAACAACAATTGTGAGATAACAATGCTAACTACGTTGTTCCTACAATGTCAGGTATATAGTGTAATGATTAATGCATTTTTCTTTTGAAGATACGGTTCCCCCGTAGTTAATCAAATGGATTATTTTCTATCTATTCTGAGTACCCTAGCCCTTTGTCTTTCGCTTGGAGTAAGAACCCATTTCATGTCAATTTCGTCTTCTTCATCATCAAACCCTAAGATGAGAATGATTTGAGTAACCCTTAGAAACTTATCTCTTAGAGTGTATCTTGATCTTGTAATCTCTCCAATAATTCCACTGTAGTCTCTCTCCAACTTAATTGACCCAAGTTCATTAATACCGTTTTCTAAACTCCATAGTTTCCTCTCTAAAAGAATAGATAATGTGCTGACAATGGTATGAATTAGTCTATCGTAGATCTTTGGATCTAGAACTTTATAGAATGATACCATTAGTGCATTCCAACGACCTATGAATTTTTGAGTAACGATACTTTCGTCTTCGTCATATGAACTGATCAGGTAGTCAGAGTCCTTGAAACAGTCATTTACCAAGCTAGTCAATTTAGCCTTGAACACCTGGTTGAACAGTATTGTGATGTTTTCATCCAATACACCTGATGATTTTTTTTGGAAGTGTTCATTCAAATTGTTGAATATTCCTTCAAGCTTGGAAGAATCTGTGCCGAATGGATAGTTGATCGGTAGTAATGAGATGCTTTGGGTAATTATTTTGTCGAAATAGACATTACCTAGATGTAAACTATTCAGCAGGATGATAAAAGTGTGCAACCTTGTCTCATCACCTGATGCAATTTGATTCAATGCACTAGCACCCCTCATGAATATACTTCCAACAGTATTTGGCTTATTATGAGCAATAGGTTGTTGTACCGTTTGAGTGAGAGCAGTTAAGTTAGAACCAAACCTTGGATATAAATCCTTGAACCTTTTGAAAAAAGTCAAGATGTAGTCACCATCAAGGATTCTCTTTATGTTTGTTGTTATGTTTTTCACAGTAATTGGTTGGCCTGTTTCTATTGCTTGCTTTAAAGTGTTGGATAAAACCAAAATAAAATCTTCAACTACTGAAGATATCGGTGAGTTTTCTGGTGCGATTGACTTCTTTGATAGGATCAAAGGGTCCAAGTTTGGAAATTCCTCAATTTGAAAAGCTTGCTCTAATGACCTTCTTATGTAGAATGTCAATAACACTTCGAATGATGGAAGAAACTTACTTTGAACTTTCTTACCAAATGCACTTTCCAAAATAGGCTTTGGTACTTTTAAAGTCTGTTCTTTTATGTCTTGATATTCGTTCCATTTCACAGCGACAAAGCGGCAATACAAAGACCAATAGTTCAACAACTGGGAGAATTCTGAACTGAGGTCACCAATCTCAACAACCGATATGGTATCTTCGCTCATTCTAGCACCGCCCTCAAAACTCTGTCTCAAAGGTGGGGTGGGTGAATTTCTTGCACTTGACTGATTCAAAGAGTTCGATAGGTATGGAAACCTATAACTTTGAACCTCATCGATCTTTCTAGATATATATCTCTTATCATAGAATGTATCACTTATCAAACCAGCTTGTGTATCGGTTTCTCTTTCAACTCTTTCTATAATCCCCGTCATTGACGAGATTCCATAATACCTTCCAATGACATTTGAGTGTTGATTGATCATGGTGGATACAATCTCCAATAACTTCATCAAAGCGGCAGGATAAAACCCAATCTTATCTTGGTGTGATTGGTTGGTTATTATCTGTCTACTCTGGGCTGCTATTATATCACAGATAAATTTTGAATAACAGTCAATACCAACATTACTCTTACCAATCAGAGGAAACAGTTGGAAAAATTTGGTCAGTTGCTCAACATTCTTTTCGCCAGCAGCTTTATTAAACTCTGATGAGAACAAATCAGTCAGTTGTTCTATCCACTTCTCCACTACAACAGCTGGATTCTCAGGAACATCAGTAGAAGGCACAACGCTGTTAATAAAATCACCATCTAACGGTAATGATTTAATTTTCTTTATGGCATTTGCAGCCTCTTCCCAGTCTCTTTTATCAAGGGCAAAGTTAGCCGTTAGCATTGCATTTCTCAAATCCTTCACTTTGGATACGTATTCGGCTGTTTCTTTCACTCTTGTTCTTTCAGCGTCAAATAGTCTAACTCTTGCAGTGATCTTGGAAGCTAACGAACCAGCATTGGCTAATAAGTCCACCAGACTGCTTGAGTTGTTTAAACTGGTTGATAATTCTGCTCGCGAGAGTTCAAGTTTCTTGCTTTCTTGAACATGTCTTCTAGAATCTATGTAATTGTCCAGTTCGTCCTTGAGTTGGGTTTCTGTGATTTCTATAGCATTGATGAACTTCTCCAGCTGACTCGAGTTTGTGATACGATTGAGAAGGTTTTCATATTTGATCGACTCCTGTTCCTTATATGTTGCCATATTTATACACCCACTTAGAGGTCTTCCTGTAGACCTTACGCAAAACCCCGATCCTTTCCCTACCTAACACACTGGTCGTTTAGTGGTACACCGATCCAGAATACAAATATGCTGCTGGTGTTGTTTGGATTCGGGGCTTCTCGATCTGAACAATCAAGGTAATGACCGGATATTATACCTCGGAAAAGAGACATTTTACATACAAGATAATGCTAGTTATTGTATAGATTAGTTCGTAATTTCATTTAAATAATGCCTAAGTAGCTATGATGATAGAAATGTTGCTGATGATTGTTCCTAGTTACTATCAGTTTGTCCTGAAAGTCTGGGACTTCTTTGAATTGGAATTTGGAGGTTTGCTTGAGAAGGAGTGCCAGGAACAGGAGTAGTAGAAGAAGACTTCGACTCATTGGTATTGATGCTTCGTCTTCTGTCTTTTCTATCTTTTCTGTGTCTTTCCACAAGTCTACCCTTATCCAAAATGTTTTGTGAACCTGTAGAACTTGCAGCTGTTGGTGCATTAGTCGTACTAGTTGAGTGTGTGCCATCCTCATTCGGCAGATGTCGTCTCTTTGAGCCTTCTTTAGCCCAGAACTCATCTCTATAAAGCTCCCAGGCCTCACGGATTTCTGAGTTGAAAGCCCTTGGATTTAACATGAGCTTAACGTCAGTTGCCCCAACCCTTGGCTGTCCTCTTAATTCGAGATCTTTTAATCTTCTTTTAAACCACAGAGAAGGGCGTGTTCTTTGCAATGGTCCAGTTACACTCAAAGAGCTCTCGAGTAATGTGGCAACTACTCTTAATATGGTTCTCCAATAATCTATGAAGCTATCACCTATAGGTGTCTTCACTTTCACAAGTCTCAAGTTCAGTTGTCTTAAACCCTTGTTGGTTGACGTGAAGAACTTTCTAGGTATAATAATTGTACGACGATATTCACCTGAAAGATGGAACAAAACCAACGTAATCAATATGAAGAAGAACAAGAATTGTAAAGTGATTTTAACGAATGATGATGGTGGAATTGCAACAAAGTACAAACTGTAAACGGTAAACCCTTCCAACCCGGCCAATACTGCCAGAAAAGTTGTAAATTTTCTTCTTAAACCTCTCTGATCTTTAGACTGCTGACGTAGACTTTCTTCTAATATAAGTAGGTTTCTAAATATCTTTGTCGTAGGTGGGACTTTGTCTCTATGTGCACTTGATGATCTTCCTGATCTCATACTTTTCTCACTTGAATCTGACTTCCTTCTTCGACTTGTATTTCTTGTCGACGACTTGTGTCCTTTCCCGTCAGTTTCATTACCTCCTGACCCTCTTCCTGTTCTTCCTCTATTTACTGCAAACCCGCTATTCTGTGAAGCGATATCAGAATCAGAATAAACAGCAAAATCCTCATCTCTCGATGTTATAGGGGTTATTTCCTCTGTCGCTAATAACAATGGTGATAAATTACCAGATTGAAGTAGGTTTGTGTCATATGGCGATAGTTGTACTGGTGGCTTGAGTCTATTATTATTGTTATTACTATTATTATTGCTGTGATCCGTTGCATTTGGACTTGAAATTGTTGGTGATTTGGGAACCAAATTAGGAGACTTTAGATTCTCTACACCATCATCTAATGAGAAGGCTTCCAAGGATGAAGGTGTGCCAGGCGTGGACTTTGGCAATGGAGGACTCATCTCATAAAGAGTGTAGTTAGCTTAGTTTTTAAATTGGTGACAGCGGTTATTGAAGTTATCCTGCTCTTCAACGGCCTTTTTTTTTTTGGCCTCTCTTGCTTCATCATTTCTTCGTCTGAATCAGCCTCTGACAAGCACTGGCAAAAAAAAAGTTTTAAAGCCTATTTTCTCTACCAAATTCTCACCTCCAGGTTTTTTTTGGCGGTGGGTCATGAAGCCCGTTTGTCGTTCTTCGGTTTTACAAGAGACTAAAATATACGTAAATATAGTACTTTCAGTCTTGTTTTGATCAGTTTAATGAGCACAAGGTTGCTATGAGAGATTACATGGACTACGTGCTTAGGTGCTTTTACAAGTCCACCAATTGGGCGGAGGATAACTCTTATGAGAATGTCATTGCAACTTCAGAAGGTGAGTACTATTAACAACCAATACAGAGAACGTCATCATACTAACTTGAACACTTCCAAAGCCGTAATAGAATTCCCTGTTCCGTCTGACATCAAGTTCAGTGTTGCATCCAAATCTTCAGATCATACTACAACGTCACTGACGCTATCGAATAGTGGTTTTATAAATGGCTCCTTATCATATCTATATACATCAGTGCCCTTGACCAATGTCATCGGTAGTAAAGACGTCTCACTACAAGAGGTGGTTGCAGGGTACAGACTTATACGACCACCAATTGACCAGAATGAAAAAGTTAGAACCACTCCATACAAGAATCACTCTTTGTATTATGGTAGAATGTATTTCCCTGGCTCTGCACTTGAAGCAATGGTTATTAAAAGGATATCAGAAACATCACAGCTATTAGTAAAATGTGTTAGTAATGAAAAGCTGAAGAATAATGGAACAATGACATTCTACTTACAAAATGACAACGGAAAGCTATCAAGAGAGTTCATCTTTTCGACAAATGAGGCATTACTTGGTTTCAGATGTCTTTATAGCTTTAAACAAGGTGCTGAAAGGCTAAACACTGCTCTATATAACAACTCTTCGTTATCCATTGGTGGTGAAGTATGGTATGGTGCTATGAATATGAGTCCGGGATTATCAACTGCCCTGAGATATACTACACAGTCCACATATACTGGGAAACCTTTGACCATGACATTAGCTTGTAACCCAATATTAGGTCACTTATCATCAACGTATTCTGTCAAGACAAGTGCCAATTCAACGTTTTCATCAAGATATGATTTCAACATCTACTCTTATGAATCTGATCTCACCTTTGGATGTGAATTATGGAAATCAAGAAGAAATCTTGACGTATTCCCAGTAAGGAGAATAGATCCTTCATTGGGACCTCATGTCAAACACTCATCAAAGGAGGAATCTGTAGTTGAAGCTTTTGAAAGTTTAGTAAGAGATACAGATTTCTCCAGTGTGATAAAGCTGAGTACCACTATAAACGACAAAGATCTCAAGCTGTCTTGGGAAGGGAAATATAAGGATTTTTTGGTATCTGCTGGCGTTGGTCTACAACTAAAAGTTCAAACTCCGGATGTCAAACAATATGGACTACAAATCCAGTATACTTCATGATAAAACTTTTGTGTATAGTACTGCTCGTTCCAGTAAATGGTCATCACTCAGTTTTGACTCGTTTCTTACCATTTGGTAGGATTGGATTATCTTCCAACTATTGTTATGTATCTGTTAGTATTATGTATTTCTCATAAATTCGAAATGATAAATTAAAAAACTTACAACTCTCTTTTTGTACTTCCCCTTTGGAGGGTTTTCAATTAGATGTAGAGCGCTTCTTAAATTCTCTGCAAGCTCTTCATCTTCGTATGCATCCACTGAGTACCAAACGTAATAATTTGGAATTCTAACACCAGTACTTAAAATCTTTTTCATGTATTCTCTAACAATATCAGGTTTAGTGAAACTGTTTACGAATAGTGGTTCATGTCTTTCCAAGATTTGTGTCAGCTTAAATGATATAGCGGTAAAATAAGGAATTGGTTCTTCTTCTATCTTTTCTAGTTTCTCAGATGATTTGGAGTTTTTCTCCAAATCTTTTGCTTGTTTTGATGTATTCAATAATTCTTCCGTTTCTTGTCCTTCTGATACCTCTTTATGGGCTTCCAAATCTTCCTCCTTTTTTGCAACCTCTTCCACCTTCTGCTTCTCTTCCTTTTCATGACTTCTACCTCTTCTAGTTCTTCTAGTGGTCTCTGGAATTTGGTTTTTTGGTGGTTCAGGCTTCTCTGGCCTTGTCTCAACGGCAACCGTGTCTTCTTTTGGTTCACTTACTTGCTCCCCATCTTTCTCCTCAGGTACTATAACTTCCACCGTTCTTTCTTCAGTAGCCTCAATTTCTTTCAGCTTAGCCTCTTCCTCCTCCTTTTTAGCAGCTTCTTTTTCCTTTTTTGCATTTTGTCTATCGTTGAATTTTTTAATCTCATCTCTATTATGAATGACCAAAAACGATACCAAATATTCACTACTATTCAGCTTTTCAACAATACACTCCTTTGGGAGATTAAATCTCACATTTGGATTTTCAGAAAATTCAAACACCATATCAGCACCGTTTACGTACAATTCTTGAAATGTGGTCAATTGAGTCCCCTTATCTGGCTTTTCTTTGGTTCTCTTTGGTGCCTTAGGAGGTTTCACCTTTTTCACTTTAGGTGGTGGTACTGGCTTTGGTGGCTTGACTGGTTTAACCTTAACTGGTTTGCCTGGCTTCTCAACCTTTTCAAGTCTCTTTTCCGGATTATAGTTAGGGAATTGTTGTCTAAAATATGGAGAAGGACCCATAGCTTTGGCTCTTTGAATATAACCTTGAAATTCACGAATTTGTTCCTGTGTTGCATTGCCAGCAGCGACTATTTTCATTAAAGTGTTTAATGATGGATCTGCTCTAGCAATCGCGTTTAAATTTGCAATCATCATTTGACTCTCAGGAGTTTGCATTGGGTCCGATGGTGGAGCTGTTGTTGTATTGTTGGTTTCCGGCGCTTTGCTCTTGGTCTTGTTATACGTTCTCTTTGGTGGCTTTATTGACTGGACTTGCAAAGGTGGCAATGGTTTAACTCGTACCTCTTCAGTAGTCTCTTTCTTATCAGGTATTTGTGATTTTTGGGTTCTCTCATCTTCCTTCTTGTCAGAGGTTGCCTTATCATGTGTTTTGTCTTCACTTTTGTTATCAGTTTCATCCTTAGATATATCAGAAGCTTTATCCGCCTTACTCTCAGATTTATCCTCAGATGGTGATTCAGATGGTGCAATAGTTTTGTTATCAACTTCCTCCTCAACTTTATTTTCAGTTGCAGCATCCTCTTTAGAAACCTCTCCCAAAACTTCTGGTTCCTGCGATACAGAGGCTTGTGTTTCAGACGAAAGAGTAGCTGGAGTCAATTCAGTAGCAGCAGGTGTGGAAGTATTCTCCTTTGTTGTAGGTTGAATAGATGTTTCTCGACTCGGTACTACACTCCCCGTTCCTGATTTCTCATCCTCTTCCTTGTCATCATGATCATCATTAGAGTTGTCATCACTGCTATTACTATCATCGCTGTCATCGCTATCATCGTTGTTGTCATCATCATTAATATTATCGTTATTATTAGTGGTATTTTTACCATCACCGTTGTTTTCATCCTTCTTGTCCTGTAAATCACCACCCTCAATCACCTCCTTCGTTGAACTCTCGGTGTTATCTCCATTGCTATTCTTAGGACTTTGAGTAGCTTTAAGCTCACGTTGCTTTAATTTTTCCAGTCTTGCCTTTCTATCATTCAGTTTCTTTTCCTTCTTCTTCTTTTTATCATCTTCTCTCTTCCTTTCTACCTCTTCATCTTTTAGTATGAAGAATCTAACATCAAAAGTATGGGGACCAATCTCCATTCCACAATCACATAGTTTGTTCATACGATCTCTCGCATTGGAATCATTTTCCAGTTTAGTCTTACCTTTAGCCCAAAACAGATCAAAAATATTTCCATTGGTATAAGCTTTTCTCGATTTCATCAATGAAGAGTACAGTACAGCACTATCCTTGAGAGACAAGGCATTGTTTAAAATGTTGTATTCTGGCTCTTCTAAGGATAATGGTAATCCTTCAATCTCTTTAAATGGTCTTGGAGGTGGTGGTGGAGGTAGTTCATCTTCGATTTCGGACACTTCGTCTTCTTCTTCATCGTCCTTCCTACCTCGCCCTCTACCTTTGGACACTACTGCACCTCTACCTCCTTTCCTTCCAGAACCTTTTGGTGGCATATCTGTTGCTCTATTTCTGTGATATAAATATATATATTCTCAGCTCACTACAATCAACACTGCTACACCCATATCGAATCTAAACATACTCTTGATAAATCAATATGGTTTTTTTTCCTGTGTTTGGAGGAAGAGAACAATTCCGATCAAGTCTCGCCCTCGGTAGATAGATCTATCATCAAATATTTTCCTTTTTGACCATCAAAACTTGTCGCGCGTTCTAATTAAACTCTAAGCGCGTGCCTCTGATTCATTTCGTTGACTGTTTAATAACTTGCTAGCGTTTACATCTTATTAGGAACTTTGGTCAAATATCACTGCACAGTACAAGATCAAGTAAATGGCTACTTTGAAGCGTGAACGTTTTGTAAATCTTAACGATTTTGGGCGCGATGCGTTGCCTAAGAGAAGAAGAACTTTGACAGACAATGGTGAGTATAAAGGTGGTTGGTTATATTGGTGGCAATGTAAATTAAAGAGACTTTTGAGTACTAACAGACGGCTTTAGAAATTGAAAAGTTTGCAGTGGGTGCGATTATCAAAGTTAAAGTGAAGAACTTTGTTACATATGCCTCTACGGAATTTACTCTTTCACCATCATTGAACATGATCATTGGTCCAAATGGTACAGGTAAGAGTACGTTTGTTTGTGCACTATGTTTGGGTCTTGCTGGTCATCCGACTTTATTGGGGCGTCAGAAAGTACTCTCTGGGTTCATTAAAAACGGGGAGGAAAAAGCATCCATAGAGATCACTTTGAAAAATCATCCTGGAAAGAAGAATGTAGTCATTTCAAGAGATATATTCCAAAACAATAAATCAGATTGGCATATTGATAACAAACCAACAAGCGAATCAAAAGTGAAGCAATTCTTAGAAGGCTTCAATATTCAACTTGATAATTTATGTCAATTCTTACCACAAGAAAAAGTTGCAGACTTTGCAAAATTATCACCAGATAAGCTATTACAAGAGACCCAAAGGGCAATCGATGTTTCATTGTTAGCCAAACACGAAGAACTGATTAAATTGGACAATACAAAAATTGGCCTTGCAGATCAATTCGATGCCAAGTTGAAAGAAGCACAAGAGTTGGAAGACCAACAGGCTCAATATCGTGAAGAGGCTGAAAAGTATAAAGAATATCAAAAGAAGAAAACCGAATTAGAAGATCATGAGAGATTAATTCCATATGCTAAGCTTCAAGACATGAAAGCTGAAGCAGAAAGATTGAAAAAGGAACGTGATGAAGTGAAAGCAAGACTAGAACAGTTTGAACAGCAAACAGCTCCCTTTGAGGATGCTATTGAAGGTTATGAGGTTGAAATTGAAAAGCACATCAATTCCATTCATGACAAGGAAGCCGAATTGCAGAAGCTCAGTAAGGCATTAGAAAAGTTGAATGCACGTACCGGTGAACATCACAAGAAATATACCAAGCTACAAGAACTCATCAATAGTCATAAAAATAGTGCTGAACAGAAGAGAGTAGAGCTCCGGAAAACCAAATCAATTTTGGAGGAAAACAAAGACAGACTCTCCCGTCTTGATCCTGTTGATGAAGAAGAACTGAAAAACGCAAAAGAGCAATCTGCGGCACTTTTTGATGAAAGAGTTGATGTTCAAACAGAACTTATGGGCAAAAAGGATGAGATAGCGGCAATTAAGAATGAAATCGAAAGAGCAAGTTCCAAAATTCAAAAAACTCAATCTCAATTCAAGTCAAAAGATAAATTATTTGTTCTTGATAACAAATATTATAACTCTTTGAAGCAAACGAGGTCTGTCAAAGGTGGTATTAACCTACTCCGGACTTCGTTGAAAGAATACCAAAAATCAATCTATGAGCCTCCTATTCTAACAATATCTGCATCTCGTCAGGAATATGCAAACTATTTAGAGACCTTACTTGATACGCAGACACTGCTTGCATTCACTGCAGTCGATAGACAGTCTTATGACAAATTTTCCAAAGAGTTGTTTGAAAAACATAATATCAATGCACCTTTCAGATATCTAAGTAACACTCAATTGAGTGGAGAATTCTCTAAAGTGGAACTGTCTGAAATGGGATTCGATGGATATCTACGTGACTTTTTAACTGGTCCACGGGCTGTCTTACAAATGTTATCAGAACAAAGTTTCATATATGACATCCCAGTTGCATTCAATCCGTTAACGGATTCCCAAATCGAGAAATTGAGAAAACCAAAAAACAATAGATTAATTTTCAAAAAGTTCTTTTCTGGGGATACACTTTATACCTTATCACAGTCAAGATATGGTTCAAGACAAGTGACGATCAACACGAGTCGTATTAGAGAGACAAACAATTTCAAATCAGACGGGTTAACTGATGAAAGAAAACAACAATTACATAAAGAACTTACAACTACTAGAGAAAGAATTCAAACTGCAGAAGCTAAGCTCGAGCCACTAAGAGACGATGTCAGACATTTGGCAGAAAAGGAAGAAGAGATTAATTTGAATTATGATGAATGTATGGAAATATTGAAACAAGCTAAAAAACAACAGAAGGAGAAGGAAAAAATTGAACAGAGAATTGATATTTTACAACAGAAATATGATCAACTGGAGCTTGAATCTAACAAAGACTTCACCTCAGAAATAGCCAAACAGGAAAGAAGAATAATGTCTGTCTTGAGTGACAAGATGAATGATTTAACAAAATACGCAGAGTTTCAGATACAATACAATAACATTGCACAAGAAGTCACACTGCTGAAAGTTAAGAAGTTCGAAGAAGAAAATAAGAAATTATCGATTAAGAAGTTAACCAAAACTTTTGAAGATGAAAAGAAATTTTTGGAGGAACAATTACAACAAGCTAAAAGAAAGCTTCAAGAATTCAAACGAAGTGACCTAAGAAAACAATTACATGAGGAAACACAGAAATACTCTGATGAAATTAAAGATAGGCTAGGTGCTTTAGTAGCGACATACAGTGATGCTGGGATATTTAATGAAGTTTCAATCACTGATATGATTCAAGGTCTCGAGTCTGCACTGAGATTATTGGGCAACAGTTCCAAATCTTCAATTAATAACCTAGAGATCATAACAAATACGTTGCTAACTTTAAAAGCTGAAATTGAAGAGATGAAAAATACTCTAAACAACAGTGAAGCTGATATCAAAAAGATACATCATGAATGGGAACCTAAACTGGAAAAGCTGATATATAATATATCTCAAAAATTCTCCGCCATTTTTCCAACTGTTGGAATTGCAGGGGAAGTTAGAGTTGCAAAGGCTGAAAGATATGAAGATTGGAAACTGGAAATTCTTGTCAAGTTTCGTGAAGAGGCGGAACTTAAAGTACTTGATAGTCATACTCAATCGGGTGGTGAGAGAGCTGTATCGACCGTCTATTACATGATCAGTATGCAAGAGCTAACCGCATCGCCTTTCAGAGCAGTTGATGAGATAAATCAAGGTATGGATGCAAGAAATGAGAGAATTGTCCATAAGCATATGGTGGAAGTTGCCTGTCAAGAGCATACTTCTCAATATTTTTTAATCACTCCAAAATTGTTGCCAAATTTGCACTATGCAGAAAACATGAGAGTACATTGTATCATGGCAGGGCCTTGGACTCCAAACCCAGTACAGAACCCCCACTGCTTAGGGTTAGGGGCCACTAGTATATATGTTTGAGTTCTATTCTTCTCTATAAAGACAAATGACCTTTTACGTAGTGGTTTATAATCATGCAATGTTCGTTATTTGGTTCTATGTACAAGCGGTCTAACTTAGCAATGCCTATTTTCGCAGTGCATCAATCGCCTTTGTTATTCTATTTCTGGTCTCCTCAATCCCAATGTAATCAACAATTGATGGAATTTTCAACCCAGATTTTCCTCCACTTAGGGCGAATCTTATAACAGGAAAAATCTCTTTCTTTACAAGCCCATTTGCCACCAATTTATCAACTATTTGGTCCAAATTCTCCAGACTGCTAATGTCCTGAAATTTAGATAGAAGTTGAATCTTATCTGAATGGTCATTCTGTGAGTTTATAAACTTTTGGGAAGATTCACTATTAAAATCAATAGAAGATAACAGGTAATCATAGTTGTTGATATCATGAATGGTATTCAGGTTATGTGATACGTGCTTCAACAAACGTGTGGCTGTCTCTATTGTAATGTCTGTGTGTTTAACTTTTAGCAACTGATGAGCCCTATGAACCGTAGACTCATCTTCATCTGCTATTCTTTTATGAAGATAATACTTGTTGAAAAACCATAATTTTTTATCATCAACTTTAGCATTACCTTTGGTCAAATCTTTCAAGCTAAATAGCTTTGAAAACTCCTCTAGGTTGTGAATCTCAGAATTATCGTTAGAACTCTTTGGGGGATTCCAACCGAACAGTGCAACAAAATTAATTAAAGCTTCAGGTAATACACCATTCTTCTTGAAGTTCATAACGTCAATGTCTCCAGATCTTTTACTTAGCTTCTTATCACTTGTACTTGTTAATAGAGGAATATGAACAAATTGTGGAGCTTCCCAACCAAAAGCCTTATATAGAGCAATGTGTTTTGGGGTAGAGGGTAGCCACTCTTCTCCTCTTATGACATGTGTGATCTTCATCAAATGGTCATCAATGACATTAGCAAAATGATAAGTAGGTAAGCCATCTGATTTGACAAGAACTGGATCATCATACCTTATATCGTCTTTATTAACCTGTGGTTGTAAGTCTAGCGTTCCATGAAGAACATCATTAAATTTAGGATATACCTCTGGTGACTTAAATCTGATTGTAAAGCTCTCATTTTTGTCTGCTCTGGAATCAGACTCTTCAATTGGTATATGTATACAATTTCTATCATAAGTCACTGTGGTGGGTGGTTGTAATTTCTGAGCAGACTCTCTCAAGGAATCTAATCTTTGCTTTGAGCAGAAACAACGATAAGCATTACCATTTTCCAACAGTTGGCTTGTGTACTTTTGATATATTTCAGATCTATCACTTTGTCTATAAGGTCCAAATGGACCTTGCACTATTGGACCTTCATCCCATTTTAAACCACACCACTTTAAAGAATCGTAAATGTTTTGCTCAGCACCTTGAACTAACCTTTTTTGATCAGTATCCTCCAATCTTAGTAAAAATTGACCACCAGTTGCCCTTGCAAGTAGATAGTTATAAAGTGCAGTTCTTAATGATCCCAAGTGTAAAAACCCGGTCGGTGATGGTGCAAATCTTGTTCTTGCTGGTTCATTAATCGCCAGATCAACCTTAGTTTTATTTTTCTGATTAAGTCCACCGGTGTTGAGCCTTTTGTGGGTGGACTTCCTCAGCAGTGAACTGGCAAATCTTTTGGTGATCATAATAACCTCTCGTTCTTGGTCTAGTCTCTGATATTCAACGTTTTTAACTTCCAAGTCCAAAGTCCAACGTTGTATTTGAGACTTTTTCAATGTAACTCATTTAACTTCTTTGTCCAATGCACGATTTTAAATTTAGCTTCTTACATAGTAAAATAAAGTTATTGTTACCAGAACAACAGATCAAAGAGACCGGATTTTTTAACTTTTTGGTTTTTTTTTTGTGAAGCTTTTTGCAGTTTTTCACAAAGCGACTCTATTAGAAAATATGAACTTTTAATTTTTTTTTTGTAGACCTTTTAACTTCTCATGTTTGAACAATTTCTTGTTTACATTTTAAGTCTTTTACAATATTGAATAGTCTATTGGTTGCTGACAGGTGTGCTTTCCTTTTGTCTATATAATAAGCTTAAATTCAATTAGATCGTCGTTGAATTCGCTTCGTTGTTAAGTACTTGTTGCGCTTCTACTCATCGGATCATGAATCAAGCATATCAAACATCGAATGGTCTTCAATTTGGGCAATTAGCCGCTCAATTAAAGCAACAGCAACAACTACAGCAGTTGCAACAACTACAGCAACAAAGGCAATCACAGCAACAACAACAACAAAAGCAACAACAACCGCTGAATTCTTCTCAACGTTTAAATGTTCAACAAGCCCAACAATACCAGGAAGCTCAACTGGCTAGACAAAAGCTAAACTCATACAAGTCTTTCAACTTAGAAGATGATTTGGAGTTTTATCCCAATTCAATCGATACTCAACCCAAGATGGCAAGAACGGTCTCCATGGGTACAGGTCTTCCACATCAGCAACAACAACAACAACAACAAAATCTTCATCATCTTCAACACTCGCCTGGATTAAATCCTTTTTCACCTTATACCACACCAACAAAATTGAATGGTTTGGTGAATGGTAGACAACAACAACAACAACAACAACAACAACAACAACAACAACAAGGTCAAGGTCAAGGCCAAGGTCAGCAATCAAACGGTTATTTCTCTCCACAGTTGGTTAAGTCTCCTCACCAGCAACAACAACATACGTTATATGGAACTCCTCAAGGTATTATTAGAAGAGTTGAAGCTACAAATGGAACACCCCCATTGTATTCAAACTCTTCCATCCGTTGGTGAATTAAAATTCATATTGCCTTGTCTTGTCACTTTTTCACTCACAATAGAAAGCATTTCCATGGTCATTTAATCATTAAAAGCATTTAACATCACGCCGCTTAGCATCACATATTTATTACTCGTCATTATTTTTCACCTAATTTCTTTATCATCAACTTGACAATCAGATTGTCATCTTGGCAACGACTATATTCTCCTTGTTCATTTCATTGTTTTAAAAGCTGTTTTTCATACAATTTATTTAAAAGTTTTATTCATCTGTCTTCTCTATAGAAGTATCATCATTATAGTTTATATTATCTTCATCATTATCATTACCGTACCATCTAGCACTATATATACAGCATTATTTTATACTCATGATTTGTAGTCTTACAAGATTTTTTTTTTTTTTTACAATAAATCATTAAAATTAATTCCCACAGGGATGGATATACATTTCACTTCAACACTATCAGTAATAGTACCAATATTACAATCAATAAAATTATAGTCAGCCATTGACCATTCTCTTTAGCCTTTTTACTAAAATATTCCAACCTTTTATGTCCACCTCTTAATCTCTTATCACTTGAATCCAATTGATTTTCCAAATCATCTAAAAGAATGTTGTGATCTTGTAGTTCTTCATTTATATCCAAACTTAAACCGTGTTGTCTACTAACGCTTTGAGCCAGTTGATCCAAATGTTCATCTTGTTGAACTAGTTGTTGTTGATGTTGTATGAAAAGATCCTTGTTTGAATGAGTGTCAATGCTGGAAACTTCAGAGTTCGTGTCAACTTCAGAATATCCTGAACGTCCTTGAAACAAATCTGCTGTTAGTTCATCTCCAGGTGATTCTATTACTTGATCTTTATATGGTTTGTTAATTTTGTTAGTGGTGATAGGTGCAGTTGAGAATTCTAAAGTCTCATTAAACCGCACAGATTTCTTGTTATTCAATGCTTTGGGGATTCTATGATAGTTAGTTTTCAAATTAAGCCTTGAGGTGAAAATTCCAAAGTACTCACATTTTTCGTTGATATTGATAGTTGGATGTATCCAAAGTGGTGATATCGCTTAGATAATCTTCATACTGTTGTACCAATTCATCATAGTCTTCACTGTTGTTCAAATAGGCGTTAGTATTGAATCTTGTTTATTGTCGTGCAAACGAATTGTTACATACCCGTCATCATTTCTCTCTAAGAATTTCTTAATCTTCAGTAAGGACTTGTTCAACTCATAGTCATTATCATTTGAGGATTCATCTATTGCTTGTAGTCTATTGGATTCCTCAATAAACGAGCCTAGGTCTTCTAAATAAGACTCTAATAAACGCAGGGAGGAAAGTCTGGACATTTTTTCCTTAGCAAAATTCCTTGTCTCTAAATATATGTTAACTCAGGTTAAGAACTTATTAAAAGAATAGTCCAACTATAATTGAACTCAGATTGTAATCAGGGTTTTTTTGCTTAATTTGTCCTCTTAAATTTCTAAAAATCCCAGAAAAACAGAAAATCAAATAGATAGAAATTTTGACACTTTTCACTAAAGCAAAAAAAGGGGAGAAACTTGAACTAAATCAAAGCATTTTTAGATTTGGATATTAATTTGACTATATATTCAAGTGGTTAACATGCAAGTGTTTGAGTGGGCCTTTGGGAAGAAGCTCACTCCTCAGGAGAAGCTTAGAAAAGTGAGTATGAGGATATTTTTTGTTTTTTTGCCTTTATCTAGAGATGAGAGACCCTTTGATTAAACTAACATTTTTTTTCATTAATTACAGAACCAACGAGCCTTGGAAAGAACACAAAGAGAGCTTGATAGAGAAAAGCATAAGTTAGAACAACAGGAGAAGAAGTTGATAGCGGATATCAAGAAGTCTGCTAAGAATGGACAAATTGGTGCTTGTAAAATACAAGCTAAAGATTTAGTACGTACAAAGAAGTATATTGAAAAGTTTAATAGTATGAGAACTCAACTACAGGCTATATCGTTAAGGATTCAAGCTGTTAGAAGTAGTGATCAGATGAGTTCTTCAATGAGAGATGCTACCAAGCTATTAGGTTCGATGAACCGTTCTATGAATTTACCACAATTACAAAAAATTGCCATGGATTTTGAAAAAGAGAATGATTTGATGGATCAAAGACAAGAGTTTATGGATGATGCCATAGACGATGCCATAGGTGATGAATTTGAAGACGATGAAGAAGTTGATGAGATTGTCAATAAAGTCTTGGATGAGATTGGTGTTGATTTAAACTCCAAATTACACGATACTCCTCAAGATTTGGCAGCTAATAGTAACAATGCCGAACCACAAGAGAGAGTGGCACAGGCAGTTGGTGGTGCACCTGACGAGGATGATGATTTACAAGCTAGATTGAACAGTCTGAAGAGAGGTTGATTTGAAACTAGTATATGAATTACTGTATAAATAGTTGTTATATAAATATTTATAAGACTCTCTAATTGATGGTTACATAGTTCTTTGATTTTAAATAATCAACAATAATCTTAGCACTTTCTTCAACAGTGGATTGATCGGTATGTAAATGAATTTCTGGACTTTCTGGGCTTTCATAAGGAGCTGAAATACCAGTGAAATCTTTAATGATACCTTGTCTAGCCTTTTTATACAAACCTTTTGGATCTCTTTGTTCAGCAACTTCTAATGGTACATCGACATAGACTTCAACGAATGGTAATCCACTTTCTTGATGTAATTTTCTAGCATTTTCTCTATCAACTCTATATGGAGAGATGAATGAAGTTATAGCAACGGTTGTTGAATCAGCAAATAATTTAGAAACTTCAGAGATACGACGAATGTTTTCATTTCTATCAGTTTCAGAAAATCCTAAATCTTTGTTCAAACCAAAACGAATGTTATCACCATCTAATCTATAAGCTGGAACACCGTGTTGTAATAAATATTGTTCTAAAGCAGAGGCAATAGTACTGGAGTTTTCGTTAGTATATATAAATCTTTTTTTGTTTTGCCAACTGTGGCTAAGTATGCAAAAAGGAACTTATGTACTCACCTTTTACCAGATGCACTTAAACCTGTCAACCAAATGGTGACACCTGATTGTTTGGTTAGGTTCTTACGTTCATCATAAGTTAAATTTTCGTGCCATGTGATATTAGTAGCCATTTTAGATGTTTTTTAATGTCTATAAGGTCTAGTGTATAAAATTGAAAAATTCCAAGATTGATGTAGATATGGATTATCAGTTCTCTATAAATATATGAATATGAAATGTGAAATGCCAATAAAATCACAGGTAAATTATCTAACGAAAAGACTTGGAGATTATTAAATAACATCATAATGGGAAAATTTTTCCAATGTTTACAATCTTTTTGCAATTAAGAAGTTTATTAGTGGTTTTGAACTAACCTATGAAAGCTTTCTCGATGAATACTTTATGTAGATTTGACAGTATTTCACGTGATATCTCAGCTTTCCCACGTACTTAAGCGATGAATAGAGTAATTTTCGAGAAAAAAAAAACAACATTTGTGGCTTGAAAACTTTTGGACATGATTTGTGGATGGTGAAAAGGCAAAATTATCTCCAATTTAGTTAAAAATTCTCTTGATTCCAAGCCACAACTGAGGCTGATGCTGATGCTGTATTTATTTTCATCAGCAACTAACTAAACTTACAAAGAAGAAAAAAAAAGTGGCTAATGTTCAAATGTTACAAAAACACCACCAAAAGTGGCTGTTTTAACTAAAGAGATGTTAAATAGTCAACATTTGGCTGCTTCCATCGAAAAGATAACCTTTAAACGAACAGTTAAAGCCACTCTTGTTTATTGATCTGTCGGATCTGCATGTGTCACAAAGAGGGTCTACATACATAAAATGGTGATTCTATTGTTCTATTTCGTATTTGACATTATATTATTCTCTATAGTATATTAGTATTACTTCTCAGCTGCAATTTCTAAAGCTTGCTTAATGTCAGCAATTAGATCTTCAGAATCTTCGATCCCAACACTTAATCTAATCAAATTATCATAAACACCAGAAACTTCCCTTTCTTCAACTGGGATACCAGCGTGGGTCATAACAGCAGGAACTTCTAATAATGATTCAATACCACCTAAAGATTCAGCTAATGTAAATATTTTTGTGGATTGAGTGAATTTAGCAGCAGTTTGTGCACTACCTTTGATTCTGAAAGAAATAACACCACCACCTAAAGCATCACGATGTTGTTTAGTGACGATTTGATAGTTTTTATGGGTTTTCAAACCTGGATAGTTAACAGCTTGTACTAAATCTGATGTTGAAAGGAATTCAGCAATTTTTAAAGCAGAAGTTGCAGATTGACGAACTCTTAACGATAAAGTTTTAACACCTCTATGAGCCAACCAAGAATCAAAAGGTGATGGAATAGCACCAATGGCGTTTTGTAAGAAACTTAATCTTTCATAAATTGCTTGGTCTTTAACAACAGCAACACCTAATACAACATCAGAATGACCATTGATAAATTTTGTAGCACTATGAACAACAATATCAGCACCGTGGTCTAATGGATTTGAAATATATGGAGATAAGAATGTGTTATCAACAACGATTTTAATATCTTTGTTTGATGAAGAGGTAATGATTTCCTTAACTTTAGCAATATCTGTTAAACTTAACGTTGGATTACTTGGAGTTTCAACCCAAACTAATCTAGTGTTTTCTTTAATTAACTCAGATAAGTTTGCAACTAAATCTTGAGTGAAAGTTGTTTCAACACCATGGGTATTGGCAACTTTAGTAAAATATCTATGAGTACCACCATAAACATCACCACCTGAAATGACATGAGAACCAATTGGTAAACTTTGTAAAACTGTGGAAGTAACAGCAGATCCTGAACTGAAAGCTAAACCAAATTTACCATTTTCTAAAGAAGCTATAGCTGCTTCAAAATTATCTCTATTTGGATTTGAAGATCTTGAATATTCGTATTCACCAATTGGTTTACCTGGTGCAGTTTGAGCAAAAGTTGTACTTAGAGAAATAGCTGGAATAACAGCACCAGTTTTGGAATCTGGTTCACTACCAACGTGAACAGCTCTTGTTGTAAATCCGTATTGAGACATTGTTATATATATAGATAATTGTAAGAAATAGAACGGTTAAATAGTTACTAAATAGATAGATTGAATTGTGGAATTTGTAAACTTATATAAGATTCCAGGTTTAGATTATACACCTTTTAAAATCTTGTGAGTTACACACAGATTTAAGTTCTTCGTTACCGTGTACTGGTATGAGGATTTCTTTTTTCAAGCCTTTGTGATTGTTAATTATTTTTCGCATGAGTAATGTGTTTTAGCTGACATATATTTACCTTTATTTCATGTATACATCTGTGAATACCAAATTACGAATATTCATGTGATGAAACTGTGGCCACACACTTTTCCATGATAATTTAAAAAACATCATTTGGTGGAACCAATTTGGCTCTTGAATGCAAATTTGGCAAATCAGTTATTTCTATGAGAACAAAGGGTGAAGTAAGCGTCAGATCAAGAGTAGCACAGTCCTTGTTGTTTTTTGCAAAATAACAAGCAGTTAAGTGTTAGTAAATGAATCCAATTTCGTGTCATGGTTCAAAGTCTCTACTTTCAACTCTTCCGGAAAATTTATTGTACGAAATGTGGCTTCTCATACTTAAATATTTCAGTTTTTGCTTTGTGCCAATTCAACGAACGGAGAGTTTTTTTAATGCTTGTAGTATTTTAGCACGTTGGGTCGCGCGCGCAGCGCTCGGGGTGGCCTGCGTGAGAGCCTTGGTGCAATCTGAAAATACCAATACAGGTAAGGAAGGTTTGCAGGTTTTTCACTCCAACTAGGGTGCCTAATAACCCCATTAAGGGCAAACAGAAGCACTTATCCTAAATAAATGCTATTTAAGGCGAAAATGTGATTGTGAAAAATCGGGTCGGACTATAAAGTCATACAAAGAGTTGAAGGTACAGAATCATCATCAATAAGCAAGTCATGTTTACAATTATATACCTTACTATTGTAATTTCATATAACGATACATTAGAATTTTAAATTTTAATTTGAATTGGATATAAACTTTAGATCAATTTCATTTGCTTAATCGAATAAACCGAATCCCATATCATCATCTGATTCTTCTTTTTCTTCTTCAGCTTCTTCAGCGGCAGCTTCTTCAGTGGCAGCGGCAGAAGAGGCACCAGCAGCTGGAGCAGCACCTGAACCACCGGTTGGAACAGAGGCTAATTTGGCATTACCTTCAGCAATTAGTTCTTCAACGGTTTTACCATCTAAAGATTCTAATAATTGAGAAACTTGAGCTTCTTCAACTTCAATACCAACTGATTCTAAAACAGATTTAATACTGTCAGCGGTTGGGGTGGTACCAGCAGCGTTTAATAATAAGTAAGTAGCTAAGTATTTAGACACTATTTTTTTGTTTGTTAGTATATTATGCGGTATGTTTATCTGGGAAGAAGATTACAAAACTGAGCTAGGTGCGATTGAATTTTTAATTGTGTCAACTTTCATGAGTATACCCTTCTAGTAGTGTCTGTTGAGTGTATTGATGATGAATAGAAATTTGTCTTGATAAAGTTTCTTTAGTATGTGATGTAGTTTGGAACTCGAGATCTTGATAGATGCTTGTTAATTAGCTAGCTATCGTCCCCATGATTATCTCTTTATAAAGAACAAATATTTCCTATCTCTTGCATTTGTTACCTAACGTTCTACCTTGTGGTTGACGATTGACATTGACTTTCGTGTTGAGTATTATTTTGATCAAAAGGGTAAATGATAACAATTCACATATCTCCAACCAACTAGTTCATTTTTTTCAAGTGCTCTCTCTAACCATATTCTTCTCCCAAGTGTATATCAGGCACTCACTTTTTATTTGTTTGTTACTTAAAGATACTTTTCAAGAATCAACTTTGTCTTCGTCTGTGTGTATGTTTGTACCCATTTTAGCATTATATTTAACCAATTTTCACTATGGTCAAAAGCCATTTGGAAAACTGTTCATATAACGAGGTGTATGGGTTTACGCTAGTTTCCCAGAGTCTTGAAAGAGAAGATTTCACAGTCACAGATTTCTCGAATTAAATCTTGGATTTCGCCTTAAAATTTGTTTTTTTAGTGTTGCACCGAACATTGAAAAAAACAAAAAAAGATGGCCAAACATGTGTGGTGTTTGGATGCATTTATTTTTTGGTTTGTGAGTGTTTTTCATCTTTTTCAGCGGTAACAAAAATTGTGCGCGGTGAGACAGAGAGAGAGAAGAGAGCCCAATATTAGTGGAAAGAAAAAAAATGTTAGATTCAATAAGTTAAAATACAAATTACAACATAGTCAAAATACCCTTAATATTGATACAGAGAAGAGTGTTTAATACAATAGCCAAGTAATATTCAAGATGTCTGAAGGTATGTCACAGATCACACAATTGAAGAGTCAAACAGCAGCGGAAAGAAATAGAACAGAATTATAAAAGTGGAAGCAAGAGGGACGTATCATCAATCAACCATTTATTACCATTATGAATAATATAACCATGATCACCAAAGTAGCAAATGAGTATTAATTAAAATATCATCAAACCACGTTGTCAAGTGACTAGAGAATAAGAGATTAGATTGTCAATTAACTAGTCAATAAGGAAGACATTGATCAATACGTAGATTTTAATAACTGAAGAAGATGAAGAACAAGACAACCCATCAGGTTCAAGCAAAAGATACAGCTCTATTACAACACCTAGTGTGCATTTCAAAGTCATACAAATATTCAAGCACGATGAGTTACTCCCCATACACTTTCAATAATTTTTCATCTATTTCCACCTTTATGACTATTGGCTCTATTTCTATTGAATCCAGGAAATATCATATACTAACATATATCACTAATAGCTACCGCCCCTCGTAAAAACAGAATTTTCAAAACTTTTTCATACCGTGGTGTTGATTTAAAAGATTTATTAGAATTACCAACTGAGGAATTTGCCAAAATCGCTCATGCCAGAGTTAGAAGAAGATTTCAAAGAGGTTTAAACAACAAACCATATGGTTTAATTAAAAAATTAAGAACTGCTAAATTAGCCACTCAACCAAATGAAAAACCAGCCGCTGTTAAAACTCATTTAAGAAACATGGTTATCGTTCCAGAAATGATTGGTTCTGTCGTTGCTGTTTACAACGGTAAAGTTTTCAACCCAGTTGAAATTAGACCTGAAATGGTTGGTCACTACTTGGGTGAATTTTCCATCACTTACACTCCAGTTAGACATGGTAGAGCCGGTGTTTCTTCTAACCGTTTCATCCCATTAAAATAAGTCCAATCATACATATCCATTTTATTAATACCTATATTGTTATAGGTGTAAAAGGTTTGTTTTTAGGTATTGTTGTATATTTTTAAAAGAAAGAGATATCAATCTTTAATGAATAAAGAGAATTCAAGAGTGTAGAATATTACAAAAAGTTTTCATCAGATATTTTTTCATTCATTATACGATAGATGAATGTTTGTATCGTCACAGTGGAATTTTCATGGCTAATAAATCACTATCAAGATCGTCTCCTTCAACTGATTTCAACTCTGGTGCCGTTGGGAAGCCATAGTATTGATTTAATCCAACCAATAAACTAATCTCTTCATTCAACTGCTCTCTTTGACTAACTAATTCATCGGTGTATTCAGGAATTCTATAAGAATAATCAGGTACCAATAAATCCATCGTTCTTCTCTCTTTGTTTATCTTATACCAATCTTCTGTAATCTCTTTTAAAAACTCTCTTTTTTTATCAAATATCGTCTTGTAAAATTGTTGATGAATTGAAGTTCTTTGAGCTTTAGTATTCCTATCTATACTTTCCAATTTATATTTTTGATTCAACTCTGCCAATCTTACCCTTTCATTTCTATGAGCATCAATCTTGGAGTAAACGGATTGTAATTCTGGATGCGATCCATTCAAACACATTTCTAACTCTGATTTATACCTTGTCATCTTATCTTCGTACAATCTATCTCTCAAAAGGGCAAATTCAACTTCAATTTCAGTCAAAAATTGAATCGCCTCTTTCCTCTCCTTTTGCTTCTCTTGTTCTTGTTCTAACTCTTTTATTTTCTCTACTTTTTGCTCTTCTGTTAAATCTCCCTTTGTCTTGCCTTCTTTAACATCCTCTTCAGCTTCTTCTTCTTCTTCTTCGCCGTCATCTTCAACATCATCCTCTTCAGCATCTTCATCGTCTTCTTGACCTTCATCACCAACATCGATATCATCACCTCCATTAGCAACCTCAGCATTGTCATCGATAACTTTATCAGATTGGTCAAGTTCCGGTTCTGAAAGTTGCACATCGGGCGTTAAGGTTGAGGTAGTCTTATCATCAGCTTTGGAAATTGATAGCTCCTCCTCAGTTGATACTGGGGGGACATCTTTATCTTCAGGTGGAGGTGGTGAAAGCTCATCATCATCGTCATCGTCATCGTTATCTTCATCCTCATCAACTTTGATATCAACATCACCATCACCATCACCATCTTCTTCGTCCTTATCGACACCGTTCCTGCTCTTGCTGTCTCTAATATCGTTGTATTGAGCTGATTCTAATGATTCAGCTGGATGACCATCATCAATTATGTCCTCTTCAGTTTTACGCTTCTTTAAACTTTCACCATCAGTAGCAATTTCATCCACTTCTTCATCAGAAAGCTTTCTTTTCGAACTTGAAATTTCCTCTTCACTGAGATTTGATTCTTTCTTTGTTTGGCTTTGTTGCACTCTGTTCTGTTCTTTGTTTTTCAAGTTTTCAACAACTTTCCCAATTTCCTCTTCATCCGCATCAACTTCTATCTCACTATCATTTCTATCCTTGTTTAACTCATCAATCACATCATCTTTGATAAAAGTATCATTCCCAGTGTCATTATCAATTAAAATAGTGGAATCTTCGATAGTAGTACTATGTGTTACACCACCATTTGCACTCTCTTTGGCCTGGCCTGATATCTTTGACCCATTTTTGGCCAATTTACTAAGTTGAGATTCTTCACCACTGTACATTTTTTCAGTCTCAGCTTCAGAGTCCAAATCACTTAGGTCGGAGCTCTCGTCTGAAACAATACTTTTAGACCTTTCTGACAGTTCCTTATCCGTTGTTGGCTTATTGTTGTTACTTGTAGTATTGGTAGATTTTGTTGTGGTGTTGTTGGCTTCAGAATCCAGAGTCATTTGATTCGAATCTTGAGCTTCGCTTTTCAAAAGTGACGGTGAGGATGTGGGTATGGCTGACAGTGGAGAACTTTTGCCAGTATCGTTATTATAGATTATTCTATCTGTAGATATATTAGTTAGTACGGCATCCCTCTATTTGCGCTATAATTAGTTAGAAGGAAACTTACTCTCGTTAGCAGTAGCAATATCTGTCATTATAGAAAACAAACAAGAGCTGGAAAGAGGTACCAATCCCGGAAGATATTTGCTATAAGATTATCTCTGATGCTTGAAAAGTTTCCAGTTCTGATAGTCCAGTACCTATTGATTGTTTCGAGTATTGGGAAGTATATTAAATTAAAAGTATGGGGATCTAATGATTGACTCTACTCAAGTTTCTAATGAGTACCTTGTAAAAAAGAAAAAATCCCTTTGTCCAGTATAAGATTCAATACTGTTCTCACTGCGATTGTCACTACTCTTTGCGTATAAATTGAGCTGTCGTATAATTCTTCCTCCCTTTAACCAAAACCTTTTCTTGTGAAACTGTCAAAATATCTTTTAAAATTGTGTTTTGTTTTTTTTTCCTGATAAAAAAATCGAACTGGGTAATTCATTTTGTCCCAGAACAGAAGTGGTTGTGTGCCCCTGATATATCCGATTTAGAAAATTTTATTATGTCTCTTTCAAATAGGCGATGAGATGAGCTTATTAGCACAAAAGTTTTGTAGATTTTTATTCGTTAGTGATAAAAAGTTGTTTTGATCTTTATTGGCATACTTTGTGATACTTATTTATACTATGTCTGGTGTTGGTGAATTATTTTCAGGGTCCAAGAAGGATTCTAATCTGGTTGATCTGTTCTCTTCAAAGAATGCAGGACCTGTAAAGAGAACCATTAGTCAAAGAACTGTTATAAATAATAAGCCCTCTCAGCGTGAAACTGAAGGTGCTAGTAATGATTCAGAGAGTGGAGAGGATGAAGAAGAAGAAGAAGAAGATCAAGAAGAGGTAGAGGTACATCATCCACAAAAGAAGAGAAAGAACAAATCTAAGGACGAAGAAGATGATCTTGAAAGTAGATATTTAGAAAAAATTTTGGATGATGGTAACGAAGAAGAGACTGAAAAGAAAGAAGACAAGGTTGAAGGGGAAGAGGATGATGGAAATTTCAGTGATTCCGATGATGAAGAGGAGGAGCCAGTTGTTGTATCAAAAACTGGATCTAAAGCTAAAAAGATTGATTTCAAAGATGCAGAAATTGAAAAAGCTGAAAGAACTATATTTGTTGGTAATTTAAGTTCAAAAGTTATAACTTCTAAACCAGATTATAAGGCATTTAAAAAGCATTTCACTCAATTTGGTGAAATTGCTTCTTTAAGATTTAGATCAATTGCATTTAACGAAGCATTACCAAGAAAAGTTGCCTTTGTTCAACAAAAATTACATTCATCAAGAGATTCAATAAATGCATACATAGTATTCAAAACGAAAGAACATGCAAGAAAAGCCCTAGATTCTAATGGTTCCATATTTGGTGGATTACACTTGAGAGTTGATTCAGTTTCACATCCTGCTAAGATAGATAACAAAAGAGCAATCTTTGTAGGAAATCTTGATTTTGAAGAAAGAGAAGAAGAACTATGGAATATCTTTAGTGAATCCGGTGAGATTGAATTTGTTAGAATAGTGAGAGATGCTAAGACAAATGTTGGTAAAGGATTTGGTTATGTTCAATTTAAAGATTTCTTATCTGTTAGCAAAGCCCTTTTACTAAACGAAAAGAAGTTAGGTGAAAAAAAGAGAAAACTAAGAATATCAAGATCTAAAAATATTAAACCAAAGCCAGAACAACAGCAACAACAAAGACCTGGTCAACGTGGTCAACAACTGCAACAAGAGTATCGTCCACTTCAAGCCAATGGTAAGAAAGAAAGACATATCAAGCTTACAGACGATCAAAAGACTAAACTAGGTAGAGCTAGAAGTGTTCTAGGTCGAGCTGATAGAGCCACTGCCGGAGAGTTGAAATTTGAAGAAGGTATTAGAGCTAAAAAAGGTGATGGTGCTTCTGGTATCAAGAACGGTAAAAACAGAGTTAAAAAACCAAGAATTAGACAAAGAAGTACCGATTTTAAGAATGTTCAAAAGACAATGAATATCAAAAAATAATCAATGCCCTGTCAATGGCTGTATACTAATAAACACCCTAAACCATACCTTTGAAAGTAGTAATAGTAATATCGGTTATATGCAAATAGATAAGCGATAGGAAAACCCGGATTTTATAATTTCCTGATTACCAATTTTTATGCCACACCCATCGAGTTATGTGTCACTCCTTAAAGAAATTATGTGATAACCTGTGTGGTTGTTTAACAGTTGTATATATACTTAGTTTGATAATTCATTCTGGTTTTCTCTAGTTCACTTTTGCTGCCACTGAGTACAAACATTACAATAACAATCATGGGTAACAATACTTCCGTTCCAGTAAGAGATAACAGAGATGTTGAAAAATACACCTACTTGAAGGACTCTGAAGAGTACCAAATCTTGAATGAGAAACTTCAAAGTATAAGCATCAACAGACTAGATGATAGTGATGATAACGGTGATGACGACGACGACGACAATTCCAAGATTCTTAAACCAGAACCAATTTCATTATCAAATGTCACCGATTGGGAAGTTGATTTACTATCTGATAAGAAAAATTTGTTAACCATCAATGCACTAAGCAGTAATGCCATTACTGATGTTATCAGATCGGGTAAACAGGTGTTACAAACTTCCGTTGACGTTTGGAATACTCAAGTAGCAGTGGAAGGTTCACCAGTGACATCTCAATTGGCTAGTGGTAGATGTTGGATTTTCGCTTCAACTAATGTCTTTAGAACATCATACCAAAAAAAATTTAATTTAGAACAGTTTGAGTTATCACAAGCATATCTATTCTTCTACGATAAACTAGAAAAATCAAATTATTTGTTAACAAACATAATTGAAACTTCAGATTTGGAATTAGACTCTAGAGTCGTTCAAACAATTTTGGCTAATGGACTAAGTGATGGTGGCCAATGGGACTTTATTGTCAATTTAGTTACTAAATATGGATTAGTGCCAAAGAGTATCTATAAGGATAGCTTTAGTGCCTCCAATAGTGCACGTTTGAACTACGTCCTAGTGAACAAACTAAGAGAATATGCATTGATTTTAAGAGAATTAGTGCAAGCAAATTCATCTAAGGAAAAAATTTATCAAACAAAAGATTCTCAAATCAAGCAGATATACAATATCCTAGCTTTATCTCTTGGACCAGCTCCTAAACCTGATGATTCATTCACTTGGGAGTTCAAAGATAAACTTGGTAAAGCACATTCAATTAGCACTACACCTAAAGAGTTTGCTGAATTGGTTGACTTACAAATCCATGATACATTTTCTCTAATCAACGATCCAAGAAATGAGTATAACAAACTATACACAGTTGATAGATTGAACAATGTTGTTGGTGGTAAACCAATTGATTATATCAATGTCGAAACTGAAATTTTGAAAAAAGTTGTGATAGATTCATTGAAGGACAACCAACCTGTGTTCTTTGGTTCTGATGTTGGTAAATTTTCAGATTCTACTCTAGGTGTTCTTGACGTTGAAGCATTTGATTATGATTTGATATTCAACACTAAGTTAAATCTAACAAAAGCGGAAAGAGTTCAAGTTGGTTCATCTGCAATGACCCATGCAATGGTCATTTCTGCTGTCCATATAGTCGATGGTAAGATCCAAAGATATAGAATTGAGAACTCTTGGGGTGAAAAAGCTGGGAACAAGGGCTATTTTGTAGCCACTGATAAATGGTTTGATGAGTACGTCTATCAGGTTGTTACAAGCACTAAATATGCTCCAAAGTACTTGACAGAGATCTGGAAAAAGGGAGACTACAGCGTCTTGCCAATCTACGATCCTATGGGTGCATTGGCATGAGCTCAAGCCTTTTTTCATCCAGGCGCGCACTTTCGCCAACATCATATTGATTATGGTTGGCTTAAGGCTTTTATTTCCTTCTTTACATTGCCTTTAAAAAAAAAATTATGTGTCACTTAGCCCGTAGTTTTCCCGATCGCTGAAAGAAAAAAAAAAAAAAGACAAACACTAGCAATATTTATAATTTAAACGTGTTCTTTAAGACAAAAACTCAGATACTTATATTAAAGGAGTGTAATCATAGGAAACATCACCAATACAAAGGTTATATAGTCTGGCAATCATCATCAAAGAGGGTGCCATTATTACGTGAAAAAGAACATGCTAAAAAGTGCCACACTTGTGAAGATTCTTAGTGCGCTCCTACTCTTGTTACCAATCACCGCATTTGCCATTCCATATAGTGAAGAAGAACAAAAGTTAATTTCAACATCTTTGATCTGTTCAGAAGAAGATTCAGAGGATTGCTACCCTGTTGAGTTTAAACCTACGAACGAGTGGGCAACCATCAGACCTGGTCAACAAATTCCGCAAGGCTTAGACGTTCAGATAGATTGGCAAACAGGTGCAAAGTTAGCAAAGATGCCTAGCAATAAAGATAATACACAAGAGTACTCAAATCAAGTTGTTGAAGTGAAAGAAATTAAAGAGACGGATAACAACAAGATTGTTAGTTATAGTCAAGGCGTTGATGAAGACGAGGACGATGAGGACATCATTGCCTTGAAAAAGGCGTATCAAGGTTCTAGTACACCAGTCGATTTCAAAGACGCTTTAAACTATATTTCTGGAAATAGGGGAAATTTTAATGAAGCCAAGTTAGTAGAATCATTGGACTCTTTGACTGAACATTCTCATAATTTAAAAGACGGTCTTTCTATATCTGAACCTGAGAATTTTGGTGCATTAGTAGAGTTAGCAACATCTAAGTCATCTTCATCACAAATAAGAGAACTTTCACTAAGAGTCATTGCACAATCACTAAGGCATAACGAGCAGGCTTTGGAGAATATTGATTCTCAAAGTGTCTTTGTCAAATTATTCGAAATTCTTCCAAAGGAGAATAATTCTGTTCTACAAAAGCGAATTCTTGGGGTTATTTCAAGTCTAATACAGAGTAGTTCAAACTCAGCCATTTTTTCGAAATTAGGTGGTGAGGATGTTCTATTGAAAGTATTTGATTCATTACAAGATGACTCAAAAGTAAGATCATTGGAGATCTTGGAAGATCTCAAATCTTTGAATTTGGCAAGAAGATCAGACGATGATGATGTGTTAAACACAAAACTATTCAACACCATTCAAGATTCTCTTTCTAGAGATAGTGTCAAAGATGACTATTCGTTGGAAAAAATTTTTGATAAATTGATTCAACTCAAACAGGAGAACAAAACATTCAAGGCCAAGAATGGATTTGTTGAATGGTTGAGTAATGAAGTTGAAACTAGAAAGAAACTTAAAAGAGATGAGAGTGATGATACATTACACAAAAAACTATTAGAAGCAAGACATTTAGTGTTTGGGAACCCAAACGCTTTGAGAAAGGCACTAGCCGATGAACTATAAAACATATATCTACACTTAATATAGAAACATAAATCATTAAACGTTACATTTGTGATTAATTGCACACATTTTTCTCAATCTTGTGAATCCAAAAATTTTGGATCATTCTGTAATCTCGTTCTGAACTTATCCCACCAATTATCGAAAAACTTTATGCTTATCTTACCTTGATCATCAACAAACCCAGTAAGATAATTATAAGCATGTTTGACAATTTTACCAGCAAGTTTAGCTGTTTGTGTTGGATCAGACGGTGAGAGAGCCCCATTTAAACCTTGGGAAGAAGAAGCCAGCGCTAACTGATTTGATTTCCCTTGTGCCTGAGCTTCTGCTGCTGCTGCTTGTGTTGCCCTCAGTTGTTGTAGTTGAATTTCAGCATCAGCTGCTGTCTCTATTGATATACCCACTGTTATATTTTCCAATGGATCTACAATTTTAGGAATTTCAGTATCTGCATCCATCTCTATGTCATCTAAAATCCCATTCGATGCATTTTGTGAGTTACTGTTGTTATGGTTTTTTAACTTGAATATAGCACTTGGTTTAGATGAATTAATTGAACCAAATAATCTAAAGTCTTGATTTGGAAGTTGGAAATAGATTAATGCTGAGAATTTAGGATCCAATTCGACATTAGGCAGGAGAAAGACGGCAACATGCGATATTTTGGTACCATTCTCTATATTTATGGCATATTTGTTGACATCAACCGGTTCAGCTGATTGAACTATTCCATTTTTCAGTTAGTACGTTATGTCCTATCGTTAACTTCAAGTGCAGTGACATAGGATATACATACCAGGTCTTCCTGAGCACACAGATCCGAACATTGAGTTGTTTAACAAATCAAAAGTATTGATCTAAACCTGAAGACAATTGGATCAAAGTCTCTTCACGGTGGGAAAGATATAGCTTCATATATATCAATAAAAAGTACTGAATTCTTCCATATTCTAAAGTCTTCTATCCCCGAGTGTCCCTAACCAGTGTTGTAAGCCCTTGATCAAATTTTTAGTGTGTATATAGAAAAATTGGAAAATTTTCCTTTTCTGATGTTTTTAATGGTTTAATGTCAAATTTATTTGAACTAATATTACAGTGAATCTTGTTTGATAGATACAATGCTGGTTAGTAGTTATCAGATAACTGATAGTTTAAAAGGCTTTAAATGGACCTGATATCTATTACTAGCAGAAAAAAAACGGGGCGATAAAGAAGCTTTATCAAAGATCAGTCCGTTGAGTGTTTGACTTTTCTTTATGACTAAAGATGGCTTGAGAAAGAAGGAGAATGATGTTTTGGTCTCAACTTATCCTTCCAGATTCGTTTGGTCGGTGAGACTTTGAGCATTTTCTTGCTTTGTGTATTTTTCTATTCTTGACTATAAAGATATGTCTATAATACTGATGGAATTTTGAAATGATTGATGATTCGATACAATTGCACCCAGACTAATACGAAGTTTTTACATATTTTCCATCTTCGCGTGCTAATTTCTGTGCGATAGATGAATATTGGAAAAGATACTTCTTGACATCTCAATTTTCAACTAATATACATGATTGTTTTTCATTATTATAAAATTTGTAGATTTACCTATTACTAAATGTCACTTTGGGTGACTACCCATGTTGTAGCACACCCACCTTTGACCAACAATATGGATTCCTCTGTTCTATCAGTTATGTTGAAAATCTCGTTGAAGTAGTCAAAGGTGACAGAATCGGTGTTATTTATTCCACAGTTTCCATGCTCACCCCAACCCCAAGTGATAACTCTATTGTTATCTTGAACTATAATCCCATGTTCGCTACCTACATCAAAATGTGTGAATTGAACATCCGACTGACTAATTAACTGACCATGACTGTTGTTCCCTATGGAGATGATGGTATCATCAAGGAGAACAATGTGTAAGGAGGACCACATTGTTTTGAAATCTTTAAAGCGTTTGGGCAGATTTGATGAAATACCAAACTTATCCTTTCCCAAGAACTTCATCTCATTTCCTTGACTAACAACAGTGAAATCTCGCCCCAGGTTGAATGCACTGACTTTAATCCCTACTTGTATCGACCTTGGAGTCCAAACTTTAGTCTCTAATGGCTCACCTAATTTCCCACTTCTTCCATTTCCCCATCCATATAGCTGACCATTCTTCGTGAGTAAAACTGTATGATCTAAACAGGATTTGATATCGACTATATCACTATCAAAAACAACAGGTACTTTAGTTAGCGATGAAGACTTCAAAATTTTCAATCCCAATCCTAATTCACCCTTTGGCCCAAACCCAATTGTAAAAATTTCATTTAACTCATTGACAAAGACTGAAAATTCATAACCCGCACTACAATCAACCCAACTAACGCCTTCAACCTTGGGCACTTCCTCAAATCTTGTGATTCTATCTCTTCCTTCAATACCACACTGTCCATATGAGTTGTCCCCCGTGGCTAACAACCTACCATCATTCAATAAGATGAAAGTATGATTACCTCCACAGACAATCTTCTTAATTGGGATTTCGCCGCTGTAGACCCTCTTCAACTCGTTTGAATCTTCATCAGTGCCATCACCCAATTGATACTTCCCATTTGACCCACAACAATAGACTGAATATACCATTATATGCACAATATCAGCTTGATCTTTTCTATATGTAGCATCGTTTTGAGGCTTTCCCTTTGGGCTCAACCTCACTAGCTTCTTTTCCTAGGCGAACAAGATCTCTCTGCCTGGAAAAATTCACAGATTTATTATACGCCAAAAATCCATCACGAAAAACGCGCTGGGAAAGATGAAAAATCAAAAAAAAAAAAAAAAAAAAAAAAAAATCAAGTGTACAAAAGCTTCAAAGCTGCTAAATTGTATCTGAATGCTCAAAAATTTGGTCCAGTGAAGGCTATTTTAAGTCGTTGTCCTTGATTAAAAGTCTCTGGTATTACAGTTTAAAGTTGCCAGTATAATCACCTTCGTTTGGCTACAGCAGCTCTCGAAATTTATTTAACGACAGAGTATAATTATATATATCATGGGTCAATACGATTGGAGTTCAGAAAATACTCCAAAGAAGACATCTTCAACCCCGGTGGTTCAAGTCCCTAACTCCTCACCAACGCTAAACAATAATGGTTCATCCTCCAATGGCAATAATTTAAAACATACATACAAACCGACAAGACTATTTGGTAATGTGAAACCAAAACCTTTATTTGATGCTAATGGTACACAGATCAACAAGCCTACTGGGTCATCTAATTTAAGAGAAAAGTTTGCCTTTAACGGTTCTGACCTTTTGAAAAAGAAGACGGCTCCTACTGATATACAAAGAGATTTACAAATCTTGCAAAATATGTTTCGTTCGTTAAGCGCTGGATTAATTCAAGCGGTTTATAAATCTAAAGGTAATAGTGATTTGAAGACTAGTAAACAGTTACTTACCGCCATAGTGGAGAAGAGGAAACTAACAGAGATGTTAAAAGCTGAAGAAGGAAAAGAGAGCAATGGCGGTTCTCCAAAACTTTCACCACAAAAAAATGCTGTTAGAGATGTTGAACAAATTGAAATCAGCTCATCTCCAGACATATCACCACAAAAGGGCTCATCCAAAATCATATTGAACAAGAACAAAACCATATCTGAAAAATATAGTCATAACTTTAGACGCGATCGTGAGGAATTACAAAAGCAACCAACTTCAGTCGCACCTCCAGTGATTGTTGATAATGAACCTCAACCGAAAAAGAGACGTTTAGTTAGAGGATCAAGAGATACACCAACCCCTCACAATGATGATATTGCAATCACCGGTGGTACCGTCAAGAACACTGAAAAGGAGACTATCAATCTAAGTGACGAAGACGCTGGAGAAGAAGAGGAAGAAATCTTGAATGATGAGTTCACTGATGACTCTGATGTTGACGAGTCGATCATCAATAATGAGGATGATACAGCTTTCAGAGAGAAAATGCTAACTTTCTTCAACACAGCGGAAGATCGTGACATAGTGGATGTCACTAGCTGTGATTTGGAACTCGCACAGGGTCTTATCAAGAAAAGACCATTCCAATCATTAAATCATTTTGAAAGTTTGAACTTTCGTGAACAAGAGAATTACAAAAGAAAGAAGTCTGATGGTGAGCTCCTCAGCTTCAAAGCTGAGCTTGTACTCAAAGGTTATGATACCGTTGAAACCTTAGTCAAACAGTGTAATGTTTATAGTGAAAAAATTGCCACTCAGATCAACCAATGGGGTGTCAAAGTCCATGGTGTCAATGATGAGCTAGAAATTGTTGATATTAATATAGACGATGATGACGAAGAAGAAGATAGAATCACGCATACAAAAAGATCCAAAACTGGTTATATCAAGGACAAACCAAAGCTACTATCAGATGATATTGATCTTAAAAACTATCAACAAGTCGGGCTTAACTGGATAAATCTATTGTATAAGAATAAGCTAAGTTGTATCTTGGCCGATGAGATGGGTTTAGGAAAGACATGTCAAGTTATTGCCTTCTTATCATACCTTAAAGAAAATGATATATCAGGACCTCATTTAGTCGTTGTTCCATCTTCTACTTTAGAAAATTGGATCAGAGAATTCAACAAATTTGCACCATCATTGGTCATTGAACCTTATTATGGATCACAGGCTGAGAGAGAAGAAATGAGAGACGTTCTTAACGAAAAATTGCATGAAATTGATGTTATTGTCACCACATATAATCTAGCTACGGGGAGTAAAGAAGATCAAAGTTTTTTAAAGCATGTTGGATTTAATTGTGTTATTTATGATGAAGGTCATATGTTGAAGAATAGCTCATCTGAAAGATTCCAAAAGTTGATGAAATTGAAGGCCAAGTTTAGATTACTACTAACAGGTACCCCATTACAAAACAACTTACGAGAATTGATGTCATTATTAGAATTTATTCTTCCTAATCTTTTTGTCTCGAAGAAGGAGGATTTAAAATATGTTTTCAGTCAAAAAGCAACAACCCAGGATGGTAAAAAGGGTTTCAATCCATTGTTATCAGATCGTGCAATTACAAATGCCAAAAAAATGATGGCTCCGTTCATATTAAGAAGAAGAAAGGATCAAGTTCTGCAACATTTACCATCAAAAACTCACAAATTGGAATATTGCGAAATGACAGAAGATCAAACAGCACTTTATGCAAATGAAGTTGCAAATGGTAAAAAGCAAAGACTTGAGAAGAAAGCAAAAGTTTTCAATATATTGATGACTTTAAGAAAAGCAGCAATCCATCCATTACTATTCAGAATTGCATACGATGATACTAAACTATTGAAAATGAGTAAAGATATAATGAAAGAAGAAGTTTACAGCACTGCTAATAGGGATTATATATTGGAAGATATGCAAGTGATGAATGATTTCGAGTTGAACAGATTGTGTGAGAAGTTCCCATCATCAATTGGAAAATATGCCCTTTCCGATGATGATTTTTTCAATTCTGGTAAAGTACAAGCTCTTGAAACTATACTACACGATTCCATTGCTGAGGATGGGAAAATATTGATTTTTTCATTATTTACACAAGTTCTTGACATTTTAGAACGTTGTTTATCAATTTGGAAGATAAAATTTCTAAGATTGGATGGTAGTACGTCAGTTGATATCAGACAAGATATCATTGATAAGTTTTATGAAGAAGATACTATTCCAGTCTTTCTACTATCGACCAAGGCAGGTGGGTTTGGTATCAATTTAGTTTGTGCCAATAAAGTTGTTATATTTGATCAGAGTTTTAACCCTCATGATGATAAACAAGCGGAAGACAGAGCACATCGTGTTGGGCAAGAAAGAGAAGTTAATGTAATAAGGTTGTTAAGTAAAGACTCTATTGAGGAGAACATGTACCTAGTTGCCCAAAACAAGTTGGAATTAGATCAAAGTATGAGTGGTGAACAAATTGAAGGTAAAGCTGTTCAATATATCGATAAGATGATATTCGAGGAGAGCCCTGTCAATGATGAGACCAATGTCAAAGATGAAACTCCAGAGACCATAACAATAGATTAAATCGTGTTTCACGACTAAATAAATAGATAGATAAACGTTTGATATATACAAATGCTATAGTAATTTACAAAAAAAATGTACTCAGAAAAATTTAAATATCAAAATCATAAATAACTAGAATTTTTTGGAGTGGTGATTATAAACAATAGGTCATTAGCAAAAGGCACATTAAACGTTAAGATGGGATCGAACTCTTAGTCTATTTCGATCTATAAATCTCAGGTAATTCTTCTTCTTCTTCAACTGGACGTTCAGCCATTGGAGTGATTCTGTAACAATGACGAACATTACCATCAGCCCAATCAAACGAAGCAGAATGAACAACTCTTCTATTATCCCATAGAACAACAGTACCTGGTTCATAACTTGCTCTAATTTGTAAATCAACTGAGTTGTTAACATGGTCACTTAACAAGTCTAAAATTGCTTTACTTTCTTCTTGTTTTAATCCAACTATGTTTTTCATAAAAGCTCTTGAGATAAATAATGATTTCTCCTTAGTGACAGGATGAATACGAACCAATGGATGAACATTGGTAGATGGGGCTCTTCTTTCAATAGAACCTTCAGCTCTTGATTGAGCAGCTTGTTCGACTGATGAATGTACTGCTTTCAATCCTTTGATCATTTCTTTGAATCTTGGAGAGAGTCTGTTATAAGCCTCAACACCATCGGAGAATAAAGTATCACCTCCGGTTTCTGGGCCATCTAGTAGAGCAAACGATGTATAACTTGGAGGAAACTTTTCATAAGTGACATCAGAATGCCATCCTTTAGTAGATAAAGTATTGGCATGAACGATATTATATTCATTTGGATCTTTTCTTCTATAGGTGATGTGAAATTGTTCATAGCCTAATGGGGCACCAGAAGATGGATGGACATGTAATGGGCCAAAATACTCACCGAATTCTTTGTTAAACTGTAAACCTTTATCTTTTATATCTTGATCTCTGAATACAACAACACCACGTTGAGCTATGAAAAGGGCCAAATCATCCTTAGCACTGTTTGAAAGTTGTGATAGTTGAATACCTCTAACTTCAGTACCTAATCTTGGGGATAATTTTTTCAATTTGTATGTATCCTTTTTAGATTCTGGAAGTAAATTTTTAAAATTTGGATCAGCATATAAAGCTCTATCAACATAGTTGTCATTGAAATTATCTGGGTATGGATCAAATTTTTGTTTTGGATCCCAAGTTGGTAACCAATCTGGGTATTTAGCATTTTTATAATCAGTTTCACCAACTTTAAGCAAACCAGTAACTGGATCTATTTCATCTTGATCTTTTCTGAAATGAATATCTAAATTGGTATAACCTGAAACTACAGCACCAGTTGGAGCTGGAGCTGCCTTGACTGTAATGGTACCGGTGGAAGACATTATTAAAATATTATGACAGTATCTATTACTTTTATAGTATAACTAACTATTTCAATGAAATTTAGTAGATCGTAGCTAAGAATAGCTTTAAGGTACTTTTGGAGCTTTTATATACTTTTGCCTGAGAAATATCACCCAAAAAGCATTGTGAAGAGATTAAAACTGGTCTTGATAATAATATTCCACACTGATAATCAGACACACCTTTTTGCTATTAACGGCTCATCGTTTTTGTAATAGCGTACTTGAGAAAGCCATTGGCCACAGTTTCTTGGAAAAATCCACAATTAAATTGCGAAATCAAATTTATTTTTCCTCGGGGCCCTCGCCCAGAATTTGATATTTGAGCTGAAAAACTATGGACCGTTTTAAAGATCAAATCAGATGAGTAATATGAACGTACTGATAAAAGCAAGATTAGATTAGGGCAAACATTGGTAACGTTGTATGATTTAGCCACCTTTCGGTTTTAGTGATGATAAATTGGAGTAGTTATGTGGCGTAGTGTGTGTGTTTGTGTGTGTGTGTGTGTGTGTCTGTTTGCTTGTATATAACTGAGTGTTTCCTTAGTAATAGGCAGTTATTCAAGTGGAGAAACATCTCTACTCAAATGCTGTTCTGTGGAGATGAAGAGCTCATCTCTAGATCTCTAATAAGCTTTTAACGAACTCTTGATAAATAATTGGAGTCAAGCGTTGCCTTTCATCATCAAAGCTCTGTTCGGCTCATTCAAAATAGTCACCTCATGCGAACCGATCAGATTATATCTGTGTCAATTTCCCACAGCTTGTAAAGTTGTATCAATTGTGGCTATGATAAGTGCACAGCTTAATAAAGAAGAGCGAGTCTAAATCTAAAAATTTACTAGTTTGTTGCCTATCCGACCGAACTGTTCCGAGGCGACATTGTTCTAATTTCAAATTGTGTCTATAAAACTTTCCCTATGAAGGTCTTGCATCATAAAAAATATAGATTGTCGCAAGATAAAGGGTATTAAGGCTCGGTTGCCCCTTGGATTTTGAGGCGTAAGGTACCAATAGTGGCTAAGTTAGGCATTTGTAGTATCCTTTCTTTGCTTCCCACTTACTCTTATTTTGTGGATTATCACATCACATCAGATTTTCATATATCGCCTCGAATTAAAAATTGGATGCTTGTTCGGTTCAATTTACATGATCTCAGCTGAATAAATCGGCTGGGGTTTTTGTGTCAAAAAAGGAAAATATATGCCATTTACATTAAATTGAGCCTTAACCAAAATCTGAATGGAGAGAGGCATAAGACAAAAAGTGTTTTATAATGTTTAAACTTATATAGCGTTCCATATTAATTAGGTATGACAAGCAATCGTTGAAACTGTTTAATAGTTTAATTCGAATACTTAGAAAACATGGCAGGTCTCAGTGTCTTAAACTCTAGTTCCATGCCTTTAGCTGTATTTATCATTATACCCTTTATAAGTCTATATTGTATATAAAAAATGATCACCTATCTAACAATATGTGCCTTCAAAGTATAGGGAATTCAATACTTTTTCCAACATCCAAGCCTTTGGGCCTATTTCTTATCAATCATAATTCCTCAAACTATCTTAACTCTGAGCATATTCGTTATTTTATTCTTCACCACTAACTTGATACAAACATTGATAGGATTAGCATTCAATGGCCCAATGGGCGTTGTTTTAGCATGGATAAATTTCATTCATCAAGTTGATGTATTATCTCAATTGGTTTCAAGTTATTTGTTATATCCAATGCCTTTACAATTTGTTTTCGATACAGTGTTATCAAGGCAAGGATTTGATGAGGTTGTTGTCAGAGGTAAACTATTTAGAATTGTTAGTGTCCCATGGTTAACCAGGTTGAAAAGGTGGTTATTTGATCTACCGGAAAATTTCCTTTTATACCCTTTAACGATCTTGAATGTTATTTTAACAGCTGTCTTGACATTTGTACCATTTATTGGACCTACTTTATTGATCTTTTTAAATGCACCTCAAAGAGGTTTTGCATTTCATACTAGATACTATCAGTTGAAAGGTATAGATACAAGACAAAAAAATGCATTTTATTCTTCGAGGAGATGGCATTATATTGGATTTGGCATAGTTAGTGGAGTGTTACAACAGGTTCCATTTGTTTCAACTTTTTTCATTTTTACAACAGTTACAGGTGCTGCTTTATGGGCTGCAGAATTTGAAGCACAATTCGAACTTCAAAGATTAGGTGAATATGACTATAAAAAAGATCAAAGAATTGGTGGGTTTATTATGGGTCCACCATGAAATCATATTCTAAAAACTAAACATCTATATCAAAACAACACTATCCACACATCCAAAACCTGCTGCAACACCACCTTCATCTGATGATTCAAACTTGGATCTTAATAGCCAACCAGCATTCTCATTCTTAAGAATCTTTCCTGTACTTTGATTAAATACAATTGTACCAAATCTACCCAACTCACTTACAATTGGTTCTTTGAAAACTTCACCATTTCTAACAATTTTATTCTCATATGTTTTTGGATAAATTAATTCCATCAAAATATAACCAGCCCATTCCCTTTCTGGAATAGTTGATAGAAACTTTGGGATATCATTTTTATAAATATTATTACCACCACCTTCTCTTTGAGGTTTCAATACAAAATTTTCAGGTTGTTCTAATATAAGTTTCTTTGCCTCTTTACCCTTTGAAGAATCATCCAATGGATAAATTGAAACAAAAGTATCAAGAAACTGATTAAACTCAGCTTCTTTTTTACCTTTCAAAAATTTCCCTAATACTTCTTTATCTGTTAAAATTTGTTGAATTTTCTTTGCACCAGCCAGTTGTGTTAATAAACTTGGAGCTTTGATAGCTTTTGAGGTTTCTAAATATAATCGAATCTTCCAATGTTCTTCACTTGTAAAATCACTTGGAGCATACCCTGCTCTAAAATAAATTACAGAAATCTCATCATCTGTACCACTAACGTATATTTTTTTGGTGTTTGGGTCTTGATATGTCTTAGATTTGATTTCTAACAAGGTGAGTCTTAAAGATCTAATATTGTGGGTTTTCAACAATGAATACTCTAGCAACCTTTGATCAAACACATTTCTTTCTCCCTCTTGAATCACAACAACAACAATAGTTCCTTTATTCTTTTGTTCATTGTTATAATAGTAATCACCATCTGCTAATCCACTGGCCAATTTTTCAATGGATTCACTTACAGGTAAATCATCGTCTTTATAATATCTCTCGCTTTTACCATTTGGATCATATAAACCTAAAGAATTCAAATATCTATGCAATTCACCAACTTTTGGAGATAATCCACCAAATGATACACTCACTGTATTGAATTCAACTTGTTTAATTTGTGGTTTTGTACCTTCAATGGCATTAACCATATAATCACTTCTGAAAATTCCTAATGATAAATCTTGTGATATCCCAATCTCTTTAGCCCTTTTGTAAGTTTCCCATAGTTTCCCAGTAAAATCCTTGTCAAATTCGGACAACTCATCCAAAATCTCAGTTAACCATTCAACATCACTGGCGACTTTGACATATAACTCATTAAATGACAATTGAACATCAGAGGCATCTTTAAAGGCAATAGAAGGAAATGGAGTTGGGAATAAAGTTGTTGGGGCTACCACTGGTTGAAATGATTTGAAGTTCGGTGGATATATAACAAGACTATTGGCAAGAGCCCATTGTTCTAAACTTTCAACCAATTTAGACTCCTGATCTTCTGGAAGTGATGGGAAAGAGGAGGACATAGTTCTTAGTTGAATCCAATTATTGTAACAAAAAAATTTTGTGCCACGATACAAGGAATGATTCTCAATTCTTGTTTGTGATAGGGTTTTAATGTTAAAAATTATATACCAATGGAACCAAAAATCATCATCGAGCGTTTTGACAATTTCTATCTTAGTTATGATATCCACAGTTTTTCCACTAATTGCAAATAGGCCTTAAAAAGAGTAGTGTAAACCGAAGAGAAAAAAAAATTTATGGACGAGTCAGGAGTCGAACCCGAGACCTTTCACATGCTAAGCGAACGCGCTACCAACTACGCCACACGCCCGTAATTTTTCTTTTAAAATTCTGCTGTTTACTATGTTGTAAATATGTATTTTTTTATCCCTCGTCCATTTCAACTATACCGCGGCAGAAGCGTCGGCATATAGAGTAGTCTTAGTGCTTTTTAGTTGGAAAATTCTATATAAACTACATAGTGTAAACCAACTTCCAATGGTTCTCGACAGTCCAGCTCACCCTTGAGCAACTAAATACAAGTTGGAGCGCAACTTTAAGAGGTGCTTGAAAAACTCGTTAATATATTAAACAGCTTAATGTCATCTCGAAATCATATATTAAAATTTTGAGATTTCATTGTGGAGAAATGTATAGCAAGTTCAGAGTGAGTTGACTTGAAGTGGACAGTGTTCTTGGTCCTGTGCTTTGCCTTTAAAACCGATCACTGTGAACTTCTCGCTCTTCTTTTTGCTAATCAAATAGAACTGATAAGTTAACAACATGTCAGTTCTAATTACATAATCTTTTGTTCAAGAGATGAGCTGTTGCCAGAACCGAGTCCTAGAATTTTTTTTTTTTAGGCAAAAAAAATGTTTTGGCACAGATTTTGCAATGATTGAATTGTATCGATGATCAACGATAGGCCTATAATACTCGATCTTAAAGTCTGAAACGGTGTCATAACAAGGTGAAACATGAGTGACGATTTGTTTGCAGTGTTTGATGAGGTACCTAGTGCGCCACCAGTCATCCCAGAGGAGACAAATGAAATAGCGACGACGCAGGATGTACAAGAATCTAATGATCAAAAGGATGGTCAAGATGATAATGACAAAAAACGTCCTGCTTCCCCTATAGATACAACTCAAAAGAAGCCTAGAAAGGACAAAAAGCTATTGGATAAGAAGGAAAAATCTGAAGTTGTTCCTTTGGTGGCAGATTCTTTTGAAAAAGAAGCCTCGAGAGAAGTTAAAGCCTCCAGTGGGTTGATGCCAAAAGCCGCCGAAGAGGAACAAACTGCCAATGGTAAAGTCAAACTTTCACATCAAGTGAGACATCAAGTGGCTGTTCCAAGTGGATATCCATACACACCAATCGGTGAGCATAAAAGAGAAAACGAAGCTCGAGTTTACCCTTTCACTTTAGATCCTTTCCAAGATACTGCTATATCATGTATTGATAGAAGTGAAAGTGTTTTAGTATCAGCTCATACTTCTGCTGGTAAAACCGTTGTTGCTGAATATTCAATCGCCCAGTCCCTAAAAGCGAAACAAAGAGTTATTTATACATCTCCTATCAAAGCTTTGTCAAATCAAAAATATCGTGAACTATTAGCTGAGTTTGGTGATGTAGGTTTAATGACTGGTGATGTTACTATAAATCCTGATGCTGGTTGTTTAGTTATGACGACAGAAATTTTAAGATCGATGCTTTATAGAGGTTCTGAAGTTATGAGAGAAGTCGCTTGGGTGATATTCGATGAAGTTCATTATATGAGAGACAAAGAACGTGGTGTTGTTTGGGAAGAAACAATCATCTTATTACCTGATAAGGTCCATTATGTTTTCTTATCTGCTACTATTCCAAACGCTATGGAATTTGCTGAATGGATTTGTAAAATTCATTCTCAACCTTGTCATGTCGTCTATACAGATTTCCGTCCAACCCCATTACAACATTATTTATTCCCAGCTAATGGTGATGGTATACATTTAGTTGTTGATGAAAAATCAACTTTTAGAGAAGAGAATTTTCAAAAGGCAATGGCTTCAATTAGTGACAAACAAGGTGAGGATCCAAGTGCTGTATCTAGTAAGGGTAAAAAGGGCCAATCTTTCAAAGGTGGTAACAACAATAATGCCAAAGACTCTAAATCTGATATTTATAAGATTGTGAAAATGATTTGGATTAAAAAATACAATCCAGTTATTGTCTTCTCTTTTAGTAAAAGAGATTGTGAATCATTAGCTTTGAAGATGAGTAAATTGGATTTCAATACAGATGAAGAACGTGAAGTCTTGACAAAGATTTTCACCAATGCAATCGATTTATTACCAGAATCCGATAGAGAATTACCACAAATCAAACATATCTTACCATTATTAAGACGTGGTATTGGTATCCATCATTCTGGGTTACTACCTATTTTGAAAGAGATTATTGAAATTCTATTTCAAGAGGGTCTATTGAAAGTTCTATTTGCTACCGAGACTTTTTCCATTGGTTTAAATATGCCTGCTAAAACTGTTGTTTTCACCTCTGTGAGAAAATGGGATGGGAAAGGTTTCCGTTGGGTTTCTGGTGGGGAATATATTCAGATGTCTGGTCGTGCTGGTCGTCGTGGTTTAGATGATCGTGGTATTGTCATTATGATGATTGATGAAAAAATGGAACCTCAAGTAGCCAAGGGAATGGTTAAGGGTGAAGCAGATAGATTAGACTCAGCATTCCACTTGGGATATAACATGATTTTGAATTTAATGAGAGTTGAAGGTATTTCACCAGAATTTATGTTAGAGCATTCCTTTTTCCAATTTCAAAACGCTTCTGCTGTCCCTCAACTAGAAAGAAAACTGATCAAAATTGAAGAGGAATTGGGTGGAATTGCTGTTGAAGATGAGGGTACTATTAGAGAGTACTATGATATCAGAAAGCAACTAGATGTTTATAATGAAGATGTTCGTCATATAATAACTCATCCCGCCAACATTTTAAACTTCTTACAAGGTGGTAGATTATTAAAAGTTAAAATTGGCCAATTTGATTACGGTTGGGGTGTTGTTGTTGATTTCCAAAAAAGAATCAACAAACGTAATAAAAATGAAGTTTACGTGGATCATGAATCATATATCGTTAACGTTTTGGTTAATACTATGTTTGTTGACTCTCCTATGAATTTGGTCAAACCATTTCAACCAAATTTCCCAGAAGGTATTAGACCAGCAAAGGAAGGTGAAGGTTCTAAGAATGAAGTTATCCCAATAACGTTAGATTCCATTCAAAAGATTGGTAATCTAAGATTATACCTACCAAAAGATTTGAAATCAATTCAACAAAGAGAAATTGTGGCTAAGAGTCTGAAGGAAGTTAATAGAAGATTCCCAGATGGTATTCCGATTCTTGATCCTGTTGAAAACATGAAGATTGAGGATTCTGATTTCAAAACACTTTTAAGAAAAATTGAAGTTTTAGAATCAAAATTGTATTCGAACCCATTATCATTATCACCAAGACTGGAAGAATTATATGAACAGTATAGTTCGAAAGTTGCATTAACCAAAGATGCTAAGGCAATTAAAGACAAGATTTTAGAAGCTCAAGCAGTGATACAGTTGGATGATCTAAGACATCGTAAAAGAGTCTTACGTCGTCTAGGATTTACAACCTCAACAGATGTAATTGAATTAAAGGGTCGTGTTGCTTGTGAAATCAGTACTGGTGATGAGTTATTACTAACAGAACTGATTTTCAATGGTAATTTCAACGAGTTGAGTCCAGAGCAATGTGCTGCCTTATTATCAGTGTTTGTATTTCAAGAAAGATCGAAAGAAACTCCAAGATTGAAGCCAGAATTAGCTGAACCATTAAAACAAATGCAAGAAATGGCTAGTAAAATTGCCAAAATTTCCAAAGAGTCCAAAATTGAGATTGTTGAAAAAGATTATATTGAATCATTTAGACCTGAACTAATGGAAGTTGTCTTTGCATGGTGTAAAGGTGCAAGCTTTACACAAATTTGTAAAATGACTGATGTTTATGAAGGTAGTTTGATTAGAATGTTTAAAAGATTAGAAGAAATGTTGAGACAAATGGTAGTTGCTGCAAAGACTATCGGTAATGATGCACTAGAAGCTAAAATGGAGAAAGCTACAGAGTTGGTTCATAGAGATATTGTTAGCGCAGGGTCTTTATACCTATGAGTTTTACTCCAGCACAATTAAAACGGGTAAAGTGTATAGTAATAAAAATAATACGAATAATTACAAAGAGATGTATGTACTACGGAGTTTAGTGTTTCAGTTTCGTTAAAGTATACTCCTTTGAGAAGCTTGAACTACTGAAAGGTACGTTTGATACCGGGTGTCTTTATAGAATAAGGTGTTTGTCAAGTTCACCGTTTTGTTAATCTCGCCCACCCTTTTTTTTTTGTGTCAAAATTCTTTAAAAAAAATAACGTGCTGCAGAGTTCTAATCTCTCCTCAACTACAACTGAACACACATTCAACTGGCAAGAAGTGCGTTATAGTTGACTACACCGTTAGAACAAGTTGGAGTTTATGTTCGAAAATCATAGTACTATACTACTCACAATGTACCTGATAATCTCTACAGAGAAAATTGGTATCATGTCAATCTGTGGAATACTCCGGGAGAAGAAAGGATTATGACTTTTGATATTTTAACAGATAGCAAGTAGTTAACCATGTCGTCATAGAGTTATAGATCGGCAGATTGAGTATTGATACTTGTTGATTCCAGTAAACGGCTGTGTGTCTGCTTTAATCATATGATTACTGATCAAAATCAGTGGAGATGAAAATGTATTCAAATGTACTTCTCTTAAAACACCTACTTGACTTGATTACGTCAACCTTTAATATATATCGAAGATTTAATCTCCGTGAATCGCACAATATCCAACTAAGCCTATTTCCTATAATTGTTCCACTATTTTTCTGTATGATTATCTATTACAAAAAGCAATCCCGATATTGTCCTACCCCACGAAATACTTTCAAACTAACTAAATTATAAAAATTTGACAGCTTTTTTGAAACAAAAGAGCTAAAACAAAAATGCAGAAAAAAAAAATAAAAAGTCAAAAAGTTCCCATTGCTCCAGAAATTTCAGTACTGCGGCGCCTACCTGTGAATAAACAGTTTGCATTGGCTTGCTTTTCTAAAGCAAATTTAGCCAGCAGTGAGTTGCTGAAATACTTAAGAACTAGTGATATTAAGGAAGAACTACGAAAGTACCGGGTGGAGATTCTAGGGGGGGCCTTTTTGACCATTTATTGATCTCCCAGAACAGATCAAGATTTATATTGGGGGTGGTTTGATCCTATAGCAAGATGTTAAATAAGCATTGATTAGAAAGAATACTCAACTTAGTCACAGAAAGAGATTACGCAAACACAGAGACCTTAACTCTGATGTTGAGGTGAGAAGTATTACATATATGGGTAGGATACATACTTCCTCATCTGTTAAGAAATTGTTATTTAGGACTTTAGCAAAAATTTTTTTCCTAGAAGTAACTAATGGATGTATGTATCCGATATTGTTTTAAGATTTTTATGGTTTTTGTTTCCACACCAAAAGTGCCCGGAAGGATGAATCCTCCAGTGAGAGCCAGCAAGATTTTACAGAATACTCTCTCTTATCACTAGGCTTAGATCGCTAAATTAAAATTTGTAGAAATGGAATAGATCGGGAATAAATGGGATATATTCTTAACCAAAAATTCTACACTCTGCCCATAGCAAAAATTTGCCGTAACTCCATTTTGAAAAATCTGGGGTAACTGATTTTAGAACAACTTCGAAGAACTCTCTGACATTACAGCCAATCAAAATAGTCCAATAGTAACTCAAATGAAACCATTCGAAACTTATAATTAAGCTGAATTATCAGACTACACTCTTTGATTACCCAATTTCAAATCGGTTATCTATTCAATGTATTAGACTATATCTAACTAAAGCAGCTCTGTTCAGCTTCTTTTGCTGCTTGCCTTGATTTCGGGCACACTTTTCTCCCATAAGATAATAGCGCCTTTGAACCAAGTGATTTTTTTTTTTTTTTTTTTTTTTTTTTTTGATCCTAAAGTATCCGGGCGCATGCAATCGAAATCTAACACAAGAGAAAAAGTTCAATATTTTAATATTATCTAGCTTTACTAAAAGTGCCATACACCTAGAAATTGATTTCTTGATTATGGATAGTGCCCTGTTTAAAGTTTTATGATATAACACGGATGCAAAATGTCTATAAATAACAGTTGAATCCCCTTCTTTTTGAGTTGATTGAGTTTGTAGTTTTACAATTGTAATTTATATATTAGTTCTTTGACTAAAATCAATATTAAAAAACCTATAATAAAACTATATGATATAGTCACATACTATACATTACAATATACACACAAATATGTCTCCTTCAAAAGTTTATGATAACACAACTGCTGCTTTGATTTCAAAGCTAAATTTACACGAAGATGTCATTCTTCGTCACAATGCCTCCATTCCTACATTATATGAAGATGCTCTATTGGAAAAGAAAACTGTGATTTCTTCTTCTGGTGCTCTAATTGCCTTCTCTGGTAATAAGACTGGTAGATCTCCAAAGGATAAACGTATTGTTGATGAAGAAACTTCAACTGACAACATTTGGTGGGGTCCTGTTAACAAAAAAGTTTCTGAACACACTTGGAAGATTTCTAAAGCTAGAGCTGCTGATTATCTAAGAACCAGAGAAAAAGTCTTTGTTGTTGATGCTTATGCTGGTTGGGATCCAAGATACAGAATCAAAGTTCGTGTTGTCTGTGCAAGAGCTTATCATGCTCTATTCATGAGAAACATGTTGATTAGACCAACAGAAGAAGAACTTGAAAACTTTGGTGAACCAGATTTCACAATTTGGAATGCTGGTCAATTCCCTGCTAATATTTATACCCAAGGTATGACTTCATCAACTTCTGTCGAAATAAATTTCAAGAGTATGGAAATGGTTATCTTAGGTACTGAATATGCTGGTGAAATGAAAAAGGGTATTTTCACCGTCATGTTTTATCTAATGCCTGTCAACCATAACGTTTTAACTTTACACTCTTCTGCTAACCAAGGTGTTGCTAATCAAGATGTTACTCTATTCTTTGGTTTATCAGGTACTGGTAAAACTACCTTGAGTGCTGATCCAAACCGTCAATTAATTGGTGATGATGAACACTGTTGGTCCGACAATGGTGTTTTCAACATTGAAGGTGGTTGTTATGCAAAATGTCTAGATTTAAGTGCAGAAAAGGAACCAGAAATCTTTAATGCTATCAAATTTGGTTCAGTTTTGGAAAATGTTGTCTTTGATCAAGACACTAGACTTGTTGATTATGAAGATAAAACAATCACTGAAAACACTAGAGCTGCTTACCCAATTGAATATATCCCAAGTGCTAAAATTCCTTGTTTTGCCAATTCACATCCAAAGAATATCATTTTACTAACTTGTGATGCTAGAGGTGTATTACCACCAGTTTCTAAACTAACAAACGCTCAAGTTATGTACCATTTCATCTCTGGTTACACATCTAAGATGGCTGGTACTGAAGAAGGTGTCACTGAACCAACTGCTACATTCTCTGCTTGTTTCGGTCAACCTTTCTTGGCCCTACATCCAATGAAATATGCTCAAATGCTTTCAGATAAAATTACCGAACACAAAGCTAATGCTTATTTACTAAATACTGGTTGGACTGGTTCTTCTGCTGCTAGAGGTGGTAAACGTTGTCCATTGAAATATACTAGAGCTATCTTAGATTCTATTCATGATGGTTCATTAGCCAATGCTGAATTTGAAGTATTACCAGTATTTGGTCTACAAGTTCCAAAGAGTGTTAAGAATGTTCCAAGTGAACTATTAAATCCAGCTGCCAACTGGGTTGAAGGTACAAGTAAATATGATGGTGAAGTTCGTGGTTTAGCAAGCTTATTTGCTGAAAACTTCAACAAGTATGCAGGTGCTGCCACATCAGAGGTTATTGCTGCTGGTCCAGAGTTATAAGCTAACTGAGATAAAACAAAAAACACATAAATTCATTAGGTGGTCTAGTTTTCACTAGTTATCATTATTATACATATTTACATATTCAAAGTTTCATATAACTTTATAGTTTCATATTTATTTGGGCAAAAATTCTGTGGGCAGATTTATATTTTCTTTAATGCATTTTCAGTTATTCGTTATTATTGTCAATGTAGTCTTTTAAAGCATATATGAAGGATGTTGATCACCTTGGTAAGAAAATCTCATTTTATGACATTAAATGTTACATGGACCAGCCTTTACTACAATGCGAAAAGGGTTACTGTAACATGCTATTCTTGATAGCAGTATGTCTATTTTCTAGCCCATGGTGCTCTTGTGGTTTCAACAGGTGGAGATGGTGAGGAGGTAGAAGTGGTCGGACTAAATCTGGTTGTAGTATTGATTAATGGGGTTCTTCCAGTTGTTGATGATTTGGATAATATACTCTCTTGAAATGATCTGTTGTTATTGGATTTCTTCCATGGAGCTGCAGTGGTAACAACAGGTGGTGATTGCACGTTTGATGTGTGTGTTGGTATTTGGTTCGATCTGCCCTGTTCATTTTCTTTTCGATCATCCTCTTCTTCTTCTTCGACTGAAGTACTAATAGGTAATGGCTTCAGAGTCTTAGAGTTAATCCATGGGAATAAGGAATTACCAAAGTAGAAATGCTGTACAACGGGGAATTTAGCAACGACTTCAGCTTGAAACATTTTGATCATACCTTTCAAAATTTTATCCCAATTTTTAACATTTGAAACATCGTATAAGATTGGAGAATGTTCAAAAAATGCAGCTTTTTTAACTTTATAAATGAATGCAATTGAGTTAAAGTATAGATTCTTCGTAGAATATTGATAAACTATTGATCTATTTTGGACATATTTGGGTGATATTTGGTGGTGTTGCTCCTTATTAGCTGATGATAAAGTTGAAGTATTATTATTATTATTACCACTTGTGATTTGTGATGCACCTAGTATATATATGATATGGAAATGATCATCCAAACCCCAAACACCATGGCTCCCAGCAGGCTCTAAAGTGTACTCTGTAATTAACTTTCTAGCAACGCTGTAGTACTTACTAAAGATCACCAAGAAATCATATCCATCGATTTCACCAAGTTTATTATTCTGTGCAGTTGATCCTTGAGGGACTAATATACCAACTTTCCATAATCCTGTTAAAAAAGCTAAAAAATTCAACTCATGCCCAGTTCCATAGTCTAACCTCTCTTTGGATCCAAATGCGTTACACAAATACCATTTTATCTCTTGTAAAAAACCATTTGGATTTGATAATTTATAATAAGGCAATACTATGTAGGTTTGCAAAAAGCTATCAACTTTGGAATCTATGACATCATGCCATTTTCGACAAGAAAAATTACCGTATCTTCTTGGGCCTTTCAAAGGTGGGATTTGGTCTATAGTTTGGGAAAACACATCTAAAAGATCCACAATTGATTTCACTATTGGTTTTGAACTATATATCTTTTGCAATTGATTATGTGAATTTTCATCATTACCATCAAAATTTGATATTGAAGGTATGGCTAATTCACGTTCATAGTTATCAATTTCCTCTTTAGTATATAAAGATTCTTTTGTCAGAATTCCTTGAGGTACTTGTTTATTTTCAACCAATGAAGTGATTCTAAGTAAGGCAACTGTTAAATCCTGTAATGGTAATGACTGTTGAAAGGCATGTAGTGTCTTTGAATTGTATATCCTCTTTATTGGAGGTGAGTAGTTATCATTCCTTGGATAGCTTATATCTAATGACATGAATGAATGTTTGCTTAGTCACCGAGTTTCACAATTAGTATTTCTAATAAGTCTTTATTCATATCATCTATTAAGTAGTTGTACAAGTTATAACATAGATTTATATTAAGCCATAATACTTTTATGTTGCTCTGGTTAAAAAATACACAGAGAATGAAAGATGTAAATCCGACTGTTATTTTTCGTTCTATGTGAGATTCGAAAGCCGATCTATTGTAAAACTATACAGTTTCAGATAATTAGATACAATATAAAGCTTAACGAGAGTAATGGGTTCGGACATTAGGTCTTGTTATTCGAACTTTTTGTCATAAGTTCTATTGTTGGGTACTGATGAAGAGTGTAAAGATCAGTACCTCAGCACAACTATTTGGAATAATTTTGAATGGTTAAGACAAGGTCGTCTTCAGTTTGTCTTGTGTTGTCTTGTATTGTCTTGCTTCTCTTGTCCATTTAAAGCAAAGAGTTAAACGTTATTGATGACTGACAAAAGATTGTTTCCTCCCCAGTTAATCTCACTGAACCACTTGTAATTTGAGATTAACTTTTTACTTGAGTAAAAACTAGCACATGGCTAGTATGTATCCGGGGTAGAGGGAGAGATGGAGGCTGTAACAAACTTTTAGCGCACAAATTTATAGGACAAATAAAATATTATGGAAGTTGGAGTTAAGATAAAGTACCTAATACGGCGAAAATAAATGTGAACACAGGGTCCAATATTATTATAAAAACTCAAAACTACATTACCAAAAGTGACAAAAGACATTTGACACTACTGTAATATCCTACTTATTTAAGCAAGTCTTCTCTTACATTGCCTAACTATCTCTTGTCTCTTTTTTCAAAAGAATTTCTAAATGATTTAATTTGTAGTGGACCATTTTGGCTTACTGATTTCTATTTCCTCTTTCTTCCCCCCTCTGCCTCTAAGCGCTAACATTTGAGCAATTTTTAGTATTTTTATAAATAAAAAAAAAAAAATTGGCTGCTGTTTAATCAAAAACTTATCAAATTTTTCCCTGCCTAGAATAGCTAAAATATAAATATTGGTATTTTATTAACTCGCAAAAAGGGAGATCTTTTCCTTAGCTGTCAAAAAAACTCAGAATTTCACACAAAGTAAAAAAAATCAATTGTACCAACCTCCATCATCAAACTCAAGACACGATTAGAGCGGGAAAGAAAGCTGCATTAACTTTTTCAACAACATTACTATATTACAACATTATAACACCTTACCCACTACTTAGAAGACATATAAGTCACACCATAGCGTACTTCAAAAGTCATACGCATCTCATATCATTAAGTTTAGAGTTTTAATTGCTACCACTTCACAAAGAATACAATCTTTAATTCATATATATGTCTAACTCACGTTCGTTAGAAGCGACTCTAGCAGCTGAGTATGGACCAAGACCTGGTCTGGGGAGAGGTCGTTCGAGCGGTAATTTTGAAAAATCAGTTTCTCCTCATCGTCATGGTAATAGTGGTTCACAAGGTCCACGGGGTTTAAGAAATCATTCAACTTCAAGATCAAGAGGTAGATCAGCAGTTAGTGAATCCGGTAGAAGTAGAAGTAGAGGCATATCAAGAACTCGTTCACACACTGAAGATATCAACTATAGATGGTCTATTTTAAATCATGATCCTTCAGAGAGATTCACAAAGTTGAAAAAAAATCATGGTGATCAATTTGGTACAAGTGATGAGATTGAAGATGACGATGACGATAGTGAGGATGATGAAGATGCTATTGATTCTGGAGAAGTTAGTGAAGAAGAATTGGTTAGTGATGATGATGCCGACTTTGAGTTTGATATAAATGAAGTTAGGCTACCTAATTACAAAATTTCTATCAACGAATTTTATAAGAAAAGAGGTCAATTTTTAAGTACAAGTTTAACGGATAGTCTGACTTTATCACCAAAGGATATTAAAGATAATTTTCAAAAGAATAAGCAGGCTTATGATGAAGAAGTAATAAGGAAAAAGGAATATGATGATCTTATCAAGAAAAAATCTGATAAATTAACAAAATATACTGAGATTTTAAGCTTGGAAAAAGCCTTAACTGATGCACAATCTTCTGGTGTACCAAAGGAAAGCCTGACTGAACTTTATACTAAATTATCACAACTAGGTATAAATGAGCCGGAAAAGTTAAAAAGTAGTGATATTAATGATTTAACAAATAAAAAGGAAAAAACCTATGAAGAGTATAAAAAATTACTGATCAACGATTCACAAAATGACAGTAACAAATCAACAAACACTTTGGACCCATCAACAACAGCTAAACAACAATCAAGAATTGTTAAATCAGATTTAACATTCAATGAAGAGCAACTAAGAGTTTCTAGAACTGCAACTTTAGGTCCATTTTTCCAAGATGTTAAATCACACAATAAAAAATCAAAAGATATAGACTCTTATTTAATCTATCAAGATCTTTCTCCAGATTCTTTAAACGCTTTACAGTACACAATAGGTTCAGTTGTGAAAAGTGGTGATGTCCTATATGTGATCAACACAGTCAATGATGAGAATAACATTGAATATTTCCAAAAACAATGTGATAAATTGACTGAAACAATTTTGACATATCTAAATTTAATTACAGATGAAGAATTCAAATTACACGTTGTCATTGAAACAACTTATCATAAATATCCAAAACATTTCGTTAATGAACTGATAAAATATTTAAAACCAAATCTTTTCATTGTTGGTCATAGACTTTTGATGGTTGAATTGGTTAACTATTTACCTGATATTCCAATCTTGATCGTAAAGAAAAAACAGAGAAAAAGATCAGCAGGTACCGTTTATTCAAAAACCTATAAAACTTCAATGATTTGAAATTTGATCCTATGGTATGAATTAACATAACATACTTATCTTTTAAAACCATTTTTTAGCAGGTGCACCTAATAGTTGTGCATTCATCCTTCACTATTTGTGCAGTTCACAACTCCATTTATATAACTAATGACAAGTACTGACCTTCTTTTTCTTGATAACACATTTGTAGTGAAATGTCCGAACCTACAACATCATAGAAGACAATTCCACTTCCACTAACTGACAATGAATTGATAGTACTACATTATACTAGGTTGAAAGAGTGTTCTCCACATAATGGTGGTAGTGATAACTTGAGGTATGACACAGAGCTGTTCAAAAAGCAGAAGTATTTATATACTTACATCCTCGGTAAATCTCGAATGATCGAATTAGCGTGGCCATGAATCAGTTTTTTTCGTTATTGTTAGCCTTCAAATTCGGATGGTGTCGTGTCGGTGATTATGAAGGTTGTCTTTCAAAAATCTATTATTTTGTCCCTAGTGTCCTGAGCATTTTTGAAACCACAAAACCAAGAATCACCGGGATGATTTTCTCATTTCTTCCGAATTCCCCATGCTTTAAGGTCTTCTCCGCAGTTTATTTTTCAGTTCCTTGTCTACTAAACGCGTGGTTTGAATTTGTTTCCGGGATACCAAAAAAAAAACACTTGAAACACCCAGCGTGGAAAGTTGCTGGGGTACTTCGATCGCGCCGCCAGTAACGGTTCAAAATGATTAGCGAGGGTGGGACAAAAAGTGGGACATGTTTTATCATATAATTTTTACATTCCAAAATCTCCCGGGGCATCTCTCTCCTACTGGAAGTTTTTGATTCCATGCATCCTCAGACCATAACAATACATAAACTAAATCTCTAGAACTACCGTAAATATATATATATATATCTCGTTAAATTATGCATTGAGCGCATATGAGTTTATAGAATATCACTGGATGGCATGGTATCATTACAACGCAAAGAGACGAATCTCTTTTCTAGAAAATATCATCATGGGCTAAAAACCACGTTAAATGAGGTAGCCAAAGCATGACACATAGTTTTCCAAGCTCTTCACCTGTCAGTGTCCTAACGAGTAACATACTGGTCTTTGACCAGTAACATTCATTTTCTTTGATGTTTCGATGGACTTCTCGAAATTAGTTGGAAACAAGTAGGCTTCAATTGTAGGATAAGCTTGTGTTGTTTGGTGGGTGAGCTGAGTCCTGAGTCCAGATCTCGGTTCAATCCTTCTTAACTTTTTAAGCGCTTGAAGTAGTTAGCCGATGAAACAATTTGAATTGTGAATTGTGCCCGAAAGCTAAGGCAACAGAGATGGTTCGAAATTCTCATGATCTTCAAGATACCATTGACAGGCAACTTATTCAATTGTCCAATTAACTTCTCGAGTTTGTTGTTTTGGCACCATGTAGCCATCTGACGACGTTAATACTAGTAATAAAAACGATATAACAAAATGGCGCAAATCTTATTTACAGCTCAAGTCAGGACAATACAATATAGGCGAAGATGTAGAGATGTATTGGGCCATTGAGGTTCATATACCAAAAGTAGTGCAAAAATTTGCTGCTATGGTGGAATATATGATCACTATATAATGTTTATCACGATGAGTCAGTATATCTGATTTAAGTGGGATACATTTCAAGATACTAGTCAAAATAACATCAAAAGCTAGTGATATCAACTTTTGCCTCTATGTACTCGTGAACATTTGTCTATTCAGGATCTAACCTCGAGCAAAGAGACCATTCAAATATATAATACACCTTTTACAAGTACCTCTTTTGGGCCTTCACTGAACAAATTATTAAACCTCAAATATTTTATGTCCCATTTGTCTAAAATTTAAAATAGAATACGCGCAAGATTTTAAGTACAAATTCATACAGTTCTTGCTTAGTTTCTTTTTTAAATTTTTTTTTTTTTTTTTTTTTTTTTTCGTATGTCTAATAAGCTTCAAGTTTTTTAATTCAACATCAATTTTAATTTTATAAATACGTCAATTCATCCATCGGAAGAAAAAAGTAGCCAATTGTAAAATGATAAAACTAAAACAACTTCTTCTTTCTTTTCCTTCTTTCGAACTTTTGTAGCTTAATATCTCAGTAAAATCTTTAGAAGACATTCACAATGTCATTTGCTTTCAAAAGATTCACCCAACGTGGTGTTTTAGCGACTAGTGCTGCTGTTGCTTCAACTGCCATCGGTTCATACTACTTGACAAAACAATCTCAACCATCATCTTTGATCAACAACGATAGTAATTTACCAGCTTTATTGACATCTAAAGCTGCTCCTCCAACTAGAGAAGCTCTTTTAGACAAGTTGGAAACCACTAAGAACTTTGATGTCTTGATAATCGGTGGTGGTGCTTCAGGTACTGGTGCTGCTGTTGATGCTGCTACTAGAGGTTTAAACGTTGCTTTAGTTGAACGTAATGATTTTGCTTCAGGTACTTCGTCAAAATCAACTAAAATGGCACATGGTGGTGTTAGATATTTGGAAAAGGCCTTTTGGCAATTATCTAAAGCTCAATTGGATTTGGTCATTGAAGCTTTAGATGAACGTGGTAATATGTTAAGAACTGCTCCACATTTGGTTACTGTTTTACCTATTTTAATTCCAGTTTACAAATATTGGCAAGTTCCTTATTTCTACGTTGGTACTAAACTATACGATTTATTTGCTGGTAGACAAAACTTAAGATCTGCTTATTTACTTGGCCCATCTGGTACTGCAGCTGCTTGTCCTCAATTAGATGGTGATAACTTAAAAGCTGGGTTAGTTTATCATGATGGTTCCTTCAACGATTCAAGATTGAACTCCACTTTAGCCATCACTGCTATTGAAAACGGTGCCACTGTTGTTAACTATGTTGAAATTACCCAACTCTTGAAAAATGAAGTTGGTAAAGTTGTTGGTGCTCTTGCCAAAGATCGTGAAACTGGTAGAGAAATTAAAATCAATGCTACTTCTGTTGTTAATGCTACTGGTCCATACTCTGATGTTATTTTAGAAATGGACAAACACCCACAAGGTATTGCTCCAAAGGAAATCTTACCACCAAAAATGGTTGTTCCATCTGCAGGTGTTCATATTGTTTTACCAGAATACTACTGTCCAAAGGATCTTGGTATTTTAGATGCTCAAACTTCTGATGGTCGTGTTATGTTTTTCTTACCATGGCAAGGAAAAGTTTTAGCTGGTACCACTGATATTCCACTAGACAAAGTTCCAGAAAATCCAACTCCAACTGAAGCTGATATTCAAGATATTTTACAAGAATTACAACATTACATCAAATTCCCAGTTAGAAGAGAAGACGTTCTTTCAGCTTGGTCCGGTATTAGACCTTTAGTTCGTGATCCAAGAAAAATTGATGATTCTAAAGGTACTCAAAATTTAGTCCGTAATCATTTATTATTCACCTCAGATTCAGGTTTAACCACAATTTCAGGTGGTAAATGGACCACTTATAGAGAAATGTCAGAAGAAACAATTGATGAAGTTGTTAAATATCATAAACTACCAGTTAAAGGTTCAGTTACCAAGCAACTTGTCTTAGCAGGTGGTGAAAACTTTGAAAGCACTTTGGCACCAAGATTAGCACAAAAATATGGTATAAGTACTTTATTAGCTGAACATTTGGCTGCTAACTACGGTACAAGAGCTCCATTAATCTTAGAAATCTACAAAGCTGATGAATTTAACCAATTACCAGTTTCATTAGCTGCTGATTCATCAAACCCAACCTATTCAAAATTCGAATATCCATTTTCAGTTGCTGAATTGAAATATTCAATCAACTATGAATACACCAGAACTGCTGTTGATTTCTTAGCCAGAAGAACAAGATTAGCATTCTTAGATTCAAAAGCTGCTTTGATTGCCGTTGATGGTGTTGTTAAAGTCTTGGGTGATGAATTCAAATGGGATGAAGAGAGAAGAAACACTGAAGCTAACAAGGCTACAGAATTTATTAAAACTTTCAATTAAAAGACTACATTATCAATCAGTTTTAAATTTATATAGAAGTAGAGAACTTGACTTCTCTTCTGAATACCATACTGTTTAATTTTTTTTTACCAATATCTGGTCGATGTTTCCTTTATATATATGACAACCTACTAGATCATAATACAGTATTAAACTAGGTTTAAAAATCAGAAACAATTGGATTATATATCAGCTGTTTGTAGGTCACTTTTAATTGTCCAATTGTATGCCTGTGAAGAGCTTATTAGCCTCGTAAAATTTATACTGTTTGGAATCAACTTTCAACTCATCATGATTATTCACCAGATAATTAATATAAAAAAGCACACTTCTCTTTTGATTCTCTGCAGTTTGTTCTTTCACTTTTGAGTTGAAGTTCTTTATCACATAGTTTGTGTCTTTTTTCACTTGAGCGTCTTTTTCCTCAGATTGATCTTGATTATAATGATTTAAAGAAATTGGTTGAGATTCAAGGAATGGAACTATCAGTCTATAGATCTCATTCTTTGAAATGTGTATCTTATAAGTCTTGGATCTATTACTTGAACTCATAAGTTTGAACTGCCTTGTGGGGAGTAGTTTGTACTCCAATTTAATTAGTTCTTCAGTTCGTAGTGGTAATAATGCCTTGGTATCACTTGTATAAATGGCCTGACCTCTATTGCTGTTATTCTGTTTGGGTCTATTACCGTTGTTATTTCTTCTAGGTCCTGTGGTTTTGATATTGCCATTTATCTTGTTCTTGTTCTTGTTGATCACGGTTTTCATTTGACCATCATTCTGAGTGAGATTGCTCCTACTACTGCTGTTCGAGTCACCATTTTCATCACCACTGGGCTTCTTTTTATATCTTCTCCTGTTATTGGGTTTGCGTGATCTAGATCCTTGACCTGACGTCTGTGGTACGTTATCCTGTGAACTCATTCTCTATTTGTTCTTCTTATGTATATAACAATAGTTGTCTTGTGTATATGACAATAGCGTTATCACCATAACTATCTTCATCATCATAAGGGCTTAAAAGAATAAAATCAGACAAAAATCACAACACCCGGACACCTTGATATTGTGTCTTTTTTTTTTTGTTTTTTTGTTCATTGTTTTTTTTTTTTTTTTCATTTTTTTATTCGGTTTTTCAATTTTCAGCTCGGCTCAAAAAAACGATTAAAAATCAAGATTTTGTGTTATTTTAACCGCGGCTAAATTTTTCAATAAATTTCTCCACAAAATTTACATCATTTTTAATGGTTTTTATTATGGATTATATGATTTTTTTTTTAGTGAATGATCTATCCAATTTAGAAATATTCTCATCAACTTTAAAACCTTTTCAAAGGCGGTTGAATTAATTATTAATTTTATCAAATATATAAATAAGAGTTAAATTTCCTGTTATTATCATTAACAATCTCCAACATCAACAGCTTGTACTTTCACATTCAAACAATAGACTCACAAACAATCTATTGCTATAAATAAATATATATATATATACATACCGCAATGGCCGAAAGACTTACACAACTCAAAAACCACATTGTTAATACCGTCTCCAGTAAAGACGTGAGACAACAAAATGACGATGATGTTGTTATTGTTGCTGCCTATAGAACAGCCATCACCAAAGCCGGTAAAGGTTTGTTCAAAGATATTAAATCAGATGAATTGCTATATAGATTTTTAACCAAGTTTTTACAAGAGGTGAAGATAGATCCATCTTTAATTGGAGATGTTGCCTGTGGTAACGTTTTGAACAAAGGTGCTGGTGCCACCGAATTCCGTGCAGCTACTATTGCTGCTGGAATTCCTGCTTCAACTCCATTTTTGACCATCAATAGACAATGTTCATCTTCTTTAACCGCTGTCAATGATATTGCCAACAAGATCAAAGTTGGACAAATTGAAGTTGGTTTAGCCTTGGGAGTTGAATCAATGTCACAGTTTTATGGTCCAGGTGCTCTTGCTGAATTATCTCCAATTTTGAAAAATGATAAAGAGGCTAAAAAATGTGAGATTCCAATGGGTATCACAAATGAAAATATTGCTTCACAATTTTCCATTCCAAGATCTGAACAAGATGATTTTGCTGCTAAATCTTATAACAAGGCTGAGACTGCCATTCAACAAGGCTTGTTTAAAGATGAAATTCTACCTTTAGACATTGAAGTTAAAGAAGAACAAGAAGATGACGATGATGATGATGATGATGAAAAGACTACAACCACCACCAAAACCATTGTCGTTGATACTGATGGTGGCCCAAGAGCTGGTGTTAGTGCACAATCGTTATCTAAAATTAGAGCTGCATTTAAAAAAGATGGTACCACACATGCTGGTAATTCTTCTCAAATTTCTGATGGTGCATCAGGAGTGCTGTTGGCAAGACGTGATGTTGCTAACAAATTGGGTTTAACCATTCTTGGTAAATATGTTGATTTTAGAGCTGTTGGTGTCCCACCTGAAATCATGGGTGTTGGTCCAGCTTATGCTATTCCAGCTGTACTATCATCAACTGGATTATCAGTATCCGATGTTTCAATTTATGAAATTAACGAGGCATTTGCAGCTCAAGCTTTATACAGTGTTCGTAAAGTTGGTATTGATGAATCTAGAGTTAATCCAAGAGGTGGTGCTATTGCATTGGGACATCCATTGGCTGCTACTGGTACAAGACAGATTGCCACTCTATTGAGAGAATTAAAAGTTGGTGAAATTGGTGTCACAAGTATGTGTATTGGAACTGGTATGGGTGCAGCTGCTGTATTTATTAAAGAATGATAAACACACTCACATTGGCTTATACTTTTAAATTTTTGTGTCACTTAGGCTTAATCTGGCAACAAACAATTTGCACTTTTATGACTTTCAAACTTGTATAAAACTTTTATAAATAATTTTAACGAAATAAAAAGTAGATAATTATTACTTTATTGTTTAATTAGAATATGCTAAATAACTAGTTAATTCTGAGACTATTAGTTACAGAAATAATTGAAAAATTGAATCCATCAATTGTTGATTAACTTAGACTTTTTTCATCTCCGAGCTTTTAAATTAAAAAAACAAATTTACTTTAAACATGAGCCATATATATATATATATGTATTGATTTAGAGATAGATCTACAAACCATCAACCACATATCAGCCATAATGCCACTCGTCGAAGAGATAACGAACAAATACAACAGAGAAGCGTACTTCACATCATCCATAAATCTTCCATCCAAGGCAAGGTCCAAATCCAAAACATCATCATCAGATACGAAAAGGAAAAGATTAGCAGCAGGTTCATATAATCTAAGTCAAATAGAATCAAATTTACATGGAACTGGATTAACTGAAAACTTAATAGAGGAGAAAAATTCGTTGAAAAGGTTTAATGAGTTGGATAGTGAGAACTATAACGAGAATTCAAGAATTGATCTACCTAAACTAGGTATAAATTTCCAATATCAACAAATCTTACAACCAACTTCACTATCATCACATACTAAAAATGAAATCAAACGTAATAACGAACTAGGGAAAGTCACGATAAAACCAAGCCATGTGACCAATGTAAGGAAAGTTTTGTCATCAAGAAGAACTCTAACAAATTATCTTGATGAGGATGAAAAAAATTCTTCAATTTTACATTCGATAGTATCTAGAAGAAATAAGAATGCCGTTGTACCAAACAAGAAGCTTTGCTCAATATGTGGTGACTCAAGTCCAGGAAGTTGTGTTAAATGTGGAATGAGGGTCTGTAGTGTCAAGTGTGATGTTGTTCATAAAGAGACTAGATGTGTTAACTACTGAAAAAAGATTAGAAGATGTGTTTACTGATAGTGAAGACCATTTCAAGACTGAAAGAAGTTCACTTAAAATGAGTCACATATCAAGTCTTGGATGTAGCAGAATCTCTTTTAAATTGTTTGTAAATACCATCCCGTTGATAAAATAACCGATCACCGAAGTTTTCATCAAAAAACTACAAAAAAGTACCACATCACAACCAACTTTGATTATATAAATTCAACCCTCTTATATAAACCTCGCTGTTGAAGATACTCTACTGGAACAATGATTCTTCAAAGACGTCATACAGTGATCAAGTCCAGTAGATTTATTTCTACCGCACTTTCAACATCCAAGAGGTTCAAGTCAACTTATAACGTTGCAGTCATCGGATCAGGTCCTTCAGGGTTTTACACGGCAGTTGAACTTCTTAAAATTCAACAACAAGGTAATGTTCCTAAGAATTATGATATTAAAATATCCATGTTTGATAAACTTCCAACTCCATTTGGTTTATCACGTTATGGTGTTGCTCCTGATCATATTGAAGTTAAAAATTGTGAAGAGACATTCACCGATGCGGTAAATGAAGCTAATGCTCAATATGAAAAATTTCAATTCTTTGGTAATACAGAAATTGGGAAAGAACTTGAGTTGAAATCTATAGTGTCTAATTTCAATGCAGTTGTATTTGCATATGGGAATTCTAAGGATAATAAACTTGGTATTAAAGGTGAAGATAATAACCATGGGGTTATAAATTCTAAAGATTTTGTTGGTTGGTATAATGGGAATCCAGATACTTTTAAAATCAACCCACCTTTAGAGAAGGTGGAAAAAGTCATTATAGTGGGGAATGGTAACGTTGCTATGGATATTGGTAGACTGTTATTACTCCCACCTAATGAATTAGAGTCAACTGATATCACTCAACATGCAGTGGAGAAGTTGAAGAATAATAGAGTTAAAGATGTCAAGATTATTGCAAGAAGAGGATTATTGGAAAGTGCATTTGCCACTAAAGAAGTTAGAGAGCTTTTAGAGTTGGAAAAATTTGGTGTTAAATTTAATGGTATTGATTTAGAATTGATCAAGTATGTCAAACCATTTTTGAAGAAATTGGAAAGAGTAAGAAAAAGAAAGATTGAAACTGTACTAAAATACTTAAAGCCAATTGAAGAAAGATCAGTTAAATATCCAATTCCTGAAAGTTTTGATAAATCTTGGAGTTTAGAATATTTACAAAGTCCTATTGAGATCAAATCAAACCCAAATGATTCTGATTTAGTGTCTTCAGTTATATTTCAAAAAAATCAACTAGTTGTTGATTCTCCAGAGTCTCCAGCTAGAGTGATACCAATCGAAGGTTCCACGATAGAATACAATGCTGATCTAGTGATAACATCTGTTGGATTTAAAGGTATTCCAATCCCTGGTTTGGATGATTTGAACGTCAAGTATGATTCAAGAAGAGGGATCATTGAAAACGATAATTCAAGAGTCATTGACAATGATAACAATGTAATTCCAGGCTTATATACAACTGGATGGATTCAAAATTCACAAAAGGGTCCAATTTTGAATACATTTGTTGATGCTACGAATTTGGGAGAGCTAATAGTACAGGATATTAAAAATTCTGATAGTTTTGAAGAATTACAAGGTTCTAATGCCCTAAGTGTAACCAATTCTACAGATTGGAAAGATTGGGAGACACTGAATGAATTTGAACTTAAATTTGGAGAATTGAATGGTAAAACGAGGTGGAAAGTTCCAAATGTGAATTTAATGTTAGACATTATAAAAGATAAAGATCCAATTGAAGTGAAATTGGAAAAATACGATAAGGTACTCAAGTCATATACATAGCGACATTTATAAAATACATTATACATATAATAATTTTCTAGTATATTTTAATATGTATTTTTATATATATCTCCATATTATCTTTTTATCGAACAAGTTAAAAAAAAACCTTCATCAAGAAAGTTTGAATCACTTGTCCATGTCTTTAAAGTGACAACAAATTTTGATGTTATTGCTGCTGTGTTGTTGTTGTTGTTGGGTCTTAATTTCATTGTGAATATTCATCGTTTGGTTATGGGTGTTTCTCCACATAACAATAGCTTCTCATTTTTTCTTTTATGTTTATATCTTTACTGTACATTGTATCATCATAGACTCAGAGTTTCAATTGTATGATAAATGCTCCGTGTCTAAATTCGTCTAATATTTAATGGTGTTCACCATTTTTGTGGTGACGTAAATGGAAGTAGTATTCTAAACCGTAACCAAAAGTTATGATGAAAGCAGCTACATGTAATAATGGTTTACCAGAAGCATTGTCACCGTTGAAGAATTTTTCCTTATAACGAGCAATTGGACCAAATGGCTTGTTTGGAGCAGCTTGACCTTGTGGTAATGATTTGTAAAGTTCAACAACTTGGGCCAATTTTCTAGCTTGTGGATTGGTAGTGATGTTTTTGGCAGAAGCGATCTTTGGTGGGATCAAAGTGGACAATTGACGTCTGATGATGAAGGACATTGTTAATGATGTGTGCTAGTCTTGATAGTATCAACGTTTCAAGTATTTCAAAGCTACTGTTTGGACTAAGAAGGGGTTTTTTTTCGGTGTGTTTTCAAGTTTTTTTTTTTTTTTTTTTTTCTTTCGTTCTGTTTTTACCCAGCGAAAATGGGAATTTGTTATTGGAAGAGCACAAAAATTCACCAATGTTATAAAATTATGGACAACGGCGGTTTTTTTATAAAAATTATGCTGAAAATCTTGAGTTGGGTTGATTACCGAATTCGGAAGTTAAATTAAACAGCAAAAGAGAGAGAGAGAGAGAGGTGATAAGTTTCAATAGTATAAGGAAAGTGTATAGCAGTTTACAGATCAACTACGCCTTTTTATTTGAAGAGTGATTAAATAAGACTAGAGTTACGAGTTTGCAATTATGTATATTTGGCCCTTTTGTATTTTACAGATTTTGGTTTTAATTATTCTTGAGATATGTAAAGAACTAAATAGTGTTAGTAAGATGTGCTTGATGAATGTTTTTTCAAAAGGTTTTATTCACTCACCATTATTACCACGAATGAATACATCGTTATATTTTCTCGTTGTGTTACCTCCAATTTTCTCTTCGGTATCTTCCAATGTAATATTCATATACCCATCAATGGTATCTAATTTGCCATGGTACTCTTCACCAGAGTACAACTTTACTATAACTTTGGAACCTGTTATTTCGGAGATGAACTTGGATGGAGCTGAAGGAGGTGGGGCTTGTACTTCTTCTGACATTGTATATATTTATTTGATTTGTTGTATTGTTCTTGTAAAAAATTGTTTTGCTTTGTATATGAGAGGATCAATTCAAGAGGAACTAATTTCAATGGTGTCACTGTTCTGTGTAGATCTGACTAGCCAAAGGGAATTTCAATATGGTAGTAATAAGTTAGAATGATTAGAATGATTTGTTTGGTTGATAATGAGAGTTGAAGGTGCACTATTAACTACTCTAAACTTACACAATTCCATACTTTGGTTGATGATAATATTCATTTTTCATTCTCTACTCTTTTCATAAGAAAATTGATTATATAATCAAAATTTCATAACTTATAAAACAGGTGACTGATCACCTGACAATATCGAAAATCAAAAAAAAAAATTTCGATTTCGATTTGAAAACTTTAAAATGTCACGTCGCGAATCTAATAAAATATTATAACGTTGATTTACCAAATCAAAAAATTTCCTAATTAGGCCTTAATTTTAACTAGAAAATTACACCAAAAATTTAAAAAGGAAATTTATCAGTGTCTTTGTTCGAACAAAGAATTTTTGGATTTACAAAAAACAGACGTCAAATTTCAATAATGAAATGAAATTTATGAAATTTGATGGTGAATCGATTTGGAAATTTCAAACAACACCTATATAGAGTGTTTCATTTTTTATAAATCATTAGATCACCCCTTAAAGCTACATACACTCTGTCACCACTATTAAACAGTTTTATTATTACACTACATACTTTAATCTACCTTAAAAGCCTATTTGCTGCATCCGTGGGCAAGTTCGCTAATTTTATGGAGCTAAAATGCCAAAAAAAAAAAAAAATTTAAAAGCATTAGTACAAAGCTAGGCAGGGGTTGTTGTTTAATCTCGTTTAATCGGGAAATTAAGAAGATGCCTCATAAATCAATTCACAACTATTTTTCGTATAGTGTAACTGTGATAATTTCCTTATCTTTACAACATCTTATATTCAATTTCACTTTATTTACACGTTATCTCTTTCACTGAATGTGATTTTAAAATCTTCTTTCTCTCTCCAATTTTAATTATAAATCTTGATAAAGTATTCGTAAAAGTTAGTCGCTAAAATTGCAAAAAAAAAAAGACACTTGTCCCACTGTCTTTTTTTTTTTTTTTTTTTTTTTTTTTTTTTTTTTTTTTTTTTGTTTTTCGTACAGAATACGCCCGCCAAAAGAAAGATCACAGGTACTAAATTTAACTCTCCATAATTTTTAGCTTCACAAGAGAATTTAAAACCACTATATGCTGAAAACAAAAGGGGAGTACCAATTATTTCAACCGTTCAGAAATAATTTCAATCGTAAGCTAAGCTAAACTACCACTGGGTCCAATATCCAACATCCATTATTGATAATAGCATCATCATCAAACAGCTTATATCAATAGAATTAGTTATTCATTTAACATTAAGCGGATCACGCGCTTCTCCATTCTCTCACCATTTTTAGCACGTTTAATTGAAGTCACTATAACATCTCATTTAAAACTATTTATTTCAACAAAGCACAACACAAAGTCAGAGACATAGAGAGAGAGAGAGAGAGAGAAAGACAGATTTATAAGACAATTCAATGAGTCTTCTATCTCCTGCTCAATCACATACTCATTTTTCAGACGATGAAGATGACGATTCTCATAATTGCAGAAGATGTGATTTATCCATCTCTGAAGGTCATGCATATGAATTAGGTGGTGATAGATGGCATATGTATTGTTTCAGCTGTTCAAAATGTTCTAAACTTTTAGGGACTTCTTCAAACTTTCTTGTATTAGGTACTGGTGACCTTATATGTTCAGATTGTTCATATGCATGTAATGCTTGTGGTAAAAAAATTGATGATTTGGCAATTTTAACTGGTGATCAAGCTTATTGTTCTTCATGCTTTTGTTGTCGAAATTGTAAAAAAAGAATAGAAGATTTAAGATATGCTAGAACTTCAAAAGGTTTATTTTGTATGTCATGTCATGAAAAACTTTTGGAGAAAAAAAAGCGTCATGAACAAGAAAAGAAAAAACTATCTCAAAGGCCAACTTCAAGATATACAAATTTTGATAAGACTTTACCCAAGATTCCACAAAAATCATCAAATCCTCAAAGTTTAAACGTACCAAATAGAGTTACAAGTCCTGAATCAACTCATTCCGATCTTTCCACACCTGGAATAGTTGAGGTGCAAACCACAACAACGGCAAAGACACATGCTGCTACACCAAGTATAACGGCTGCAGTTTCAATACCCCCAAGATCTCCAAGCAGAAAACCCGCTGTGCTAAATGATTATAAAAGTCCAACTCTTGAACCTTCAGTTGTTGTCTCTCCACAAAAAGCTAAGAAATCGAATATTGATCATTCCTCTTCTCCTTCTTATTTTGATATCCATACATTTCAAAACACTTCTAATCATCAACAGATATCTTCTCAATTTGATCCAAACTTGAGGAAAAATGATGATGTTTTGGCTTCCAATTCAATCGAAGATGAAGAAGATGCACATAACCAACAGTATTCTATAGCTTTCGATGACTATGAGGATGAAGATGCCGATGAAGAAGAAGAAGAAGAAGACGTGAGAAACAAAGAACGGAATCTTGCAAAGGATAGCTTTGAAGATGATAGATCCAGGAATACTAATGCCCACGATATTAATGCTAATGATAATATCGATTCAAATCACTTAAGAATCTCGACACCAAACAAAGCACGACAAGGAGAATCTCCATTGAGATCAAATGCTTCAAAGACACCAAATGGTGATAGAAACAGACAAGCTGTTGTTGTTGATTCCCTGAGTTCAAGTTCATCGAATAATATTCTTTCAAGTTATATAAATAATGAATCACCTCCACCAAAAGTTCCGCCTCCCAAAATACCAGAATTTGAAGCACTCACAGTTAAAAATTCAAGAAATTATAATGATATTAATAATAATCAAGTTGGAGACTTTATTGATTTAAATGATAGTGATGATGATAGATACAAAAACCAAATTGTTCAAGATCTGAACGGTTTGGATCAAGAAAAATTCAATAAGCATGCCAATGTCTATAAGTCAAATGCTACCAGTGGTTCTCAATCAACTGAGGTGGGTAATTTAGACACAATTGATGATTTTAGATATGGTAGTGAAACGAACGGGTTTGGTGAAAATAGGGATACCATTCCAGTAGGTTTAAACATTCAAGGTATTGATCACCAACCAATTGAAAGTGCAAACACTTTACACGATGATGACTTAGAGGATGCGAATGAATTTATTAAAACCCCGTTATTGAATCAGAATGATGGTGCATCTCCTTGGAGATTACCAACTAGTGGCGGTAATAACATCAACCAACTCATGTCGCCAACTTCTCCATCTCCTAGTCACGGTAAGAAAGCTGCACTTCTGAACATAACAAACGAAACTTCCTCAGTGGCAAGATCCAGATCAATTAGATCTCCTAAAAATTTCTTGAATAGTTTCACAAGATCAGCAAAGCATAAAAAATCTGAGAGTAATTCATCTATCGAGTATAAGATATCTTCACCCTTTTTAACAACGGACAACATTCAATATAATTCCAATACCAATGCTAATGTGATACACACCCCAAAAATTTCTCAAGGACACTCCATGGATGGGATTGTCACGTCTCCTTATCAAGGTGCTTCTCAGTTTAGCACACCTCCTGTACCCAATGTCTCTCAAGCATCTACTAATAGAAACCAGCTCAACCCATCTTCACATACAACATATCAATCTCATCAGCGTCATCATTCGAACAACCTTGTTTCACACAAAAGATCTATCAGTTCAGATTCTCATCATGTCAGGTCCAGAAGTGATGCTACGAATAATTTCATTTCCATTGGTGGGAGTGGTCCTTCGGGAAGTAATAACGCTGCAAATGCTAATCACTTACAAGATGGAATAAGCCATGAGGTCAAACATTTAGAACTGGAGCTAAGATCATTGAAATTGGAGATTAGAGATTTGAAGCAAGCCAAATCTACAATCGTTAAGGAAATTAATGATTTGAATTCTCATAAAGATGGCTTGAACGAAGAAATAGGCATTTTGAATATAAAACTGATGGATTTGAAAAAGGAAGACCAATCAACAGTTAATCCTACCAAGAATGGTACATCTGGCTATAACTACCCACCATCAGATAGAATTGAAATACTGCCACAAGCATATCAACCAAATCATCATCATTCGCTTTCACAACCTCAAGAATCGATATCAACTTCAGCAGCTCAACCATCATCTCATCATATTAGTAAAAACTTGATAGGAAATCCTATTGTCACAAACAACACTTCTTTTCAAAGTGATCATGGCTCTGTTCAAGTTGCTGAGCAAGTTGACACTAAACAAAAATCAAAGGCTAAATTTTGGAAAAGAGGTCCATTTTTCACCAATAAAGATTCATTATCAGGTTCGCAGTCGTCTTATTCATTGAGTAACATTTTGAACGATGTTAGCAATTCATCGAATTCAAATGGGAATACTTCTAACGGTGGTAATCCTAGTATATCAGCTCCATTTTTGAAAACTGATGAAGTTGATGAATTAGGAGGGAATGATAATAGGAAGCTAACTGGTTTGAACAATAATGGAACAAATAATTCCGATAATAAAACTGGGAAATATCTTCACGCTGGAAGTATCACCACCTCATCTTCAAACAACTCATCCGAGAATAATCTGACATCACAAGAAACTGGATCAAATTCGGCCCTCATTATGAGTGACTTATTCAATTCAACTTTAGAAAGTCGTATCATTTTTGAGAAAAGAGATATACCATTGATTATCACAAGACTAGTTGAAGAAGTTGAGAAAAGAGGAATTGATTCAGAAGGTATTTATAGAAAAAATGGAGGTACTTCACAAATGAGCTCCATATTGAAGGCATTCAATGGATTGTATCAAGCTGACACTTCACAGGAATTAGAACGATCTTTAGAAGGTGATATTGCTGCAGTAACATCGTCATTGAAGAGATATTTGTATCATCATTTACCAGAACCTTTAATCACCAACAACATCTATGATAGCTTTATCAAGGTTTCAAAGATCAATTCACATAATGAAAAAGTTGACAAACTGAGGGAAAGCTTGAGTAGGTTACCAAATGCAAACTACGTAACTCTAAGATTTCTTTTGTCACATTTGAGGAAGATTGATGAGCATAAGTCGAATAACAAGATGAACTTTCATAATTTATCGGTTGTTTTCGGTCCAACTTTTACAAGGGTTTCCAGCAGTGAAAGAGAACTGATGGATATGAAAGCTAGAAATACCGTTGTTGAATTTTTGATGGTTAACTCTGAAGAAATCTTTAATTAGAGAAATATGCATACATTAAATGAGATAGAGTTGAGTCATCTAAAAGAATTTGAAGAGTTAATAAACATATCATTCATATATTTATGCAATAAACTATATACAGTTAACGTAAAATCACCTGAACGTCTTTAAATTTCTCATTTGATGTCTTTAATCTCCGGAGCAGCAAACATCTCGAATCTTCTGTGACCCGTTCTTATCATATACTCGATTGTGTTATAGTCCTTCTTGGGCACTTGACTATTCTTTTTAAACTCCTTTCTCACGTACTGTATAAAATGCAGTTGATTCTCCTATTTCATAAGAGTTAGTACCATGTACTTCATTTAATGATATAGTGTATGGTTGAATTGCTTACCACTGGTTTGGTGTATGAAGCTCTAAGACATTTTCTGTAAAGCTTTAACACTTCCTTCTGTAGACCTGATAGTTTCTTCACCTTCAAGGCCATTATTTTGTTCTTGATAAAGATCAATGGGCACTATTCCAAAAGTCTCAAAGTTGACTAGTGTCAAACAGATACGTTGATTTGTTTAGCTCAAAATTTAGATATTATCCTGTAGCTAGATCAGACTTAGACTTAAGTCTCTCTTTTTACGGTAAAGAAAATACCATATACTTGCCACAGATCCACGTAACCGGTCCATTTTTAGCGATGATGTCTTTGGTAAGCAAGAAAAAAAAAAAAAAAAAAATTAAATTGAGGTACGACTAAAAATATAGAAAAATAAGATTTGGTGTTTATAACCGCGCACAAACTCAACTAAAAGTTGACTTGAAAGAGAAAGAAAAGACATAGCCTTTTAAAAGACTACCTTTGTCTTCTAAAATCAGCTGGTTACTTCTTATTCGCCCCATAATGCTGATAAGGAGAGCCCTAATCTTATGCCAACTTTCCATCTACTCAGCCTGGGCCCAGCAGTACAACTACTCTCCCGATCCCGTCTACTCTCCATCCATCAACAGTGTGGGTACTTTTCCGGTAAATGATCGTGTTGTTAAGCCAAGCCTGGATGATCTTGACTCAACGGGTAATGAACTTTCAAACTTCAAATTCATATTATCAATTATAGGTCTTATATGGTGGATAGTTATGATCCTTATTGCCTACTATGGGTTCTTTGAAATCATGTTCAAGTTCAACAGTCCCAAATATACTCCCGATGAGTTAAATATTAATCATGCCCATCCCGCTGCCGCTGATGACCTCAAGGAAAACAAAGAGACTAATGATATTCAAGATGATGATTTGTTTGAAGGTGTCACTATCTTAAGACCTATAAAAGGACTAGATACAGAACTCGAATCCTGTTTGGAAAGTTGTATACTACAAACTTATCCATCAAACAAACTTCAAATTTTATTCTGTGTCGAGTCATTGGCTGACCCTGCTATACCGATAATTAAAAGCTTGATTGCTAAATATCCTACAAAGGATGTACAACTACTATGCGACGATGAACTTCCTAATGAACTGCATCATTTTGGACCAAATCCAAAGGTCAACAATCTATCTAAAGGTTATAAAAGAGCCAAGTTTGATGTTCTTTGGGTTCTTGATTCAAACGTCTGGGTTAATCCTGGTACTCTAGCAAGATCTATCATTTCATTGAATCAATCCATGGATAATGGCCGTAAGACCTATGATCCAATCTCTCAAACAGGTCACAAAATCAGATTGGTGCATCATGTTCCATTGGCTGTTTCTATAAGTAACAATAACTCAACTTTTAATTTGGGTGCTAGATTAGACGAAATGTTTTTATTAACTTCGCATGCCAAGTTTTATGTGTTTTTCAACAAGGCTTCAGTTGCACCTTGTGTCAATGGGAAATCAAATATTTATAGAAGATCAGATCTGGACTTTGCAGTGGAACAAATATCTCAAAATAAAGTTCACACTATTAACAACAAGGAAAACATTGCAAGAGATGCAGTAAAATTTGTCACCAAAGAGGGTAGTGATGGGTTGAAGTTCTTTGCAAGATATATTGGAGAGGATAACATGATCGGTATTGCACTATGGGAGAATGAAAGAGGTGGTAGAACTGGTATGACAGGAGATATTGTTGTTCAACCAATTGCTGAGAATTCAACGAATGGGATTTGGGAATACATCAACAGAAGAGTGCGTTGGTTAAGAGTTAGAAAGTATATGGTGCTAGCTGCAACATTAGTTGAACCAACTACTGAAAGTTTAGTTATTGGAACTTTTGGATCATTTGGAATATCGAATCTATTCCTTCACGGGAAGTATCAATTATGGATACTGCTGTTAAACGAGTTGTTATGGTGCTTTACAGATTATACCCAATATAGCTTATTACTGAAGTATGCGAATAAAGATACCTTACAAACTTCAGATTCTCATATACCGTTCTTCCTGAATCATACTGAAGAGAAATTGGTATTTTTCACCAAATGGTTACCTATTTGGATTTTGAGAGAAGTGTTAGCTTTACCAATCTGGATAATTGCCATGTGTGGTACCACTATTGATTGGAGAAATAGACCATTCAAAATTAGAAGTGATCTATGTGCCGAGGAGTTATGAACTCAAACAATTAACTATCCAATGGAATTGAGCTTTGAAAACTCTTTTTCCTTGCAAAGGTGAAACCTAACGAGAGCATTTCTAACTGAAATTTCAAGATTTTTTCACAGACAAGATTATTATACTTCTTTTGCAGTTCATGTTGATCATATTCATAAGGTGCATTCTTCCCATGCAGTAGGTTGGTTTTAAAGAATATTGAAAATCAGGTGAAAAAGTTCTTATGAAATTCTCAATACTCAACGGAATCGGAATTGATGATATCCACACTTTGAGAACATGGCTTTCCTACTCCTGCCAGACCAAACTGCTTTGGTTAATGCATTCACGCTTATTGATACCCTTTTTTCCTTGCTTGTTCAGTATGAAAGCGAGATCACAGTATTTGCATACCTTCAATTAGCATAAAAAAATATAAAAGTTAGACATTTATTTCTTTGATACCAAAGACTATTTCAAACTCTAGTTGACTCTATCTTAATTCGTACTCAAAGTCTCTTGTTACAAAAGCTGCAAGAGCTTCTTTTCCATTCGAGGTCGTTTACAAAGCCATTTCATTTGCTGACAAAAAGAGAAAGACACATACGCAGATGCAGAATTCGAGAACGGAACGAAATAAGTCCAACGTCGTTGCTTCAGAACGTAATATACAACTGCTTGTAATTCAGATATGAAACATTTTTTTGCGTCTTTGTGATGACGCATCTATACAAAAGTCATTATGTACCTTTTTCTTCATGCATGGGCGCTCACATAGGAACAATAGGTTTGACTTGAACCCGAGGTCTATGCGGCTGAAGCCCGAAAATCGAGGTTTGACTGAGTGTATGAATAACGGTTTAGCAGTGGCTGGTTAGGAGGTTTTATTGGTTATTAGGTGTTTCGTATATCGTTTGTTTCAAGATTAATGGTTCTTTTTGATAACTCTGACTTATTCCAATTTATGGCAAAATTTTCTTCACTAATAACTCAAGTTTGATTTATGCCAGTCAATCACATGATGAAGATTAGTGGTAGGAAAGATTACTTCTAGAACAATAATTCGTCCTCTATACTGTACTTCGAACAATGTGACTTGTGAACATACGTGACTGCCTTATTCTCAATTGAATTTAAAAGTCTTGCAGCTCCGGATTCCCTTCTTTCTATCTATTGATCTACATAAATGGAGCTGATGAAGATTCTTCGAAAGGAGAACTGATAGCGTATACCAATCTTTTAATACATACAAGACACCTTACCTCTAATTTGATTTAATTGTTTCAGCGACGCGGAATACATGAAGCTGGAATATGGGTCTTAGATGTCGGTCAAGTCCTTATGAAAATCCATGTTAAGGGAAATTTATCTTGATTTGTGTCTCGTATAGTCCAGTTAAGTTAAACTATCAACTAGAGCACACTTTATCGCACTATTACACTTTCGGACAGTGAGATCACTTATCACTAGCGAGTAACAGCGTATAGTGCTATGAATAATATATCCAAATTCTTCAATGTTCAAATCGACTGAAGTGAAGTTCTAAGAATCCAATTATAAAGTTTTGACCTTGGCATCGCGCTTCCATAATTGTACATCATCTTCTAGTAACAGCTGGCAGAAAGAGATATATTTATTTGTCAATTACATTACCTAAAATGGCTACGATACTCAAGACAGGATAGATATTTGACATAAAGTTACTTTCAACGGAATCCTGATGAGTTATTAGATTATATACTGGCTTTCCAGCTGCTATCACTCGATCCTGTATAAGGAAAAGTAGTTATCACTGTGTAAAATTGTTCAGCACTCGCTAGCTACTATTGAAATGCAGATTGCTGTGCACAATACCTGTTGAGTATTTGCCTAGAAGCTAAAAGTAACCAACAAAGGTCATTTTTCACTCACCTATTGGGAAAATCTCGCTTTACCACTCTTGTATTTTGTCCAAAATTTTAAATTGTAAATAGCGCCGCCATAAACTTGGGCAACAAACTGACTTTGACATTTACAATTACTTCGGACCAAAAAAAGTGAAAGCACAAGCTTGCTCCAATCGTTCAGGGACTCAAGACTTTCACAACCTAATGTGCTTTTTCTTTGGGACGTTATAACGTACATAGCACGTACGTATTGTCCACATTGGGGGGTCCTTTTTTTTTTTTATTGATGTAAGATAAAATAGCACTTTCGCGGGCTTAGGCTGGAAATATGTGTGTCTCGACGGTGGGTAATATTCATGGGACTTACTCTACAATATGACCAGTTTTGTCTTCAGATGTAAACTAACCACTGACTTGTCTTGATTCAAAACACTATCATCTGAACCTCAAAACTCATACTGTGAAGATTTTATAGCTGTTGTACTGATCTAAATATGTCTCACTATTTCTCAGAGATATGTGTCCCAATTCTATTGTTGCATGAAACGAAGTTTTTCAACATTCTTTGGAGATATGTAAATCATGTGCAGTATGCAGCATCTCGAAGAAGTACTGAGTTTTGCTGCGGTTGTGCTCATTAGGCCAGAAACTGCAATAGCTTTTGGATATTTAACAGGAACATTGCATTCAAGGTAAATTTCCCACGCATTTTTTTACTTTTGAAGGTTTGAAGTGACGGGAAAGTCGCAAGTATTTCCAACTCCAATTTGTTCTAAATCAGAGAAAAAGTCCACATAGAGCTGGGAAATGTCTTGAGTCTTTGAGTGTTACTCCTCACCCAAGCTCTTCTTCCACTTTGCTTGAGAGGACTAATAACCTTAAAAGAAATAACTAGAACTTTGGGAATCAGCAGTTTAACAATTCTAGAATCTAGAAAGCATATGACGCAGGATTCATCTTCGTAAAAGCTATATCGCTAAAATTTGCATAGCCTTTGTAAATATGTGATTCCCTGTAATCGCGGAATGAGGAAAACTAGAGTGCTTTTGCGAGATTATCTGTCATAATTTATTCAATACTGTGTCTAATCTGAACATGAGTTGGGAACTAACTTGCTAGCAGTACTTTCCTTCAGCAGAAATTTATTTCATACTGAAGATCGTCTCATTTTCAAAATTAACATTTTGTACTAGTCTTCTGCAACGAATTTTCTCTAAAGATAACTAATAGGAGACAATTACAGATTTTTCCAATCTTTCGAGATCAACAATCCACGCTAAGACTGTAACCTGTCGCTAATGATCCCACAATGAAAAAGATCTAGTGGTTATTGGAACTCGTTGACAATCTTACTAACTTGAGACACACTTCAGCGCGCACTCTTCTTCAATAATTTGAGACACTGACAGGGATAAGTACTATTCCTAGCACCTGAATGAAATATTTTCGCTTGAATTGAACGAAGTGTATTTCAAAGTGAGAAATTTGGTTTTGGTAAATATATACAAAAAAGGGGGAAAAGGTCCAGTTCTACTTATTTCTCTTTCAACCTCAATGAGTTTATCATTAACCGCCCGCACTCAGAGTGACAAGCCCACGGTGTGATAGTTGATGCACTTTGGTAAGCTACGTATTTAGATTTAACCTGCACAAATTTAAAAAAAAAAAAAAATGTCCTAAATTTCAGATTTCATGTGCATTGAAAACCCAAAAAATTTGATCTACAACATGGTACATAAAGTAATGATTTTAATGAGCTTCAAAGGCATATATTGGACTTATGAATCGTGAATTTTTGAAGGCCCAGAAGTTCACATACATGTAAAAACGAATTACGGCATTTGAAGTGAACTGAAGTGCATGGAAGTATGGCAGCAATACAGTATGGAGAGTAGGTGGGAAGAGACGGGCGAAATACGAGAGTAGCTGCCTACTTGGAAAGGGTTGATTTTTGTTTAACCCAGGGCTGATGTATTTTTTGCTATTAATCCCACAAAGACATGGGATCTACAAACATAAGTCACTGATTCCAACTCCTATGGAAAATAGAGTGGATCATAGTTGTAGGAGGTCTCAAGTGTGCATTTCAATATCGTAGAACCTTAAATTTATCATCAAATTGATCACCGAGTTAATTCTATATAGATATATATATCTGAAAGTCACTAACCTCATTAAAACTTTCATTCTTCTTCAGGTACTCTCTCTCATTCCAATTGTTCAAATAGACGATCAAATTCATACAATTCGTCTTTCCCTTTACAGTGCAACATATCAAACACGTTATTGCCAAATCCAAAGCTGAACACCAGACCTTGTAAAAGCATGACATCCATCGCCAATGATACAGAATCTTTGTACACAGACTCCGATTCAGAGTTCAGTCTATTTCAATCACAACCATCAGACGATGATAACTCAATAATTTTAAGCTATGCTTCAGAAGACATTGTAGATTTACAAACTCCAAAGGCAATTTTCTTCAACACATCAATTCCTGTTAATTTTCAAAAACATCATATTCAACTACAAAGTGATGACGATTCATTTTCAACAATTTTAAAAGAAGATCCAATGTGCACTGTTGGTACCATAAGGACAATTTTACAGAAAAAATTTAAATTTAAAGATATAATAATAATATTAAAAGATGAAGATAATGGAATTAAAAGGGTTCTTTATGATAATGATAGAGTTATAAAAATTCAAAATAAAATATTTAGATCAATGTGGATAGATGAAAAAGACTTACCTAATGCAGCTTTGAAATATAAGCATAGTTTTAAATTTTTGATCCATAAAATCTAAATCATAACTCAGTGGAACAGTTCAACAGACAAATGTTGACAAATTACTTTTCATCTGTCTTTTTAATACTGTTTTTTCAATTTTGTGATGATGATGATTAGTGGATATTATTGGCACAGAGACCATTTTATCTGTTGTCGCCTTTTCAAATCTTTTGCTTATGCTTTCACCCTGGAGGTCAGCAGCCGTACCCTGCATTTCACCTGGTAATGATGAGAATCACTATATGGGTAAACGATTGTTAGCCCGCTGCGCGGGTGCAAAACCCATTACTTCAATTGATATATATATTTATATATATAAGCTTTGGTTATATGAAAGATAAAAGTTGATTTGAAATCATGAGAATTTGAATTTAGATGTTTTTCTCTTAGATGTAGATTCTTAGTTTATGGTAGTGGTTTCATCAAGCGATCATCATTTCCATATAGTTCATTCCATTTTTTTAACCCACCTTTAAGAATATAAATCTCTGGTAATTTTGTAATGTCATTTTTAGCATCTGTATTTTCAATGAGATATCTAATAAAGCTTTTAGCACATTTGGGACCTCTATTCTGTGATCTCATACAATGAAAAATATATTTTATACTTTTATTTGATAGATTTGATAATAGTTCTACATTTAATTCATGCAAAAAGTATTTTGAAGGATAGTTAATACTGTTATTGATATGTGCCTATTCATTCACTATTAGTATAAAAGCTTAACAGTTGTACTACAAATTTAAGATTATACTCACGTACTTGTAATCTGAACCTCTTACATCAACTATAGTCATTTCTTCATTTGATAAAATCCATTCTTTCAAGGTCTGAGGTTCTATGTATTTGATAGTTGCATCATATAATTGATTCAATGACCTGATATTTGTCATAGTGCAATGTTACCATTTAGAGTTTGATGGGTGACTTGATGGTTCCAAAAGACTTAGGTATTACACTCACTACGCCAAAAACTAAACTCTCTGGAGGAGTTTTTCTCATAAATTTCTGTCACTCCGGCTATTGATGGTCCTTATTGGAACGCGGGGAGGTTTTGAAAAAAAAAAGTCCATTCACAATTTCTCTCGTTTCACCTTCATTAACCGACGAGACTAGAACACTGGCAGAGAGTGATTTTTTAAAAAGAATAACAAAGGAACATTGAGGTTATTGAAGTGTGTAATTTTACAGACTTAAGTGTTTCAACTGTCATAGCCTTCAGGAGCAAATAAAATTTATTTGTCTTCTTTACATTAACCGTGTTTGAAGTTTATTTATTCAAAATGGCATGGCAATTGTTAGTACTTTAGAGAAAAAATGGCTTACAGAATTTATTAAGAAGTTTAAAGCTAAGAAAGCTTATCAAAGAGTATGCTATTCAATGCTTAAAAACTTTAATTGCATCTTATTCTAGCGTCATTTGTCATGTGTCATTTGTTAAATATTATTTTCATTACTATTATCAAAATGATGATGATGATGATGGTAGACTACTTGTAATACATGGAATAAAAATAGTGAAATCATGTTGGCAACTGCAAACTGCACTTCTTCACTAATTTCATCTTAGATATTTAGTAGATTTAGACAATTGAATACATCAAAGAAGCTTGAAAGAGAACTGTCCTATTGGACAATCTTTAAACATCTACCGTGTGAGACTTGAACTAGATTAAAAAAATAAATCTAGAACCCAACCAGAAATTCCTTCCTTTCAAAACTGTTAGCTTCCAGCTATTCTATAAAAAATCTCAACTAGCCACATTTACTCATGTTAAACTTTGTAATATGTTCTCGAAATTATTCAAATACCGAATTAACTAATTTCTCAACTACTAAAATCTGCAATTTTAGGCATTTAGCGCTTCATTAGCTTTTTGCTTTTATGAAATTATAATGAGTTTCGGCTGATGAAATCAAAAAAATGTGCCAAAAAAAAAAAAAAAAAATTAAAAACACAAAAAAATAGGGTTTATGCTTTCTTCTCTTGACTCTTTTTTTTTCCCCTAACTTAATTCTTTAAAGTCTGGCTATTCGAGGTCTTAAGTTGTACTCCAAGATTCAAGTCAATTTGCTATTTCTTGAAAAAAATTTGTATGATAATCGGTAATGTTATGTATTATGAAAGAGAACAATACATAACATCTTTTGGTGATTTAATGAGCTATTTTAATACATCTTTTGTATAAAAGTCATGTTATTTCCCATAATCAAAGTTCACCACAAATAATATTATAGACGATCACACAGTATCTTTGTCAACTCATCAGTAATCATGACTCCAGTAACTCTAGAGGAAGTTATAAACAACAATGATAACAATACACAATCTGTAAAATCTGCCACCACTACTTTACCATTTGGCGAATATCTATTCAAAAGATTAGAACAAGTTGATAAGGTTAAATCAATTTTTGGTGTTCCTGGTGATTTCAATCTGTCATTGTTGGAACATATCTATAAAACAAACTTGCAATGGATTGGTGGTTGTAATGAACTAAACTCTGGTTATACCGCTGATGGTTATTCAAGATATACAAATTCATTAGGTGTGTTGATCACAACATATGGTGTTGGTGAACTATCTGCTTTAAATGCAATTTCTGGTGCATTTGCTGAAAATTCTAAAATTTTACATATTGTTGGTATACCATATTTGAAACAGATTAACAATGATTTGGAAAAAAAAAAACACTTGCATCATTTAGTTCCTAATATTAATCCTTTTAAAGAATCAGATCGGTTTGTTTATACTAAAATGGTTGAAAACGTTAGTTGTATTAGCAAAATAGTTATGGATCCAAATGAAGCTGTGGATGCTTTAGATGAAGTTATTGAAACTATTTTCCGCAAATCAAGACCTGGTTATTTGTTCTTACCTTGTGATATATCTGAATTTAACGTTGATGCTTCAAGATTATACAACTCACAGGCTAATTTCCATCTTGTTCATGATTCAGATCCATATCTAACTAATCAAATCGCTGATGAAATCTTGCAAGAGATTTACAAAGCTGAAAATCCAGCTATACTTGGTGATGTGTTAGTTGATAGATACTATGATGCAACCACAATGTTGAGAAAATTTGTAGAGTTGACAAATTTTCATAACTATACCACATTCATGGGGAAATCAATCTTGGACGAATCCCAAGTTTCATTTGTTGGTGATTATAATGGTATAGAGTCTAATATTGGTATTAAGGAAAATTTGGAATCCTCTGATCTTGTTTTATTCTTTGGTCCTCATATAAATGAGATTAACACTGGTCATTATTCTTTTGATTTAAATGAAGATCAGTTAATCTTACTACATCCAGATTATATCAAAATTGGTTCTAAGGTCTATCATGATGTTAATTTCGTTAATGTGCTATCATCTCTTTTAATCAAACTCGATACTTCTAAAATCCCAACTGCAAAGCCATTAACTTATGAGATTTCTCAAAGGTATCCAAATTTGCCAGCTTCAACCACACAACTTTCACAGTCTGTTTTAAGTAAAAGATTACAAGATTTTTTACAACCTAATGACGTTCTTGTTTGTGAAACTGGTTCTTTTATGTTTGGTATTCCGGATTTAAGATTTCCAAAAAACTTGAATTATATTTCTCAAGGGTTCTACCTCTCAATTGGTGCAGCTTTACCAATGTCTGTTGGTGTTGGAATTGCAATGAAAGATGAAGGTTCAATTTCCAGATTGATACTCATAGAAGGTGATGGATCAGCTCAAATGACATATCAAGAAATTTCATCCTTCCCATATTATGGTTTAACTCCAATTATATTTTTGTTAAACAATAGCGGATATACCGTTGAAAGAATCATCAAAGGTGAACAAAGATCATATAATGATGTTAAACCATGGAATTGGTCTAAAACTTTTGAACTATTTGAATTCGGTGAGAAGAAGAAAACAATAACAAAAGTGATTCAAAATGAAAATGAATTGAACAAGGCAATCCTAACCTTGGGAAATGACGAAGATAAGTTAAGATTTTTTGAAGTTATCCTAGATCCAATGGATTGTCCATGGAGATTTCATCACATGAATGGTTATAGACATTTCCCATTACCAATCAAAAACTGATGTTATTCTTCCTTCATGAAACCCCAACATGCCCTAATGATAACCATGACTAAAATATGTTGATTTTATAATTGTTACGAAATACGTATTTTGCATATTACATTATATTATGTTTTAAAAATGTAGTTCAGTGCGTTTGCATTAGCACAAGGGAAAATAGATTTCTCCTTGTTCACATTATCTGAATGTGAGATGACTGTCTATGTATAATTGGTTGTGAGATTGTATATGGTACTCCAACTAATGAAGGGCTGCACTTTGTTATTAAGGAGTGAAATGAGTACTTGACTTTGACTTCTTTATAGTTGCCGTCCTTCTTTTCTCCACTTCTTTAGCACCAAACTCCTCCATTGCTAATTTGACAAATATGTTCAGCCTGTGCTCTAAAATCAATTTCAGAGAACTATTATTTAACGAGTCATATAGTTTCCATATTAGCTTTTGTAATCTTGGATTCTTTATGAAAATACCTCTGAATAATTCGTTCAACAGACTGAATTGGTAGTTGTTATTGATTGATGGATTGGTTTCATTTAAATCAATTTCAACATCAAATAATAAATCCTTTGCATCTTTAGTCTTTGATGGAAAAATCTCTACTATAAATATAAACTTTTCTAGGTTACCATTTGCTGAAACCGTTGCTAATGATGCAGATGATAGTGTGAATGATAAGAAAAATTCATATTGACTGATTAGTGTATCGATTGCATTATCATCCAACAGATGTTCTTTGAAAGATGTGTTATTCGATGGTGTAGTGGAAAGTAACCTTGGTAATAGTTGAATGAACTGGTCAAGAGTATCTATTAACTTTATCGTTTTAAACTCAAAAAATTCATCATATAGTATTATATTTTTATTTCTACTGAGATAATAGTCCTTTAAATTGATTTCGTTTGAATCATCTTCAAGAATATCTTCTCGATTCAATATTTTCAAGATTTGCCAAATGTTGAATCTCTTGAGTGATAAAATGCTTGTTGTAGAATCATGCTGTTCGTTGATTAGGATTTCCAACAACTCTAAAAAGTCAAATGTTTTTTGAAACGATGAGTTCTCTTCATATTTTTTTAAATGTTCGGAGTCTTCCAAGACTTCTGTATCTAAATCATACCAAAAATCGTAAGAATCAGAACTATCCTTCAATATCAAATTATTTGTTCCAATAATTTTGGTGTTTTTAGTGAACTTGTCAAACTCTAGTAATGTCTCCCAGTTATATAAGTCTATTAGTGGAAAGAATAGTATTTTGTCATTATGGAAATAAACTTTGTTGAAATGATTCATATAGTTGGATAGCGACGTAATGAACTGACAAAGAAAGTCTGTTGACTTTGAAGAAAAAATCAAAATCTTCAAATTTTTATAGTCAATTTCGTTTAACTTCGATGATAATCTATAAAGAAACTTCAAGATTTTTTGATTATTGATTAGATCTGTTGAAATTTCCAATGTGGAAGATCTTAAAGAGAAGTTCAATGGTATTTGAGCTAATGGTGCATCTTCAGAATATTTCGAAATGTCATAATTCGAATAATATTGTAAAGTGCCATTTTTATATCTGACAGATTGTGTGCTCATATCCTTGGTTGAAATATTTCTAAAATGTGATAAGATCAGTCTATTGTTGAAGTCATAGTTCAAGGATAAGATTTGATGGAAATGTGGATTCAGTGCTAAATAGTTTCTCCATATTGCTATATCGGTACTGTTTATAACGTTGAAGAGTGAAATTAAATGAGTGACCAATCCATCGTGAATATACGACTGAATAGCAATAGTTATTAGGTGTTTAAAAATGACATAGTTTCGGAGTGGTGTACCTATTGCGATGGCCTTTATCTTTGCACCTCTAGTATTATCGGATGATTCTATGACTTTAGTAACGTTAAAGAAGAATAGTATATCACTATCTATACCAGATGTATCATCATCCTCACTCTGTTGTTTACTCTCAAATATTGTGCTAATTTCATTCAAGTTCATATGCTGAAGTCCTAATCCGCCTTCCTCTAAGAATTCTTTATCACTATCAGGAAATGGTCTATACTTGTTTGATGAATCTTTGTATAGTATGAAAGTTGTATAATCTTCATTTGATTTATGTTCTGTATTCGTTGGCAACATTAGTTCAGCCAAATTGCTGAGATTTTCTTTGAAACCAGGAATCTTTCTGGGTATTTGATGCTTTATTATTGAGCCAATTTTGTTATCAAACTCAGCACTAATGACATACTTGACTAAATGTGGTGTACTGACACAACTAAGTGAATTCTTTTTTTCTGGAGATTGAGTGATCGACGACAACGATTGATTACGTCGTATTTTCTGAGAGTACGTTGGTGTTGATGGAGTTGAACCTCCAGATGTTGACCCTAGACCCTGGTTTGATACCGTTGAGGCTCTTGAGGCCGTGTAGACTGGCAACGGTGGCAGGTTCGGGGAATCTATTTTGCCATTGGTTGACCTGCTAGTCATTATGGTGTGATATAACAATCGAACAGAAACCGATTAGCGATAAAAGATCGACAATTTTGGATAAATATCTTGTGATTTCAATTATAAATTATGTGACAAAGCTAAAATTAATACAAAGGATTTAAGTCATATGATATTGATGGTTTATCTATAGATCAATTTTCTCTCATCGGAGTAAGTTAAATGGCTTTCCAAGTTACCATCAACGTAATAGAGCCTGATTTAAGCATAATAATGTCACAATTCAAAAAAAAATTGAGTGTCAAAAATCGATGACATAATCAGAAAAATTAATGAGCTCATAACCTATCTAAGTTTAGCAATTTTCGCGTATTTCCATATTGGGAAATCGAAATTAAAAATTTTTTATTTTAGTTGTTGATTTTCAAGCTTTAGCTTTTAAGCAGAGTATTTGAAAATTGCCACTTTTTGACTCTTTAACTATCTATTAAAAGACCTTATTTCATATATCTTTATATATCTTAACACAGACGCCAAAACACAATGTCATCATTAGACCAATCTTTAGATGAAATCATCTCCAGCAAACCAAAGAAGCAATTCAACAAGAAGAAACCTGTTGTTAAGGCTAAAGGTGTCGGTAAAAGTGTCACTAAACCAAAGGCTACTTTGAAAAAAGTTCCAAAGGCTCCAGCCGCTGCTACAAGTGCTCCAGTTTTCGATGCTTCTTATGCTACTAAAGTTGTTGTTCACGGCTTACCAAAAGATATCAAACAAGATGCTATCAAAGTATGTTAAACTAGTATATATCAGAAGGGGAAGTAATGAGAAGAAATTATAACCATTTCAAAAATTCAAGAGAGAACACAAAGTCAAATGCAAATATGGTTGATGTACAATGGAGATAAACATCTGTAACTTTACAGATACTATGTCACACTTCACATCAATGATGAATCATTTTTTAATATTTATTTGAAATAATCTTGAGCATTGTTTATCATCTCATAATATTTGTCATCCTTCATTGCAAGATTTTGTTGTGTTCTCTCATCAGAAAATGACCACCAGATTTATTGAAGTATTGTTCTATAAGTTCCATGGAATTCTATCGTGGGGGGAAAAGAGAAGAAGATTCTTTTTATTATTTTTTTTTTGTTAATAGTTTTATTTTTGAGAGAAAACACAAATCAAATGCTATTATAAGATTGGTTTGATGTATTAAGTTTGTTTGATTAGCCAGTCGTGGAATGTTTGTTCCTCATCTGTCTGTTTATCGCATTCTTATTGTCACTATCCATCCATCATTTGTTTGTTTTCAGTGGGATTATATTTCATACCAAGAATTTATTAAATTCAATGATCGATTACCACTCTTTTGTTTCTTTGGTGGACACTTCAACTCTTTATTAAGAGGGTATATTTGATAAATCATAGCCCTCCTGCCATCCATTTGGTAATTCACTAGTGCCTAGACTGAGATTTTTTCCATGAATTTTCATATCCTTGTCATTATATGAGTCGCCAGAGTTGTGCAAAGGATTGTTTGTCAATGAAGGAAAGACTTCTAAGCATGTAATAAAGTGAAAGGGAGTAGGGTTAGTCTATCTAATTGAGAATATTCTTGGGCTTGTTACCTTGTTCCAATGCTTTTTTGCAGTTTCAAAGATATATTTGTTGAGTCATACAAGAGGCTTGCCTTGGTTCTTGATGATACTTATACAACGTTCCTTGATTGAAATGCATGGCTTGAAAGTGATTGATCAATTTAGTACACAGTGTACGTTGAAGATTTCACAAAAGGCTCTAGTGCAGGATATTCTTTGTAATTGTTTTTTCACTTTTTTTTTTTCTTTTTTCTTTTGTTTTTGAATCTTCTTTCTTCAAATTGTCACCAGATACATTTCATATGAACAGCTTAGTTATTTTGAGGGGGTTAGGGCGTTATTTGAATGATTAGAATTGGGTTATAACTGCAATCTCTTACACCAGTTTATTTTTCTTACAGAAAAGACATTAACAATTTATATTATTCTAGGATTTTTTCGCTTCACAAATTGGTGGTGTTCAAACCGTTGCTTTAAGTTATAACGAAAGAGGTCAATCTAAAGGTATTGCCACGGTTGTTTTCAAATCATCTGCTAATGCAGCAAAGGCTGTTGAAAAATACAGTGGTGCTCCAATCGATGGTGGTTCAACAAAACTAAAATTAGAGTTGATCGTTGATCCAACTAGAAAACCATTAGCTTCAAGAATTTTAGCAAATGCTGTCAATCAAAGCAAACCAAAACAAGCTAAGCCAACAGTTGCCACTAGTGGTAACAACAAGGGTAAAAAAACAGCAAATGGACCAGCTAACAGCAATAAGGGTAAAAAGGATGAAAAGAAAAGTGCCAACAAACCAAAGGCTAAAAGACCATCAAAGAAGACGGTTGAACAATTAGATCAAGAAATGGCTGATTATTTCGAAAAGAAAGATTAGACTTTCATAAATTATTTAGTTTTTCAATTCTTCTTTGACAACCTCCAATGAACCGATATTTACTGACTTTAGTGATAGTTCGAGTGTGTTGCATCTTGTGTCTTGCCATAATCAAGGAGTCATCCTTTTGATGATGACCTTTTTCCTGCTTTTTATATGGCTCGTTTCAATGATAAATATATGTATGAGTAAAAGTTATCTACAAAAATTGTAAAAAATGTTTTAAAGCGACCTATAATAATGCCATTTTTTCTATGTACAGTAAGGGTAATGTCTATTGCTTATTTATCATCAGTTCCAGAACCAAAAATCCAAGACATATCAAGTAAACCTGAAAATCTATCACCTTTCTGTCTTGAGGCATAAGAATGACCAGCACCTTCAAATTCACTCTTTCTTTTAAACTTGCCTGTATTTTCAGGTAGACCTGGTTGAATCTTTGCAATGTTACCCTCTTGATCTATCTCTGTAGATTCAAGATCTGGATGGAACGTATCTTCTCTTTTTTTGTTTATTATTCTAAAGCGTGTGGAAAGTATTAGTATATAGATTAAAATAGAATTTTGAATAAAAACTTACGATTTGACAACGTATATAGACCCAATAGCAATAGACGATATAAACCAGAAATCGCTAAGTCCCTTCTTGAAACCTGAAGAACCTGCAGCACTCATTTTTGATTTTGGTATATCGTAGATCAAAGCGTAAAGAAGACAGTCGATCACACAACCAATAAAGATTATAAAAGTTACTTAAATCCATTGAAAAATCATTTGCGATGGGAAAAAACAAGAAAAGGTGCACTAAATACCTATTTTAGGAAATACCTGTTTATGGAAAAATCAAACATTTCAGCTCTTCCGCCGAAAGTCCCCCGGAGTTTTTTTTTTTATACAAATTTTAGGAACTCTTTGTTGAAGCTGGGGTTGAATAAGAAAAAAAGATATCTCTTCATTAGCAATCTCTTCATTAATCTCATCTTAAGGAAAGGAAAGGAAAGGAAAAACTTGGAAGTAAAGGCATTCGTTGAAAGGATAAGTTTGAAAGTTACCGGAACTGAACAAAAGAAATGACCGATAGATTAGAAGTGAGTCCATCAGCTCATGCTGTTGCTGGTGGTATTGGTGGTGCTCTTTCAATGGTTGTTACATATCCACTTGTAACTTTATCAACATTAGCCCAAACCAAATCAACGAAAACCGTTGCAGATAAGTCTGAGACCTCTGAGAAAGATGATAAGGCTAAGATTTCCACTTTAACTGCAGCCAAATATCTAATCAAAAATGAAGGAATAGTTGGATTTTATACTGGGTTAGAGAGTGCGATTTTTGGTGTTACTATTAACAACGTTGTCTATTACTATTTCTATGAAGCTGTTACAAAGTTAATATTGAACAGCAAGAAGAAGTCGAAGAGTATACTAACGCCTTTGGAAAGTATAATAATTGGAGCAATTGCTGGTTCGATAACAGTATTTTCAACTAATCCTATTTGGGTTGCCAATACTAGAATCACCGTCAAAGGTAATAATAAGCAAACAACTTTAGGTGCTTTGATAGAAATCGTTAAAAAAGATGGATTAAAGACGTTGTTTGCCGGAGTATTACCTGCTTTGATCTTGGTTTTAAATCCAATCATTCAATATACTATATTTGAACAGATTAAAAATTTGATTAATAGAAAAAGATCTAAAGGGTTGACTTCAACGCATGCTTTTTTCATTGGTGCTTTTGGTAAATTGATCGCAACGGGGTCAACATATCCGTATATTACTCTAAAGGCTAGAATGCATCTAAAGGATGAGACTGGTAAAAATCCAAAGAGTATTGTTGGATGGATTCGTCAAATTTATAAGAAGGAAGGCATTCAAGGTTTTTACAATGGTATTAGTGTTAAGCTATCACAGAGCGTATTGACAGCGGCGTTTTTATTCTATTTCAAAGAAGAGTTGACAACCATTAGTGTTTTACTCTTGAGATTGTTGAAGTCCAAGAACTCTCGTATCATAACTAATAAGAGATCTTAGATAGAGATGGATCTTAGATAGAGATGAATATTAATATATATATATATTTAGAACGATCTAGTTGTAAGTCTAATAAATGTAGAGTTATGGGATTTAACCATAGTATTTTTTCAATTCTTCATAAGTGAAAAAGATAACAGCATTTGAAGGTATAGCTCTTATCAAAGTAATACCTAAACCTCTATAAAAGGCACTCAATCCACCATGTTTATAAATGGTCTTTGCTGAAGATAAAAAAGTCACTTTATCATTTGGATTTATGATACTATTAGTTTGCATTTTACTCTTGATTGTATCTGCAGGGTATAGAGAAAGATTATATGCAATACCAGCAGAAGCACCACTTAACAAGAGTTCAGAAACTGTATTTTTATCCTTTGAAGTTATAGGTCTTTGTAATCTGTACTGTTTTAAAGATTTTGACATTAATTCATAAACACCAAACCATGAAGCAGAACCACCACATTCTCTAAGTAGTGTACCAGTTTGACCAAACCAAAAACCTTTCAAACCATCTTGTTTGAAAATTTGTTTGATAAGTTTAAATATTGATGTAGAATTTGTGGAATAAACTTGTTCAACTTGAATCTTACATTTGATTAGTTCAATTGGAGTGAGAACGTATGAAGTTAAAAATCCACTAATACCACCACAAAGCACCAGATAACCAATTGATAAGTCATCTCGTGATCCAACCAAGTGTGTTTTAACTATATTTTGGGCTAGGTTATAACCGACAAACAAGGAACTAGTCTCAGCAGCTGCACCAACAATAGGTGTGGACAATCCTCTATAAAACCCAACGAGTCCTTCACTTTGGAACGTCTGTCTTATACAATCCCAAGTGCCCTTGTATTTTAAAGGTTGATCATGTGGTTGAGATTGTAATCTGACTTTAACCGTATCAAATGGGAATTCTATAAGTTTACCTGTACAACCTGATAATGAACCAAAGAGAAGATCTTTTAAACTGTTAGTTACAGAGTCATTGTTATCATCCATTGGACAAACCCCCTTCTATTCTTTTTCGAAACAAAAAGAGAGATAAACCAGTATATCAAAAGTTGCACAAAAGATTTGAATTTTAATGGAAACTAGTTTTACTCTAGTGTAGATCTAAAAAGGTTTTATCTCGATTATCTTTATCTTTTCAGTAATTGGCCTTGATTTTTTTTCTTTTGGTGCTGCCTAATCTTTTGCTTCTGCTTTTTTTTTTTTTTTCACAGGCAGGAGGATCCCTTCCTTCCCCTGTCAAAAAAGAAAAAAACAGACATCTTTCCACTAATCTCTCAAATTGCAGTAGGCTCATGCTGGCCTTCTGCCTGGGTTTTAATTTTTTTGGCGGCCGGATTTAATTAAATTTCTTTCTAAAAAATTCATATGTCCTTGATCAGTGATTCAGTGATTATGAAAGTGACAGAGGAGTTAATTTCTTGTGATAATTGATCAGATTGTCTTTACCTCAAATGTAAATGAATGTCTTCAGATCACAGTCATTGGATTAAGCCAATTGTGGTGTATTGGAGAATTGAAATGTGTGAACATCTACTATCAATAGGATTATCTGTGTACACCTCGAGGTATTCCCATCGAATTAATTGTAGACTTATTGCTCAGATAGTTTCTTTCCTATTTGTTTCGTTCTTCATTCCATCTTTAAGCTATACTATGCCACTACTTTCCAAGAAGTGTCCTATTTCAGGTAAAAGGACCCATTGATAAGTTAACTCTATAAGCTTAAATCATTTGATTCAAGTACTACGTAAAGTGTCTTCTTATGATCTTGGTACACATAGAGTTTCTTTAGTATGACATATCTTTATCATATTGGATTTTATCTAAAAGCTTTTGAATATCATCTTTCCAAAACTGGTTGCGTAGCTTTGAAGCCTCTAGTTGAATACTTGTGATAACAGTAAATGCCCTCATAATCTACTCATGATATCAAAAATTAGTGGGCAAAAGCACAATACATGACTTTATACAGCTAATTTCTCTCTTATCAACAATATTTAAAACGATATTTACAACGATACTGTTACAGTTCCTCAGACTAAATAATAACACTAAAAATTAAAAAAACTCATGCTAAAATCAACACGACTAAAATAAGATCAACAGTAAATGCTCCTTCATTGTTGAACGTTTAAATTATAATCAAAATCAGATCTGATATGTATAAATTTTTGATCTAGTCAGTGTTTTTAAATCTGACGTCATAAAAGAAATTTCTAGTCTCTGACATTTTTTTTTTTTTTTCAATTTTTTCGTTCTTTTTGTTTTGGCCGCACCTAGTCCTTTTTTCTAGGCTTTTTCATATCCGAAAAAAAGTCTAATTTAATTACGTCAATTACCGAAGTACTAAAATAAATACTAAAAAACTATATAAAGAAACTGAAAGTGCCAAATGTAAAATTTATCCGAAAACCGATACTCTAATTGCTAAATGGATCAATGTTATAACATAGATACACAATCTCACACACACACATTATTAGTACAATGCCAGAAACAATCTCTACACAATTACAAACACCTCAACCATTTCCTCAACTTCCTGAGAGTGCCTTGGATCTTTTCTCTTTAAAGGGCAAAGTTGCTTCTGTTACTGGATCATCAAGAGGTATTGGTCTTGCTGTTGCAACTGCTTATGCTCAAGCCGGTGCCGATGTTGCAATTTGGTATAATTCAACCCCAGCTGAGGAAATTGCTGAATCTCTGAGTAAGAAGTACAACGTTAAAGTTAAAGCTTACAAGGCTTCATTAACAGAATTCAATTCAATTAAATCAACAGTTGATCAAATAGTAAAAGATTTTGGTAAGATTGATATATTTGTTTCCAATGCAGGAATTGCTTGGAATGGTGGTGGTATATTAGATCAAACCGATGATGAAGAATGGAAAAAAGTTGTTGATTTAGATTTAAACGTGATTTATTATTTATCAAGAGCCATTGGATTTGTATTTAAACAGCAAGGTTTCGGATCTTATATCATAACAGCATCAATTTCAGGTACAATTGTGAACATCCCACAACAACAAAGTTGTTATAACGCTTGTAAAAGTGCAGTTATTCATTTAGCTAAATCTTTAGCTGTTGAATGGGCTGGATTTGCAAGAGTTAATACAGTGTCACCAGGTTATATTGCTACAGAACTGACAAAATTTGCTGATGAAGAATTGAAAAAAAAATGGTGGTCTTTGACACCTTTAGGAAGAGAAGGTTTACCTCAAGAATTAGTTGGTGCTTATATATATCTTGCTTCAAATGCAAGTACTTATACAACTGGTTCTAACATCATTGTTGATGGTGGTTACACTGTTGTTTAGATCGTCATTTATAAATTATCTAAGCTGATATAGAAATGGTTTAAATCTACTATCAACTCATAGTTACTGTAGTTATCACATTGTTCGTTTTCCTCCTCCCTTATCATTAGTTTTAAGAATTTTTGCTTTTGTGGTAAAGATGTGCAATTTTAACCTTAAAGTACAAAACGAAATTTGTGTTAGTTGTAAGTCTTTCAGTATCTTGTATATATATATATATTCATGTGACTTAAAAGATCTTGTCAGAATTCATACGAGCAAACATTGATATAATCTCATCCACATCATCGAGATCTCCAACTTCTAGTAAAAGTATTAATATGCAGAAAGCAAATAGTGAAACATCCTCTTTACACGATTTTGATAGTGATAGTGCTGATGATACTTTAACCGAGAGTAATAGACTTGATGGTTGGCCAAAGGGTATTTCAAATCAATTGTTTAACAACTATACCTTTTTCACAAATGGATCATCAAGATCAAGGAAAAAAATAACGAATAACAATGACCTTAATACAACTGCTGAAACTTCACAAACTTTCCAATCTGCCTTTGATACAATTCCTGATGCCGGTAGATCAGAATATGAATTGGCTACAACTAAAGGTGAAGTTGATACCACTACTGCTATCTCAGAAACTGGTTCCAATAGCAAAATTCAAAGAGATAACCCAATTTATCATAATTCTTATTCATCATTAGCTGCAGAATACGTTCAACCTCCAAATACACCCACTGACTTCACCAACAATCGTAATGGGTACGGTTCACTATCTATATACGAGAGACTTTGGGATTTACTGAAATATATCACTAGAAGGAGAAATCAAAGAGTAGTTGATGATCCGGAGGGACAACCTTTGATTCCAAATCCAATATCAAGTCCAACTTCAACCAGAGATGATCGATATCTACCATTTATCGACAATCAAGTTTTATTAATCATTCTCTCCATTCTATTAGGTATTGGCATTGTTATAGCTCTTGTATGGACACGTGATGCCACATTGTTGCTTAAGATTGTTAAAGGATTGATCTGCTATTATCTTGGTGACAGTATTCCAAAGGCCCTATTTGGTGAACAATTTTGTGCAAATTTATAGATTTTAACAAGAAAATAATTACGTAATACGTCAATCTTGATTTTTTTATTTTTTTTTATTTTTTTTTCTTTTGGAGTCTAAAATTTTTTTTTTTCTATGTATTTTTGTACTAATATTTGAAGAGATGAGCTTTTGACTGAGTTCAAGATATCTTGTATTCTTTGGCCCAAGTTATCTGATTTCAAGTTCTAAGTGCTATTAAAATAAAGATGGTTACGACGAGAAGAGTCAGTAATGCTAGCAATGAACCTGCCGCTTCCCTAGCGAAGAAGAAGGGCAACAGCAGTCATAAGAAGTTTGGTGACGATGAAGAATTTCAAACTGCTGATGAAGCATCCTTAGATGAACAAGATGAAGAGGAGATAAATACGGAAGATAGTGATAGTGATGATGATGCCCCAGAAGAAGAGTCCTTAAGCACGGGTGTGGAGACATTGAAAGAGAAGGAAAAAATAGAACAAGAAACTCTACAGAGAGAAAAAGAACAACAAAAATTGAAAAGAAAAGAACAACAGGAAAGATTCATTCAGCAACAGGAATTGAAAAGAGTCAAACAGAAGAAAATTGAAGATTTAAATTTATTAGAGATGAAGAAATACGAACAGATAGCAAGACAAAAGGATGAAAAATTAAAAGAAAGAGAACGTGAAGATCAACTTTTACAAAAGGAATTAGCTAAGCAATTACAAAGAGAACAAAAGTTGAAATTACTAAGGAAAAGTAATGATTTAAAAAACAAGTCAAGAGAAGTTGATGGTATCCATGTCAAAGTATTACAAAAGAGTAATTCTAATAAAGTGGCCAAATCAAACATTAGTCGTGAATCAATTTTGAATAGACGTAAGAAGAAGTTGAACAAAAGAATATGAGGCTAAAGGGTGCATATCAGTATATGTTGAACGTTTCATGAGCTTAGGACAGTTGTAGAGTGATATTGAGATGGTATGTCTCTGTTCGTAGATTATTTTGAAATTCTATCTTGAACTGAAGGTTCAATATCCCCATTGTGTGTTATATAAAAGAATGCATACAAAGAATTTACATGAACCTGGTTCAACAGAGATCTTCTGTAAAGAATTGATATAACTGTAAATCACACGTGAAATCTATTCATGCGAGCCAAGTGAGTTGGTAAAAACAGTAATTACACTCTCGCTTAAGGCACTAACAACTGACAACGCGCGCAGAATATAATAGGTGGAGTTACCATCCGAGGTATATAGAAACATAGAGTCTAGGTTCTATGTACTATGTAGTAGCGTCCATCCTTTATGCATCCCTCTAGCATCATTTAGGTACCATGATTATCGAAATAAATGAAGCAAATCATCAATCCATGAATTTTGAGGTACCAGATTATCTATACACTCCAACTCTTTTTTTTATTACTGATCATGATGATCAATTCATGTATATCTCGTAATAAGATGTATGGAACCTTTCTTTATATATTAGAGATGTTCATTGCGTCGTTATACATTCCCGATAGTCAAGTTGGCATGTCGATATTTCTTGTCTTCCCTATGAAAACATAAATGAATGAATATTTTGTCCAACCCCCTTGTCCTTATATTATATACTAATTTGTTGAAACTCTATCTAGTATGCTGATCGCTCGGCCCGACTAAAAACTTGTCAAAGTCTGAGTCTTGACTATTATTTTATTTTAATATCTGGATCTAGCAAACTTAGTCATTTTGTTAAGGTACAGTTTATGCAACTATCGCCTTTGAACCCCAATCAAATATCCATCAAGCTCCTAAGCACTATGTCCAAATGATGTCAGAACCATCTTTTTCTTCTCTTCTCTCACTCTCTCCCTCTCTCTCTATCTCTCTTTCTCTATCTCTATCTCATTCATCAATCTCTATTTCTTTCATCAATCTCTCTATCAACCTCCAATATTTCTTATAATATGCAATGATTTGTACTGGCAAAGCACAATTTAAGACTATGTAAGAATTGATTAAAAAAATTAATATATTTGCATGGTCAATACATACATTAAACTCAGTTGCCCCAAATATTATTCCCTTTGAAGTCCCTGTCTCCTTTTTTTTCTCCGACAAAGAAAATGAGATTTGTCCCTAAATTTTGTAGATCACTTGGACAACCTAAACAAAAAATGCTATTGCCTCGCGTAACTTAAAAATAATTATTTTTAATCTCTATTATTTCATGTAAGATCTGACTACCTAGGTTTATCCCTCTATCATTACTGCATGGAGATTGCTCGCATCTTTGATCTACAATTGGTCCACCATCCTAAGCACATTAGGCCATTAACACGATCCCAATCTGTGACTATAACCGATTCCGAAATTTCATCAGCTGCCAAAATAGACAGTTCGCATTCTGAGTTTTTAAGTTTAAATACTAATGAGCATCTCACCACATCTAAAAAAAAATTGTGGGGACAATTTATGTTACCTCATTTAGCGAAATGGTTGAAAATTAATGAAGATCTTAAGCCTAAACAATTTTTTTTAAGTTGTCTCAGAAATACCTTAGCGAACAGCTCTTTGAATACCGTTTCAGTGCGTACATTAGAAATCAGTTCATACTCATGTGCTATTATTAACGATCTGAGAATCTCGATTCCCAGTTGCAGCGACTTTTTGACTGTAGTACTGGAAATGGAAAGATGTTCAGGGACGTATCACTTAATTACTCTGAACGATTTTCCTAAATCAGGAGCGCTCATCATTTCCCATTGAATCTTTTCTTCCTTTGCATCGGATTTAAAAATTGAGCTGATCAATTTCTCAAAGGTTTTAGAAAAACATTATATTGTTGGAACATACGATCGCTGAGTGCAGTTCCCATTAATTTAATTCTGCCCATTTTTGCTTTCACCATTCGTTCAATGCAATTAAAGTTTTTCCGTCTTCTTGTTACTTTAACTGTTTTTTTTCCTGATCTTTAATGTGTATTTACCTTACAGCTTTTTAATTATAAGTAAACTATAAAGTGCAGCTTATCGACTTTCAAGCAGATTTGTATCGGTGTTGTTTAACCCTAAGGATTGCGAGCTCAGATTGTGTCTATGTGACATACAGCTGCCAATGCGAACTGAAACAGCAGACTTCCGTGTCTTGTTTTGTTTGTCACAAATCGGTATGCATTGTTAAACTTTAATGTTTGATATTACAATTGTTTAAGGTTCACTGATCTGATCGTTGTGTACTAAGGTTCACGATGCTGTCTCACCTGCAATAATATTATTCTGTATGTATTGATGAAATTCATCGATCTCTCTTGTTAGACGCTCGGGTTCTGCTAAATTGACTTTGAGAAAACGCATACCCTTATGATGTTAGTTTTAGACTGTGGATTATCTGTCTCTTTGGTAAACAAATGGCTACGACTTACTTACTCGAGATGCTGAAGATTTGGTATAGTCATGTAGATCTTGAAACAGATACAGCCACTGAATTTTTAAGGAGAACTTGAAAGAGACACCAAAGCACCACTAGAGCTTAAGCCTGCGCGCTGAAAAATGAGCGGCAAGACTTGAAATATAACTGACTATGTATGGTTAAACTTCCAAGACTCCTCAAAGTTATTGTTTTACTCTTGGAAACGCCTCACCTGCTAAATCTGGTAAGAGATGGGCACTAAACTAGTTACCGGTTTTGCCGCTGAGTTCTCAACGTCTACCTTAATTTTCATGCCAGGAAAGGTTTGAATCACCATTATAGCCGTCTATGGGTGATCTGCAAAGTTCTCTACTCGTTTCACTTCATGTCAATTCATGAAAGGTGTGGTACTTTATCTTTAAGGAGACAGACAAAACACCTGATTGGTCATACATCGAAAATCTAAGCTCACCTATCGAATGTTCAAAGAGAGTGTGACGTTGGAAGGCTGAAACTCCAAAATTAAAGTGACAGCTCCAATCTTACCTGAACTGACAGGCTTCGGTATCGAAAAAGATTTCCATGATTTTAAAAGAGCAAAATTTTATTTAGGACACTTAGTTGAGGATTTGCTAGATTTTTGTAACTCTTCCTTCCGTTCTTCAAAGATTATAATATTCCACATTGTAGGAACCAAAAATGCCATCCGCTCACGAGTGCTCAACTATTCCTTCTAGTATCTGAAGTTTAAATTTGTCAGTAACAAATTGTGACTGATTGATTTGCTATGTATGAGATGTCATACAGTACAGTGAAGAACAGGTTCACCAACTCTCGGTATAGATCTATAAAATTTACGATCCATCACTTTTGACTTCTCACCGACTCGCTAGGCTAGAATGATTGAGTTTAACTTACGTTTCAAGTTTGAGGTATCTAATGCAATACCAGTCAGATCGTAAGCGGCCAATTTAAGCTGCGATTAAACTTTAAGTGTTGCTATTATTACCGGAAGATGACACCATTGGCTCTTAAGAATGTGGAATACCTGCACCACATTACAGATATGCGAAGCTTGGTCCATACTTAACGTCCAGACAAAATGAATAAATTTCACCATATTTTCAAGTTGTATTAATATTGACTAGGCTAGGAAACCTTAGATAACAGACCAATCACCTCATATTGTTGTTGCTATCAAGCTAGAAACTTCTTTCAAGTCCAAAGTTGGGTTTCTGATTTTGGACATGATAGAATTGACCTCTTAGAGGGCTGATCATCAAGATGCATTACAATGCAGTATTATGTCCCGCACCTGCAATTGTGTAGATGATCGTTTCGCATATATTCATAAATGTGCGCATCAGATCTCGGCTGCTTCAAAAACTAAAATTAGGAAAACAAAGAACTAGTCGAGCCCAAAGTGGAGAGCTCTCCGCTCGCCTTGAATAGGTTATAAATTTACTCGGCTCTAGAAAATGGCAACCCGACTTCAAAAGGCATAGTAAAGTACATGGATAAGCAGTCAATCAAGATCAACTTACTAACAAAAAATGCCTTTGGGGTCTGTGTGATACAATACCAATATCGAAACAGCGAGATTTGACTATGTAATGGTTACTGTACTTTCACAGTAATCTGATTTTCCCTCATTTGGTGGTTATTCTTTACCACTAAGAAGTGGAGAATAATTCTCATTAGAAAATTGATAGCTAGTAGCTACTCACAACCTGCAGAAACAGTCTCGTAATTCAATTTAAACAAAGAGTTCGACCCTGTGTTACTCAGAGTGTTCTCTCTAGCTGACAAGATGTGGGCAACGGACTTGAAATCATAATACGCTGTCAACGCTCTTTCCACAAATTCATCGTTCCATGTGTCATGGAGCAAATGCACGTCCAACCGACTCTAGATGAAAGTAGCCAGCGAAAGCTTAAACTTGTGAGGAGAAGATCATCTCGTATTACTTTTTGAAGAGTTTAAAGGCGTACAGCTGCCCCAAATTCGAAGGAAGTATCGCTTAGACCTGCTGCCCAGATTCAGGTATACTTAGGCAATGCTTTGGTAGTGATTCTACATTTGTTAAAGTCAAGTACGAGAAGTCTGAACATTGTTGAATTTTAACCAAAAACCTGGTTAATGATTTCAACACTGAGGCTATCATTGCACAACATACATGATCTTGGCAATAACTTCGACTTTATTTGGTAGTTCAATGAAGATTTCGAGCGTCGTCGCTTCGTTCAGACGCATCAAACATGCGCATGCTCATCGAATATACAATCAACAGAGAGATAGTTCCATCTGGGTCACTAAAAAGTAACTCTGGAGTTCTAGTCTGGCCTGAAAAATTGCATGAGTTTTGAAAAATTTGAACTAAACTGATGCGAAAATCTTTCTGAAGTGGAGAAAATAATAGTTTAAGATTTCTCAAGTAAGCCGCCAACTTTTGTGACAGCATATCAAAGGGTGACATCAACCTCATTGGATTCAGTGAACATTTAGACTTCCAACCATAGATAAATTTTATTTCCATTCAAAGACTGGCAAGATAAATTTGAAGAAATAGATGATTCCCTTAAACCAAAGTACAGCGTGTAAATATGCAGGAAAACGTTGTAAGTTGCATACTAAGTTCCCTACTAGATATTAGTCAGAATCTTGAACAGAAATGGAGCTGAAGGATTACCTCTTCGTGCACATCAAAGCTGTGATGTAACTATTTAATCTAATCATGGACAATAGATACAGCACTCTTAAGGGTGGCTCGTCGTAGTCAATTAAATGTTGGTTCTAGACGAGCGCGCGCTTTGAAAGTTTGGTGGAACTAGGAGATTCCAAGTTTTCGCTCTGTCTGAATACCCTGTAGTTATCAAGTCAACAAGGTCCCCTCGAGCAAGCAACACTAACATACGCTGCTCTTCTACTCTTTTGGTATTTTCAATAACATGATAATTGAATGGAACCTTCGTTCTTGTGTAGATTCTCTCAGCTTTCGTTAACAACAGTATTAACCGGCTTTCAGCACGGATTTAGAAAGGTTATGATGCCCCTAGAGGAATACAAAAACCTAAACACCAAGAGGAAATGGGGATCAAAATGAATGAATACAAAAATCAGGGTTAGGATTGTATCAATTCAACAATAAGTTCAAAACGATAGCGTACATCAACCAGAGTAATTATCGGACTTGCCACCAAATATGACAGTAACAAAACTACCTGAACCTTGTGAGTACTAAATCCTTTAAGAGTGATCTGATCTGTCAGATTTTGCCTTTCTTACGATCAATGACTAACCCCACTTCGTGACAATAGTAACCCATGAGGAAATGAAAAAAAACCATATACCACTAGAGTATCGTGATAGATGTGCTAGACTTTTGATTCCTTTGACCAAGTGCCGTCGCGAAAGTGCATTCCTGCCTTGGAAGTGTGGTTCAGAGAGACACGATTACGAACAGTGTCAGTACTTGGATTTCAAAAGAAGGGTCAAGGAATTGGAAGATTTGAAAGCCAGTGTCTCAGCATAGAACCCCAACTAGCACTTTATGTAGGCATAGGGCAAGCTGTGTTATTATCCTTTGTGTTTCAACGTTTCAGGTTGAAAGAGGGAGAGAGAGAGAGAGGGTTGATACCAGCTATCGTGTAGTTGCTTTGGGCTCTACGGTTATTTATTATATTTATTATATTTATTTATTTATATATTTAGCAATTATTTATTAGTCAATTCATCAATTTGTTTTGTATTTGCTAATCATGCTTCTGTCTAAACTAATCTCTCTTTTTATTAATTTCACTGTTAATAAACTCGGAACTATTTCGATAGCATAGTTTTTGATTGACATTATGAGAAATATTTACTTTCTCAGGGTCATTTCCTAAAGATGTAAGTTTACGAAAAGACGACTGCTACTCACACATAGATGTTGAAGATGATACATATAATTTGCATTCAGTAACATACTGGTGCTATATACTGATGATCTCGTAAATAATAAATAAGACTGAAAGTATTGAACAGACATTAACAAAAATAACATAATAGTAAAACTAGTCAAAACACATAATACAATGATGAAAAAGAGTCTGAAGCTTAAAAAGTAACATTAGTTGATCATTAGTGGGGTCATTAGTTAATGCGGAGCATTGGTCAGCGGCGATGTACATCATCAGACGTGAATGATGAATGGTTTGAAGGACGAGTCGTTATAGCTATGTTCGATGAAGGTGGTGTTGGGTAGTTGATAGGCGCTGATGGATTGATGTAAGTCACTGGACCTTGATGCCCAACAAATCCAGGTCTCTGGTCAGGGATATAACCATAATGGGGTCCAGAACCTGGATTCAAGACGTGATGGCTATGGGTTACAGTTTGTAACGCTGGTTGATGGTAACCAATCGGTTGAACATTGCCAGCAGGAGCAGGTATCTGATATCCGCCATGAGCATGGTTGATCGAATTCGAGTCGTGATGTAATATTATAGGATTTCTGTGAACAGATTTCTTTCTAATTTTATTACCATTCAAAACAGCATGGGCGGCAGCTGCTGGTCCTTCTCTTTTGAGAATCTTCGCATGAAACAACCCACAGGCATTACAAAGAGTTCTTGCCCCGTTTGGGCCTTTACGCCATTCTGGGGTATCTGTGATTCCGCAACGCTGGCAGTAAAGGTTTGGTTTAAGCTTGCGTTCGTGAACTTTAGAGGGACGGCGTGATTGATTGACTCCTTTGCCTCTTGAAGTATCAGGTAACGGCACTCTTGAAGTATCCAATGGCCCAGGTGCTAATCCTGGGCCTGATGCGGTTGTATAGTGGGAATAGTATGGTTGGGCCGGTAAACCTGTCTGGCCAACAACGGTATTGAAATGATTACTGGCATAAGCCGGAGAAGGTACAAGATGTGATTGAGACTGAATTAGATGAGATGCAAATTGGGTATTTGGAGCGGTGTAACTTCCAGGAGTGCCTTGTGTAAGACCAGGTGAAAAATAGACTGGCTGTTGTTGATGCGGTGTAGTTGTTGGTGTGTAAGATATGCTGGAAGGATGTCTGGCTTGATTATGTGTGTAACCATGCAGTTGTTGTTGGTCCATCGAGCTATTCCCTTGTGGAGAAAATTGGGTAGAGGATCTATTACCGATACCTCTTGGTGATTCGTCCAATTTTTCTGTACTTGTGAATATATCGGCTGCTGCCTTCAAGTTGTTGATCTCATTCGTCTTATCGTTAGAAGGAGGAAATGGGGCTACTGGTGTAGTTTGTGCAGGGGGAAGAAGCTGTGAAAACGTTGGTGCTATCGAAGCAATCGATGGCAACCTGACTCTCTTTGGAGAGTTCGGCTCTACCTTATCTGTGTTCATATTCAATGGTGAACGGTCTAAAGGTGAGGTGACGTTTATCTTTAAAGAATCTAGCTTCAGCATATGTGACTGTTTGTAATTTAAATTAAGGAAACCGAATTACATAAACTTGGTTGATTGAAAAGCACTCCTTGATTTATCACGATCTGGTGTATGTTTGTGTAAAAAGTGAATCTAATGATTGGTTGAGGCTGAAGATCAGTTGTAATATAAACAAGACAAGCTCATAAGTTCATGAATTCCAGTCCGTTCTTTGTTCAACAGTCAAGCTTATAACTTGGTTGATGTCGACGAAGTCTAATTGATTATAAAGTCAGATCAGCAAATTAATACGAATCGAATAAGTATGCGAAAATAAATGAGAGGGCATCAGGCGGTATATATACAAATCTTCTCCTTGCCTAAATATACAGGGAAAAATATTATTATTAGTATGCAGTTCAAATTTTGAATCTGATAAAGGCTCCTAAGCTCCAATTTTTGATGGTTCTACGCATATTTTAATCCATGCAAGTCTCTTGAAACTATGTCTTATTCATGTGCATATAAGTACTCTGCTGCATCTATATACTGGTTAAGTAAGCATGAATATGCGGCCCAATCTTATAAGTACAGTTTAAGGAATGAATATGCACTATGCGTTCCTAGACCACTAGCTGGTTACTTTAGCAGTTATAAATCGAGATTTAGGACAAATAGGGTCAAGTGGCCGATTTGCTTTTTTGTCCAAAAATATATATTACTTATCGTAGCTCAAAGGAACTTTTGGAAAGTCTCAGAAGCCAGAAAAATAAAGAGATGTCTTACTCCATTAAAAAGAAATCTATTCTTTCATCAGAGAACCAGATAATTGCTGTCTCTGACACGCAAAGATAAATCTTTGATAGTCTCTATTATCTAAGCTTTTTTTATTATCTTCAGTTTCTATTTTGTGGCGAATATTCCCATAGCAAACCCTCACTCTGAAAGATTTCGTAGCTAAATATGAAATTTATGATATAGAGAAGGAAAAGTATTGAAATGATATACATTCTCTAGCAGTATCATATTACATATCAAATACGATTTGAAAGTATCAACTGGTAATAAAATGTTATCAATATCTGTTAACCAAATATGGCATTAGTTACTTAAATTTGTAGCGATATTTTCAAAAAAAAAAAAATTTGTCATCTTAATGTGTATTAGCTACATAAAAACTCGATACAAATTATATAAAGATCACATAGTAGTGTAAAACCAACTTCATAGTTTGTTGGTCTAGTTTACCTGTAAGCAACTACATGCAACTTGGAGCTACTTGAAAGATAATAGATGTACTCTGCAAGATTTCTAATCACAATCGCTCAACTTCAACCATAAAATTAGCATATTGCTTTACTGTTTTTTTCACTTAAATGGAAATGGGTTGAATAACAATAATGCTTTTACTTTCTTAGACCATACTAGATTTTGTTTTTGAATCTAAAGAATATATGATTCCATGAAAACTGATAGCTTTACCGTAGGCGAAACCGCAAATCAAAAGCTGTCAAAGAGCGGTATAGTATTTATCTGAGACTTTTCCTATTCAACTTGAATTAAGAAATTGGGAAGCCAACGAACGGCAGGATAATTATACAAATTCCTGGTACATGAGAACTATCAACAAATTAAATATTACGCGCCTTGAAGGCTAAACGCCAAAAATATTAGTGGCACAGTGCACCTAGATCTCTATTTGAACCAGTTTGAAATAATTCAAATGCAACAAGACTGAGTGAACTTTATTTTACAGCCGTACATTGATATCATATGCAGGTGAGAAGATACTTAAGCACAAATCTCAGTTCTTTGGGCATCGACTAGATGGTATTATTCTGCAAATTTTAAACTTCCAATTTAGTTCTAAAGAAAGAATATCTTGTCTACCAAGTGGCATTGTGAATTTCTTTAGTGTCCTTTTCAGCGGTTAAGTTTAAGCAGAGTTCACATATTAGGGTCTAATTTCTAAAAGTTAGACTGTAATATTATTCAAATCTTATAGTAACATTATCACAGTATACTCGATAATGTCACTTTGGTTTTGAAACGAGAGATGTTTCTTTCGGAGTTGGGTAAAGAGCACAAATTACCGGCCGCTGACTTTATGTTACTATAAAGCTATGTAGTTTTTATGCTACCTAAAAGAGTATGTCGAGACGTTTCCCGAATTATTTCGGTTTTCGCACTTAAAACGCTGCTGACGCTAAAAACAGCAGGGTCTCACATAGTAATCAAGATTTCAAAATTACTAACAGCTTACTGATAGAGATGTGTGATTGAGTATGTGCCAGGTATTAATTCAGGTATTTGTAAACATAGATTTGATCAATTTAGGGGTATGTACGTCACGAGTACAGTCAGATTAACGCATTACAGCTAAGCTGGACCAGTAAACTATGAAGTTCGGTTTACACTATACAATTTTTATATGATTTAGGTACTCTTTTTCCAGATCTTGATGTGTACTAGTTGGATTGATCGTCTTACATCGATAGTTTTATTGAGATCAAAAAAAAAAAAGTACAGATTCTATGAAAATTCTCATTAAGCGTTAATCGAAATCTAAGAGGGAAAGGTTATTGGTGGAGAAGTGTCATATCATACCACCTTACACGTAGTTAGCAGCCTACTCGTAAATTCTCGTTAATGGTAGGAGCGAAAGGTGAGGGTATATTTTACCAAAAATTTAAATATAAGATTCAAAAGCTTCGGGCACTACAATAAGACCGACCTTAGATCTCCTCCTGTGAGGACATGTGAGGGCATCATCTATAGTTCACTGGCCGTCTTGTGACCCGGTTGATATACTGTAGTGCTTCTTACTTTTTTTTTCTTTTTTTTTCCTGATCTTAATATATATTAGTTGGATAAAAACTCTATATAGATTGAATAAAACCTATATAGTGTAAAACCAACTTTATAGTTTACTTGTCCAATTTACCTGTAAGCAACTTATTGTTGCAAGTTTACTCATTCTGTAGTTAATGAGTTTTAGATTTAGTCATAATAGTTATACATAGATCTCTTGTTGCGAATTAACTTTTGTAAGCTAACTAGAGTTGGTGGCCTTAAAGTATAATTCGTAAAAAACGATACTCTAACTCTAAAGCTAATGTTTTTGCAGATATATTCTTACTTAAATTATTCGAGACACTCCGCTTGGAGACACAACCTAATTGCTATTAGCAAATTTATGGGAGTTCTAGACTCTAGACTTGACTCTTATACGGTCCAAGGATTTGATGCATTCGTACACAAAAGTCTGGTACTACCAAGTCACCTTCCATCGCTAATTAGCTAACTTTGTATTGAACGCACTGTTATTTATATATGTGAGCACTACTCGAGGACGGGCCGACATGATAATTTAAGTACGTGAAAAATTTGGAGGGACATTTGTCATTCAAAATACGAAACTGACTTTTGGATATTATTTTTAGTTTGAGGTTATTGCGAGCTTCTTCGTTCCGCATTTCTCTCAGCAACTAAAAAGAGCAAGATATATCAAAGCGATTTGAATATGGTGGTTCAGCTTTAGAACTCTGATGTTAATTACTTCATGCAACATTTGTGAAAACTTTTAAAGCCGACAATTTTCAAGTAGCAAGCTGAAAATTCAGGTAATTTAATACGACGTCAAATGAAAAATAGAAGTTCTCAGAAGCCCTTGTCCAAGCTTCTCCTCATCAGTTTTCAAAAATTCGTTCTCTATCATCATCTTCTGTATGCTTATGTAGGAGAGTAAAATCTTCCAGATCCGATCAGTTGCGACTCAGTGCATAGTCAAGATGATTCAAAAGATGAGCAAGCTGCTAAATTCAAAAAAAGACTTAAGTGCTTCTCTCAAGTACCATGTGTAAAACCAAAAAATAAACAACAAGAGAAGTTGTAATTCTTCAAAACGTACCTACTCCAATCATATGTTAGACCCCACTAACACGAGTTAATTAATCGGGTGCATAATTTTATTGGCAATATAGCGGTGTGAAAATTACATTTAGAACCAAGAGAAAATTAAAACATATAAAATCTAATCGAGATCTAAGGAGAAATGCATAAAATACGAAATATTTTTATTTATTTAAACACATTAAGTTTATATAGAGTTTTTCTCCAACTAATACACACTAATAAGATCAGGAAAAAAAAAAAATTAAGATCAGGCAAAAAAAAAAAAATATTTATTTATAAACTTCACTAACGTGTCAGAAACAGAAAGATGATCGAAGCCCAATCGAAAAGATTAATGTTCTACCTTAAAACATAATAATTTGTGTTCCATTGCCTTTCAGCAATCAGTAAGCATTACTAAAAACTTACGTAACTTCATTATTCACGTAACATACTCGTAACATAAGCCAGATACTGCAAATGACACGGCGGTAACCTGGCTTAAGTGCCATCTCTAGGTGTCAGATTCGGAGTAGACCAATCTTCCATGATAAAATAACTTCCGTCTTCCATGCATGCATATCAACTCTAAAAGCTCAATACACACGAATGACTACTTAAAAGTGAGGTCAGTTGAGTCTGAGAAATCAGTTGTAAGAGAGTTAACAAGCCGCTCATCGGTGAATAACAAAAATTTTTTTTTTTCGACTAAACTTTAATGTTGAAGATAGATACAGATCGATACCTATTAAGTTCAAAGTCTTAATATGTTTCATCATGTACTGCTCCAAAATCGGCTAGAAAATCTAAATTGCAAGAAATAAGTGAGTACCTTCTGTTCCGACCACAAGCCTTCGCATCGTAACTGTTGAATGATATCAGAGGGAATATCACCTGGCAATAGCCTATGCAACTTCGTGAAGCTAGATTAAAAAAGAATCTTAGTGTTTCTCATTTTACTTCAAAGTCTATAGCTTAATCGTCCAAGATTTTAATAAGTCATAGTGAAGTGAAGCTAAGTATGAGACTCAGGAGGTCCCAATGACAGAAAGCGGATAGATCTAACCGAATTGCAAACAAGTTGCCAATACACCTGCCGGTGGGGACTGCGCTAAGTTAGAAACCTTTCCCCCTCCGCAAGCATACCATACCTCAGGTATTAGGTGTTAAATTACATTTTGAATGGCGGTGAATACTGTGCATAAATGTAGATAGTATAAAATTCTTCTATATGCACGTTGTTAAATGTAAAGAGATAAAAAATCTAACTTTCCGCATTTCCACCGTCTAATTATAAGCAGCGACACGCTCAAACTTATTTTATAGAACATCTTAGAATAATAAAAAATCTAAAACCTGTTCTGCTACCCTCAAAGAAATCAGTTAAAGCTTAATTAAAGGCACGAGGGAGAAATCTGCTAAACTTTTTGAATCGCGTAATTCGGATATTCTCATCAATTTTAGGAAAGTTAGAATATTATTTCTATGCACAGCTGTTAACTGTGAAATAGCAGTATCCAACTTCTCAAATGCAATAGGAATAGGAGGTGCTAAAGAACGTGAAGTGAATCTCATAAATACCAAGAGTAACAAGTGTAACTTTCTATGGCTAAGTTATGGAACTAGACGATCATTATGGTAAAACAGTGAAATTGCCTAGAACTTCTTATACTTTAATAGCCAATGTTTAACAACAGATATTCAAACTAGCAATTTTCTCTTAACTTTAATCACTTTCTACACTTGGCATCCAACTCTCTCTCTGAATATATGTCTAAAGAGTTATCTATTAGCATATACTCGCAACCTTCGTTAATTATGTCCCTGAAACCGCTAATATGATGTAAGGTGAATTTGAAATCCTAAAAATGACAACTTCGTAACGGTTATAGAGTATCATCTGACAGCCGAAAAAATCCCTCATAGGCGGTGTATTTGGTGCTGCCAACGTTCTAATGTGGTATTGTGGATATCAATACAAAGCCCGATTATTATCTTGTTTATTACAAAATTCTAGATGCGGGGACCCATATACCAGACCAAACAACTTGAATCCAATCAAAATAGAAATGAAAGCACATTAAAAGGTTGTCTTTGTGCTACTAAATTATCCCTTTGATAAGAACTTATTGGAGTGGAAGACCATATTCATCTTCAAGCCACTAAAAATCTTTGGCAGGACTTGAGTAACATCGAAACATTTTTGGAATATAAGCTGTCTTGTATAAGGTACAAGTGGGATGTCAAAATAATTATAATCTGTTTTATTTGTATAAAAAACTACCTTATTCTGTGTGAATACAGATCCATCTTTGTATACTTTTATTAATATTGTACCTAGAGGCTGTTGTTTTAAATGCTATGTCGTTGATTCCAATTTCTTATCTGATATGATGTCTTTAGTTCTAACCAAGTTTTGAATTAAAAACGAATAGAAACATTTAACAAGCAAAGGCCCAAGAGGAAGAAATGTTAGTCTTCTCCTGCTGGTATCTCATCTTTCAATTGCTTTACAAGTTTTAATCTTAACTCAGTTTGAGGATCTCCTCTAAGCACATCGCTTACAAAGAACACATCAACTTCTAATTGTACCATCTCCAGGGCACCTTTCAACACACCGACTAGAACGTTTGAATACCATAGTTCCGTTGACGCCTTTTCATCATCTGGTAGCTCAACAAATTCTGCGAGTGGATTCTCCTCTAATATCAAACTAAAAGCCTTGCCATCATTAGACCAGTTTGTAATTGATGGAGATATATTCAAGAAAATCTTGAATCCAACTTTAGATATGATATCTGCAGTTTCTTTAAACGTTTCACAACGACCTGTTCCTGTTTTAGATAGAAAATCTTCAATTAACCTTATTCCTATGTTATATCCCATTTTTTCTAACTGTTGATTGACTTTTATGTAGTCGTTTTTGAAGTCACGCACGAGTTGTGCAACAACTGAACCATATGTTAAAGTAAATAACTCAGCATTCTAACAATCAATGTGTCAGTAATGAAATTCTAATCCTGTCTTCTAAAGACCCACACGCTTTATACTTACCACTTTCTCCACCCTGTTTTTCCATATATCATCACTAGCTGCTTTTATAGATTTGCTCATGCTCTACGGTTGTCTTTGTCGTTTGACGAAATTGATTTGATTTTAGATTGATTTCATCTCGTTAAGCTGCTTATTCAATAGATCACAAAATCCATTTTTTCAGACTAAATTCAAAAGGTATATTAAAAAATCGCGAGGTGTTGAATACGGTACGAGACGCATACAAATAAAGTGTTGATAAATCCTTACCATTTTGGATTCTTTACGAATTTTTCTGTAAAAAATGAACAATTTTATTACAAGAAATCAGCCTTGCAAGAGATTGTCAAGAACCTCTTGGAATTTCCCATTGGTTGCGTTATTCGCTCTTCTCAACTTCTTTTCAGCAATGTGATATGCATTCTCTTGTTCTTTACTTTCATAGTCATACAAGTTTCCTAAACTGATGATAGCTTCGGCACTATCAACCCATGACTGAGGCTCTTCCTCCTCTTCTGCAATCTTGAAGAACTCGACAGCCTTCTCAGTGTACTTGATAGCTTCAAGCTGAGCATTCTTGCTAGTATAGCCTTCGATGATTGCATCATCTTCAACATCAGAGTCATACGTTATTGTAGTAAAGATCCTTGAAGGCATTTCAGCAGCCTGTAAAAAGACTTGACCGATTTTCAAGGCAACTATTTTAAGGAATTCTAAATTTTTCTTCTGTTTCGTCGTCAAATCATCTGAGTCTTCAATCTTCAACAAATCCTTATGTTCTAATGTGACATAGTCACCGAATGATCCACCATGTTTGACTAACCAATCGAAATATTTTGCATGGTTTTTATGAACTTTGAACAATGGATGTTTCTTGGAAAGTTTGATTTCTCTATCTATATCATCTTCTTCATCACTATCCAAACCTTCAGCAATATCAGTTTTACCAAAGTTTTTTATTATGTCAAGTAAATCGTCTAATGCTTTTAAAGTCTCAAACACATTCAGGTCTAATAAGGTGTAATTTTCCAAAAGTTTAACTGATTCTTCGGCATTAGTGTAACTTTCCAAAGCTTCATCTAAAAGTTTTGCGATATCTGGGATATCATCAGATTTGACAGTTTCTAGATCAAACTTTGAAATGAACTCAAGAGGAATACGACTTAGTAAAATTTTGGCTTTTGCAAAATTTAATTCAATAGAATCTGGATATAAGTCTTGACCTAATTGAACTCTTTCCAGAGCAGCGTCAAAGAATGGTTTCACAGAATTTTTATCTTTCTGCTTTTCACCTTCTTCGTCATCATCCACTTCAGTATGAAATACAGCAAGCTCAGCCAAAGCTAAAGCATAGATAGAATAGAATTCAGATGATAGTTTCTCATCTTCATTCTGTGCATTACTTCTCAATAGAAGATCACTTTCATGTATTATACCATTGACCAACTGCTCATTACTTCTATCAGATTTAATATATGTATCCCATAAACCTTTCAATTGTATCAGTTCATTATCTGGATCAACTTCCTCGTCTAGTTCCACATTTATCTCATTTGGTTTTGGTTGTGTGGATTCAGAAGGTGTCACTTCTTTCTCTTTCCCATTTACATTTGTCTCAGAATCTTCAGCAACCTCACCCTTCTGCTTTTTACGTTGCTTAGCAGCTTTACCTAGTCCCAAAGTTCTCTTTGCCATTGTACAGCTAACTCAAATCAAATCACTTTTGATGTAGTAGGGAAAATGATAAATACTACTACTCAACTACCAATCAAAAAGTCAGTTCATAAATCCTCTATTTTTTTCTCATTGAGAGCTCATCGCTTTGATGAGTAAGTGCTTATATAATCAAAGGATAGATTTTTTCGGTCTTTGAAATATAAACGGCCTTTGGATAAGAGAGAAAAATGTGGCTAGTGTATAATATTACAAGCACGTGACTTGAGCTGATAACGAAATTTTTTTATAGTATTTCCCGACTACTAACTACTGCAGGCCGAAAATATATTATGACAGTATATATATAAAAGGAAAGAGAGATCATCGCTGTGTCAAAATTTTTTTTTGATCATAATATAGAATATTGAGACTCTTGGTTGGCACGGTTCTATAGACATCATACACAAGCATGGTTAGCAGTATATTGACATCATGGAATTGCTCAGATGAAGTTCATCTACTGATAGGTGTGTCGGGCCTTACTAGTGTACGAGTTTCGTCAATTCTGGCCAATAATGTAAAGCCTATAATAATAACGAATGACATTGAAACCTATATACCCAAAAACCTAGAGAAATTAGCTAAAGAAGGTAAAATTCAAATATTCAATAGACAGTTTGATTTAGAAAGAGATTTGTTGACACTAGGAAGACCAAAAGTTGGTGGGATTGTGGATAAGGCATTTGTAAATCTATCAACTAAATTCACAGATTTGAAAAGACAAATTTATGAAAAATGTTTAATTTACAGAATACCTATAAATACAACTGAGTCTACAGAACTATCGACGTTCACTTTATTGTCAAGTTATACAGATGGAGACTTTCAAATGGGTATTACAACCTCAGGTAAAGGTTGCAAGCTTGCCAATAGAATAAAAAGAGAGCTTGTTACCCATCTACCGAAAAATATTGGACAGATATGTGATAGAGTTGGTGAATTAAGGACAAGCATTCAAATGGAGGATAAAATTATGTTATCAAATCAGTTCAAAAGAGACTATGAAGAATTAGGTGAAAATGAAGAAGATGCAGTACAAAGTTTCAAATTCAACAAATTTGTTAGTGAGTTTGACATGAATGAAACGGAAAGAAAGCTGCAACGGTCTAGATGGTTATCACAGGTAGTTGAGTATTATCCTTTTTCAAAGCTTGCTGAGATTTCCATTAATGATCTATCAGCTGCATACAATTCGACCACTAATACCACCTCCACAAGTGAAGTGAAAACTTCAACTCCAATAAAAAACGATATTACGAACAGTACATCAGAAGTTTCAAAATCAGATCCACAATCTGAAGTCAGCACAGACTCTTTGTCTAAAACGGAACAGCCACAGGTTAAGATGGGAACAATATCTTTAGTAGGAGCTGGTCCTGGTTCACTATCCTTGTTAACTCTTGGTGCCTTACATGAAATAAACACAGCAGACATAGTACTAGCAGACAAGCTAGTTCCGCAACAAGTTGTTGACTTAATACCTCAAAAGACTGAAAAATTCATAGCTAGGAAATTTCCAGGAAATGCTGAAGCAGCACAGGAAGAACTTTTATCAATTGGTCTAAGTGCTTTGAAAGAAGGGAAAAAAGTTGTAAGATTGAAACAAGGTGATCCATATATCTTTGGTCGTGGTGGTGAAGAGTATTTGTTTTTCGAATCTAACGGGTTTAAACCTTTGGTATTACCAGGTATAACGTCTGCATTATCTTCAACTGTTAGTTCAGCAATTCCAGCCACTCAAAGGGACGTTGCTGATCAAGTTTTGATATGTACAGGTACAGGTAGAAGAGGTGTACTACCTAAAATCCCAGAATTTGTTGAGACAAGAACTACTGTATTCTTGATGTCATTACATAGAATCAACGATTTAGTTGAAGCTTTGAAATCCAAAGGATGGGATGAAAACATCCCAGCAGCTATAGTGGAAAGATCCTCATGTCCAGATCAAAGGGTCACTAGAACTCATTTGAAGTATTTAATAGAGGCAGTTGAAGAGATTGGTTCAAGACCTCCAGGTTTGTTGGTTGTTGGGTATGCATGTGAGGTTTTAAAAGGTAAAGGAATCGATGAACAAACTAAATGGATAGTAGAAGAAGGTTATGATGGTGGTGATGATAACATTGCAACTCTTTTGAAAAGTTTATAGAAATAGCAGCACATTAATTTTAATAGCATCCATCACCTTACTGTAACTGTAGTTACATTTTTAGAAATTTTTGGAATTTTCAATTGATCGGTAAATTTTGATAAGCTCGGCCAGGGAAGTTTAAAATCTGAAAATCCTGAAGTCAATTTTACCTTCTTGATTATACTTTTAATTAAGGTAAATTGAAAAATTTGAAAAGATTAATTAAACTGTCAATGATTCTGTCCAGTTCAAAGTCCACATTGAAGCTCAAGACTTGTCGATTTCAAGCTCTTTATAGAGGTTTCCATGCCACAACGTTTCTCAAAACCATTCAACCCCATGAAGTTGGATTTGTGTTTGATATGGATGGTGTCTTGTTGAAAGGATCGAAGCCTATTCCACAGGCATCTGAAGCATTACAACTGTTAAACCAAAGGTCAATTCCATGGATTGTGATGACAAATGGTGGAGGTGTTTCAGAACAATCTAGATCTGAGAAATTAACAGAGAAATTAGGATTTAAAGTTGATGTTGAGCAAATTGTTCAAAGTCATACTCCATTGTTAATTTTACCAGAACGTGAAAATCAAGTTGTTTTGGTGATTGGTGGTGATAGAGATTATTCTAAAAAAGTTGCACAAACGTATGGTTTTAAAAAAGTTTTAATACCTTCTGATTTTGTGAAAACTATACCATCGATATGGCCATTTGATAACAAGGGACATACATCTTATGGTGAAGTTGTTGAAGGAATAGATGAGATTAAAATCGATAACATTTTGGTCTTTAACGATCCAAGAGACTTTGGAACTGATATTCAAGTTATAATGGATGTGTTGAGAAGAGATCCTAATACCCATGTGGTGTTTTCAAATAATGATTGGCTATGGGCCAATGATTACAAAGATCCAAGGTTTGGTCAAGGTGTTACTAGATTCATTATAGAAAGTTTATACAGGAAAATTCACGGGAACGAGTTGAATAGAACAGTTTTAGGTAAACCAGAAAAAATCGCATATGAATTTGCTCATCATGTATTAATAAATAGAGCCAATCATATAAGAGGTGAACATGCTAAAGAATCAAAACTTGTATTTGGTGAAGAGGTTATACAATCACCTTTCCAAAAAGTGTTTATGATTGGTGATAATCCAGCTAGTGATATTATAGGTGGATATAACTATGGTTGGAATACTGGATTAGTCAAGACTGGGGTATGGAGAAAAACTGATCCATTACCAGTAACTCCTACAATAATAGGAGAAGACGTTTACCAAGTTGTCAGTCAAGCGATCAAAAGTGTGGGTCTATGGTAGAAAATAGATTGTTATAAAATATAAAATAGAAAGCTATACCAAATTATAATAGAATGCTATAAATAAGTGAGTGAGCTGATTGTATAATTACGATTACCTAATCAATTTAAGTCTAATTCTCTCGTCTCTTTCCTTTTTCAATTCATTTTTAAATTTTCTCTGTTTCTTCAAAAAAAAGAAAATGATAAGGAAAAACGTCATTAAAAGCAGAGATTGTTATAAAAAGCTTGAAATCATTCGTTTGTTTTTTAATTTTGCATTTTAACTAAAATTTCACAACTACAAAAACAAATAACTTTTATTGCTATCTATTAAAAGCTGGAATACACATTTATTGGTACCCAGCAGCTAACACACATAACATTCACATTCACAAACAACTCATAGAAAAAGAATCATTATAATCATGTCTTCCTCCGATTTAAAACAAGCACTTGACACATTTGCCACTGAGGACAATTCTTACTTGGCCTCCCAAATTCAAAATTCATCTGCAACCAATAACTCTAGTGGGTCTAAGATATCAAAGAAAAAATCCAAGAAGCTATGTAACTATAAGACATGTACAACACCGCACTCCATAATAGGTGATTGTTCCTTTTGTTTCAAGAAATTTTGTTCTAAACATAGACTACTAGAGAATCACCAATGTGAGCATTATTCAAAGATTCAAAAGGATTTACATGACGAAAATGCTAAGAAGCTTGAAAGTCAAAGAGTTGTGGTGAGCAAAGTCTAGTTCAAATTGTCTTGATTCTAAACACTGTGTCGCTATCCAGCTCTTTCTTGATTTTGTGGGTGGTGGTACATGGCCGTTCGGGGGTGCTTATTGATTTTACAATGTGGCAAAAAAAAAAAGGACAGAAAAAAGGAAAACAACTCAAAATGTGTCACATAGGCCGAGAAATTGTAAATTCCCGAACAATTGCAACAGCACTTGATAGTTATCACAAATACAACATGATGGTTTAACTTATCAACCACCACTTGGCCCCTTATTACATCAATGATACTTGACGAACCCTTTTTTTTTTTGCATTTTGCTCTCGATTCTTTAGTTTTTGTTTGCTATTATTGTTTCCTTTACAATAGCATAAATCTTTTAATCTTACCCCTGCTAATTTTACTTATTGTTATTATGTTTAGCATAAATTCTCAAACCTGCATGAGTCATACCCATACCCCCATTCTGCACGCTTGCCATATTAATTAGTTGATGTCTAATATGTTTTTATTGTCGTCTTATTGCTTTAAATGAATGGCAAAAGGTTATAAATACTGCAAAACTTGATGATGCCATTTATTTCGTTAGTTGTTGAAGAACGTCCTCTATATATAGATACGTCTTTATATAATATATACTTATAAATCTCTACATGAATGCCTTCTTAAATCTTTAGAATCTACTTAGAACTTTTAAACCAATGACTTTTCTTTTATTTTTCTTTTCTTTAAATTTAAAAGATCTTTGTCTCTCTAATAAATTTAATGTAGTAAGATATGGGAATATGTAATATAATGACTTTGAATGTCAAATGAAATAGGAACAAACAAAAGAATGCTCTTTATGTCCTTTCTTGGAAAACCTTATAATCAACCGAATGAGCGCATACTCAATGTAATACGCCAGAGCATGCTGCAGTTCTGTATGTTGGTGAGAAAGATTGTGTAATCCGTTGCATCTACAAATCATCATCAATCAAGTTATCCAACTTGATCGCTTGTCCAGGTTTGAAAGCAGGTAGACCCAAGAATGGACAACCTGAACATCTAAAAGCATCACCTAAGGAACAAGATCCACAACCACCAGTTTTACCTTCAATTGTGAAATCAATTTCAGTTAATTCTTTAGCTGTGAATTGAATTTTTGGCTTTGTAGAATTAGCAAACATCTTAGATTTAGGACCATTATCTTCCTCTTGGTTCCCTTCTCCTCCAAATGCTTCCTTTTCTGCTAATCCACAAGTACAGTCTTTACAAGCTTTTCTTCTTTTAACACCAGTTGTTGTTGTTGGTTCTCTTAGACAAATAATTGAGTCTGTGTTTAATGAAGCTTCTTTTAATAGTTCATTCTCATCAATAAGTTCATCGTCATCTTCATCACTTGATGAGTTATCGGAAAAATATTTTAATTTCTTCTCTGTATCAAGTTGAGTTAATGATGAAATTGAAGTTGATGAGGATGAGTTTTTAGAGTTTGATAAAAGTTCAGGTAAAGAAGGTGTTGGAGATAATGGGCTTGAAACCGTTGATAAAATATCAGGTGTGATTACACTACTTGTATCTGTTGTGTCGAGGGGACTTTCTTTCTTAGGCAGCCTTTTAAATTTTTTCAATCCAGATAATTTAGAACCAACTTTGTTACTAGATGAATTTCTATTGTTTAAAGTAATTGGGATAGATGATGTTAATTTTAATGATGATTTGATTGTTGGATGATTAGGTATAGTAGAGTTGAATTCTCCATTGAAATCCAAATAATAAATAGAATCGTAATGATTAGGTATTAGTTCAACTTTATTCATAACTATATTGGATAATAAAAATTGGTCAATATTTGATTGTGGATGTTTTTGGTTCAACTCTTGCTTTTTAACCGATATTAAATCGTTGGCATTAGGGAGCCCCACAACGTTGTGGTCTAGTATTAACAAAACGTTAGACATTTTGCAGTACTGTTGTGTGTGTATGTACGTGTTGTTGGTTTGTGTGTAATTCTTTTATCTATTGCTAATCTGAGCGCTTGACACGTTATTACTAATTATGCTACTAGAGCATAAAAATTGATATATTCCAGGCAGACAGATCCTTTACTTATGTGACGTTAATTGTCTAAGGATGTAGGTAATATATATAAATAATGAAGTTTATTCAAATGACAAATGATGAGTTTCTCCTAGGATGGTTAAAAGTCAAAAAAAGGAAATGACTGTTAGTTATAAATTGTGTAAAATTAAAGCTTTTATTTTTTTCTTTTCGTTTACTTCCTCTCTTTTTCTTTTTTTTTCCCTTAACTATTTTTTAAAGAAAAAAAAAGTCTCGCTTCGGCTTTTTTTTTTTTTTTTTTTTTTCCAGTTCTTCCTTCTTAATTGGGACAAAACGGGGTTTGGAAGAAGGAAGGGTAATATCTCTTAATTATGTTGTTCTAATATAACTGGGTAATTTACCTAATGTAGGTGTTTAACGCGAGAGAGATTCTTAACAACAACTATCAAGCTAATTGGCAAAAAAAAGGATTAACTGGAAGATGTGAATAAATATATACAAAGATCAGCACTTATTCACAAAGATTAATCACTTAAATCAAGGCTAAAATCAATTAATAAGCCATCCACAATCAGAAAAAGGGTCCATTTCCTTTCCTTATAATTTCCGCCTTTTTTTCTGATTTGAAAAATGACGTTTTTTGTTTTTTGCTTTTTTTCAATCAGCCACTCACAGAAGGGGATTATGTAATGACACAAGTAATGGAAAATAACACAGGCGGAGATTTAATTAGCCGTCCCTGAACAGGAGGAAAAGATAAGTTTTAACATGTTCCACTTTATTTTGTTATCTTTTAGTGATTTCTTTAATTGTGATGCCACTAAATAACATAGTTAAGTGGATAATAGTTATTTTAGTGTAGTGGAAGATGAAAAGCTTACATTACAACTGTTCAATCAGTATTAGTATAGACATGTAATGAGTATAGACATGTAATGAATGTATAGACATGTAATGAATGTATATAGGTCTAAAGCAATCACAATTAATGGAAGATTAGTCTTCATCTGCAACTTTCAAGTTCTTCACACCTTTAGATAACTTTGGCGAATCTGTATACTCTTTAGTAGCTTCCTTGTCTTTAGAAGTTTCTTCCTCTTCATCCTCCAATGCATCTTCTTCATCATCGTCATCGTCATCGTCATCATCATCGTCGTCATCGTCATCGTCTTCATCTCCAGCTTCAACTTTGTTCACTTTTTCATTGCTTTCATTATCTTCATCATCTTCATCATCCTCTTCATCATCAGGATAGCCACCTAGTTTATTAACAATCTTATCAACAATCTCATTATAATCCATCATACCACCCATACCAATGTCTCCATAACTTCCTATAATTTTTTCAACAGGTTTACAAACTTCAATCCATGGCATTTCTTCCTTAATTAAAGTCAAATGTCTCTTTGTAGGTGCTGAATTATAAGCATATTTAACCATAGAAGGAGCCAATAAAACTGGATATTGAGTATTCCAAGCTCTTAATACATTAGTCAATAAATTATCACATATACCTAATGCAATTTTTGATAGAGTATTAGCAGTTAATGGTGCAACAATCAAGATATCTGCCCAACGACGTAATTCAATGTGTAAAACTGGATCTGATCTTTTCTCCCATGTATTCCATTCATCACGATCTCTCCAAATTTGAACATTTGATGAACTAAATTCATTTCTTGATACAAAATGTTCAGCTGCAGATGTTAAAATTAGTTGAATTGAAACTTTATCCTTACCATATATATCTTCTAGTTTTTTAATTATTAGTTTAATTTTTGATGAACCTATTGAACCACAAGCACCAAATAATATATGAATCTTACCATCATCTTGTGGTAATCTTGGATCCAAATTTTGTGTCGCCTCCCTCTTAGCACTATTTAGTTTGTTTGATTCCTTGGATATATTACCATTGTTATTGTTGGAATTGTTGCTGTCCTTGTTGTTTGCCAAGTTAGCGTTATTGGTTTTATCATTAGTTGTGTCATTATTATTATTATTATTGTTATTGTCATTATTGATCTTCTTACTACTGTTAATATTGTTAACAGTATTACCATCTTCCAAGACATCTCTTATGCTCCTTGGAGTGCTAAATTCATTATTTGCACTTCCACTATTACTTCTTGATCTGCCACTACCATGTCTTATGGTGTCCTCAACATAGAAATGTGCATGTATATCGGGACTTTTAGGAGGATGAAGAGGTGACTGATGACCTACATCTTCTTCCCCTTGTTGTTGATGATGATGCAGGTGATGTTGGTCATTAGAAGACAATGAACTGTTACTTAAACTCGTCGTAACAGGAACAGGTGATTCAATTCCACCAACACTCGAACCTGATATATGATTCAAATCAACAGGACTTTCAGATCGTATCAAATCCCTAGCAACAACTGCAGTCTGTGGATTTCTACCTCTTAACAAAGCACCACCAGCGGGTATGGTTGATTTGAAATTGACAACACTATTGGAATTGTTATGGTTTGTACTATAGGGTTCATTAATATGAACCGTTGATGATGTGGAAGATATTGAAGGAGTAACACCAAGGTTTGAATCCTTCGTTTCATTATTGGAATTATAAAGCTCAGAATTATCTTCTAAATGGATATTTGGATCTCTTAATTCTCGTTGAATTATATCATTGATGGTGGTGGATGATACGTTGTTACCAGTATTAATACCAGTTTGTAAAATTGGTGGTGGAGAAGGACATTGTAGACTTGACAAGGCTAAATCAATATCTTTGTTAATGTTGCTGCTTCTCGCTTTAACAGCTTTGGTATCTTTCTTTTCGGTCATTTCGTTGTGTGATCTTGCGCTGGTTTTTCTCTAATGCTTTTTGGAAAGGTGTTGAGTATGTGTATGAATGCAGCGATGGTTATGCTAATTGATGTGGTCTGCTTTGTGTTGTTTTGGTAACACTTGGCTTTGTATGAGGCAAAAAAAAAAGTCTCTATTAGTGAGTAAAGATATATTCAAAACACCTGAGTTAGGAATACAGAACACGCCTAAGTACTCAGTTGTCTCACCAGGAATGTATAGATGGAGACTAGCTTTGAAGAAGGATTGTATAACCTATGATATTCTTAGTTGCGATGAGCTTAGAAGTTTTATTTAACTTATCAATCCTCTCTTTCTGTGGTGGTATTCTATTTTTTTTTTTGAATTTTAGAAAGGCAAGGGGATAAATGAGAATTGACTTACAAAAAAAAAAAAAAAAAATTGAGTCTTAGTAACAATTTTTAGGACTTAATTCTTGAGACTAAAATTTTCTTTTTTTCTTTTTTAGACCTTCTTTTTTTCGAAGCTTTTGCCTTACCGTTTTTTTTTTTCTGACGCAAAACTGGATTAATTAAAATTGAAGACCAGTAAAATGTTGTATAGTAGTCTCTTGTGTTAAATTCGAGTTGACGTTTCAAAGATATATTGAAGCGGGATAGAGAAATAATAGTACGAAGAAAAGGATCGTGAAAATTCTATGTTGATGAGATAATTGAAGAAAATCTGACGTGATGTCATTGCCTGAGTTTAACACGATACTAATTTTTTTTTTACATAAGCACACATTAGGAATCATCAGAGTCACATGTTATTCATATAACTAAGATAAATCTCTATACATATCTGGTAGTAGATCACTTTCTCTTTTTACTGGCATTAGCATATCTTCCTTTCCCGATTTTCACACCACTAGTTCTATAACTCTGAGCTGTAAATGGTGATATAAAATTATCAGCAGAACCACCACCAATATAATCGTTTAGTATCTTTTCATTTTGTCTTCTTAACCAATCGTCATCCTTCAAGGCTTTTTGGTATTCCTTTTGATCTTCTCTTAGTATTGGTTCTTCGTATTCTTTTTGCTTGTTTGATTTGTTATGTACAAAACCTTTATTACCCATTCTCTTTTGTGAATTTTTAGACAATGGTGATGCCATTGAATATTTTTCACCTTTTCTGTGCCATTGGAAATTTGATTTTAAATGTGGTTTAATTTCACCAGTTTTTGCATCAACAGAAACTGCACATCTAATTAAAGTATTACCACCACATCTTGAACAAAAATGCTTTGGGCGTCCATTTTTAGGAAATGGACTCATACTGAAACAAGCATGGCATCTCAACATATAATTACGAACTCTTTTGATTTGTAAACCAGATAGCATGTTCATTAGGTTTAGACCTAATTGTAATGAAGTGTTTTGAACTGCAAAATCTTGAGTTGCAAGTGCAACTTTGATCTTGGTGGATTTATCCTTTAATGATTGCTCAATTTTTTGTCCACTATCTTTTATAATCTCTTCAATTAAATTTTCTTCTGAAATCCATTCACCGTCATCTTCTTCATCATGATATTCTTCTAGAAGCTCTTGGTGAGTTCTTTGCTCCAATTGTAATGGTTCTTCTTCCTGTTGTTCTTTGATATCTTGAATTTCTAACTGCCCAAGATTAGACGAAAGTTCTCTATCCACTTGTTCAGGTTCATGATCTTGGTCCTGATTCTGATCCTCTGCTTCTAATTCAGCTTGTAGTGCAGCCTCTCTCTTCTCTCTTTGCTTTTTACCTCCTCTACGTCTTTGTTTCTTCTTTTTCTCAGGTTCCTCGGCAGTTGTACTCACTTCTTTTGTGACGTCTGCTGGATCATTTTGAACCACTTGAGAAACATTTTCTTTATTCTCTCTTTGTTCAACTTCTTGGCTCTTATTCACTTCATCCTGTTTCAACTGATATAATAATTTTTCACCAGGATATTTTCTTATTCTCCAATCACCATTATTTAATTCCACTTCTAATTCATATGCCAATGCAATTATGTGCAAATCATTCGTACTTAAAACTTGAAAATCACCAGTCAATTTTGAAAAATCAGTAACTCTTTTAATGGATTCTGGCTTTGGATGTCTAAGTTTCAAGTTTTCACCCCATAGTACTAGGTTTTTTCTTGCATTCTCATCTTTAATCTCATTGAAGATAGTTGGTGTGGTATAGAAATTAGAAGCAAATTTACTTAATGAGGAGTAATGTTGTGTGATTAGTGGATGTGCATCAAGTACTAATGTAGATACTCTTGGATCTGTACGTAATAAGCCTTCTACAGAGACTGGGGTTGTGGTACTGCTAGCATCAACAACTTGACCATCTTCGTTATCTGTTACAGTGGTACTCATATTTCGATGGAGAACTATGACTAATTTTATCTCTTTTCAACAGCTTCAACCTTACCTCTACTTCAGTTCTCAAGGTTGTTTTAGAGCTCATCGCTTAATTTTTTTTTTTTTTTCATTCCTAGAAGAGACTAGAAAATTTTCCTTTGATTTTTTGGTTACCAGAGTTATATTTCCGTTCTCATTTAAGTTAACGAGGGACGAGGGCGCGGACGGGCTTTAATTTTTCAGTAAATTTGTCAAGTACCAAAGGCTATATCCACTCCGCAATTACAGTAACAGTATCAAAAAGATTGATTCACTCTGGGTAAAACTCTGCCTGAGATTGCTTATAACCTTTGACAATCCAAGCTCAGAGGGAATTGTATTTGGAAGGAAAGAAGGTAAAAAATCATGGCTGTTGGTACAGAGATTGACAGAGGTAATAGTCTACGCATTGAAAAAAAATATGAGGAGTCAATACTTCACTATAACAATGCAATCAAGGAAAACCCAACTGCCTTCAGAGCATTTTATGAAAAATCAATTGCTGAGCAACGTTTGAGACGATATGATGATGCATTGACTTCGTTGAAACAAGCTGAATCCATTGCTGTTAGCAGGGGGAAAAGAGACCTGATCTCTCAAGTTTTATTTAGATATTCTACGGTATTCCATGCCAAAAACGATCCAATCACTTCTTCAAAGTTTTTAAACACTGCTGCTAGTTTTTCATATGAACCAAAGGAAATAGAGCTTTGGAAATTGCAAATTAAGCTGAAAGTTAACAAATTGAAAGTTGATGGGTTTGTTGAAGATGATAAATTCAATGATCTAGCCGAGCTAACCAATTTCACTAAACAGTTTGGCTCAAATGATATCAAAGCTACAAATAGGATTGAGGAAGTTAAAAACCAAGATCAAACCACAAGTGGCAATTCAATATCACAAGAGAAGAAAGAATCAGAATCAAAGACTGAAATTAACACTAAAATATATCCAAAGACAAAAGACATCAGATTAGATTGGTTTCAATCATCTAATGATGTTACTGTCAGTCTATTTATCAAAAATTTGCCAAAGGATGACAGTTTGAAAGTTACATACCAAAAGGATAACATCTCAATTCTATTCCCAACATCTGCAACAGCTGAGTTTCAATATGAACTTGGTCCCCTATTTGCCAACATCATCCCACAAGATTCGTCTCATAGAGTCTTTTCAACTAAGTTAGAACTCAACCTGGCCAAAGAACAACAGTCACTCAAATGGAAAGACTTGGAACGTAATGAGTCACAAGACGCTGCTTCTTTATCGAGAGAGGAAATTGACCAAAACACATCGGTTAAGGAAGCGGTATTACAATATCCAACATCGTCAAAGAAGAATATAGATTGGAGCAAGTTGTCAATCGATGATGACCAAAAGGATGAAGATGGCGCAAATGGTGATGAAAATGCATTCTTTCAACAGATCTATGCAGGTGCTGATGAAGATACCAAGAGAGCTATGATGAAATCATTTGTTGAAAGTAATGGAACAGCCTTGAGTACGAACTGGGAAGATGTTTCGAAGAAAACATATGAAACTAGTCCACCAGATGGAATGGAGGCTAAGAAGTGGTGAATATTATTGATCGTCAAAAACCAGCTAATGTTAAATATAAACCTTTCGCTATTAATCTAGCACTTAAGTGTGTATTTCAAACTAATGAGAGGGGCCAATGGCCCAAAAATCACAAAAAAAAAAGCATAAGTTATAACAAAAACAAAAGTGTAACAAAGAAGAGTCCAAAAAGTAGAAAGTAACAAATGTAAATTAGCATAAGGTAAGTTTGTCGAAGTGATCACTAAACGTGAAGAAAAACTCAAGGGTATGATGAATCTGAAAGAAAACAGTTGAATGTAGAAGAAAAAAGAGTTCGTAAAAATAGACTGGTGGAAGCAAAATCAAAATGTATCTAAAGCCCAATCAACGGATTTTGCCTTATTCAATTTCCTTAATTGCTCTTGTCTCCAGCTCGAATATGTTGTATTAGCCTCACCATCTTGATCCTCTTCGTTGTCAGAGCTACTCAGCTGCTCCGGTGGTGGTAGCTGTTGCGCTATATTGTTATTTTCCTTATTTGAGTAGAGCTTTTCTTTCGTCAATGACTTCAATGGTGAGGTCTTGATGTTCTGAAGAGGTTTGCTTTGTGGTAGACTTTGAATATTTGCCCTATTGGACCCTCTTAATGGGGACAACTGTGTTCTTTGCTTAGGACTTCCAAGATTGATAGCTTCGGGTAGTCTTGAAAGTTGAGGTTGGAATGAGCTATGAGATCTAGTCAAACGAGCAGGTGTCCTCAGTGATGTAGTTTGTTGATTCGATTGGGTCACCCTTATAGTATCCTTTTGCGGACTTGAGGACATGTTGAATGAAGTGGAGACCTTCAGTGTTGGTTGGTTGGATGACCTCAAAACTGGTCTTCGAAAAGTGTTGACAGGTTTTTGTACACCGTTAGTAGAGGCTTTCGGGATTCCACTTGGAATTCTTGATGAAAGAGAGCTCGTTATAGTTGATTTGATTGGAGATGTTGATCTCGAGGCAGCCCTAGAAGGCGCTCTAGAAGGTTGTCTTGAAGGTTGCCTAGAAGGTTGTCTAGAAGGAGCTCGAGATGAGGACGTACCACTTATGACACGTCTTCCCTTCGACTCTAAAAGCTTCTGTTGCTCGTCAAGCTGTTCCATAAAGTCATTCCCTAGAAAGGAGGCTGGAAGCTCTCCTTGAGCTTCAAATTGTTGTAGGCTAGTTCTCAAGTCATTGCTGACTTTTGGTAATTGTCTCGCTAACCGCTTTCTCACCTTTTCTTCTTCCATCAAAATCTTATGTGAATTTCTTTGTAATAGCCTTGAGGAATCCTTCGAGCTCTCCTCTAATGTAAGCTTATCTTTCATTAGATCTTTGAATTGTTGAACCAACAAAAGAAGTGGCTTCAATGATTCGTATTTATGCTTAAGAACCTCTATTTCCGATTCATGTTGAGCAAGTACCTCGTCATTAATGTCTTCTGTAAAAAACGGTGTAAACTTCTCTCTTTCGTGGTCCGAATAACATAAACAATTCCATAATTCCTCGACATTAGTTCTTGCTTCGAGTATAAAGTCCTTGAGGAATGTCTGTTTTAGCTCAAGCAATCTGGAGTACTCATCATGGTAGTTCTCAATACTTTGCAGCGTAAGGGTACTGTTAGCATTTTGGAATTCTTGAATTGAATGTTGATCTTCTTTGAGCTTTTCCCATAAAATTTCACATTTAGATAGTATTTCTTGTTTGAGTTGAAGTCTCTCATCCTTTAAACTTTTTAAGTCAATCAGGAGTCTTGACAACTCATCAATCATGAAAGTTGAGATATCTAAATCTTCTAAAGAGTCTTGCGTATAAGAGCATATCTTTTCAGCAATCATGGAGTAATCGTTTCTATAATCTATCTTCAAGAGGTTCCAGAGTGACAGTATATCATTTGATAGCTTTTTCAAGTTTTGTCCTCTCAACTTTGATTCTTCATTGTACTGTGAGATAACTTGTGACATTAAGGTGAACCTATGATCGGATAGATCGTTGAAAGTATCATTTTGAATTAGTGTCTTTGAGTGATTAAGTAGAACGGGATACACATCAAGCGGCTCTGTAATTTGCTGGAAGATTTCCTGAAGGCTTATCGTCTCGTCTAAGCTTGGAACAGTAATTTGAGACTTGGGTTCAAAATTATCTACCCTCAGAGCTAGTTGATGGAGCCTATCACTCAATCCTAAGAACTTCAATAGTCTGTTTTTATACTCTTTCAAAACATACATTTTTGTGGAGTCAAGTGATTTTCTAAGGCTCAAAAGAGTTGCACCTTCATTTTGAGATTTAAGAATTAAATTTCTCATGTATAAATCTGGTATTGTTCTAGTTCCATTGCTATCATTGATAATGATCAATAGAGCCTTTAAGATTTCTATTGATCTAATATTCTCACTTTGTAATGCATCTTTGTATGTTATTGAGTCTTGTAGACACCTATCAAAGGTGGAAGAGACTGCTTCAAATAACGATTTTTCGTTCTTTTGTATTTCGTTCTTGGAGTACCCAATTTCGGTATAAATAGCTGATAACTGATTCAATAGCTTTGAAAGCTGAGACGAAAGTTCACCAAATTCATGGTCTTTATTAACGGCATTTGAAGACCGGCTGCTTAAATCAAACGATTTATTGGGTATTGATATCTTCATAGGTGATGACAGTATATTGTAGTCCATTGACTCAGCTACTGCATTGTTACCAGTTTTAATAGCATTTGAGTCTTCTGAAGCGTTAAATTCCAAAGCCTTCTCTCTCTCCGGGAACCCCATTATAGAGAAATTGGGAGTTTGAGAGTCTATTACAATAATCTTTTACGATGTACCTTCAATCAACTAGAGAACACCATTCAATCATCAATAGGATCTACTTGTTGTGTCTTGTTTACAACTGTTTTTGTTTTTTTCTGCTTTATTTTGATTTGGTCTAATTGGGAAAAGTATTAGTACTTTTGGGAGACCCTACTGTGGTACGACCACTCAGCGAATAGCATACAGTGCTCATTGGGGAAAGAAAAACAAAATATTCGGCCGCGTGGTCTAGTGGTATGATACTCGCTTTGGGCGAAGATTGAGATCAACTCAATTTACAATTACCATAAGCATGCGAGTGGTCCAGGGTTCAATTCCCTGCTCGGCCCGATTTTTTTTTTCTTTTTCAAACTTTGACACATTGTGGTGAAGATAGAGTATATAACGATAGTTACTTTATAACACTCACTAAATTCTTACGACATTTGTTTGATCAGGTAGATAGCTCAGGTAAGAGACAAAACTCTTGTGTTTTTGATTTTGACTTTTTGTATTCTCTCCATTGACGATCGTTAATTAGGAAGTTCTCAAAATTATACAAATCTTTGAGTCTAAGCGGCTAATTCACAAAGTATACCAACAGAGCTATATGTGAAGATCTATTCCAAATTTACTGCAAGATGGTATTCCGTAAATCGAAAGAGTTAACTGATACACGTCTTTTGGGAGAACTATATCTCATGGAATTCTACGATGAAGTCACATTTCCTGGTGCTAAGCCTGAACTACTACTAGATAATTTATCAGTGTCAATTCTAAGTGGTGAAAAAATAACTATTGGACGACTGGATACTAGCACGGTAAAGCTTGGTCACCCTGCTATATCTGGCCACCACTGTTTGATTTGGTCAGTTCAGTTTGATGATGAGTCCATACCTTTGGTATATCTTAAAGACTTGTCGTTGAATGGAACATATTTAAATGGAAGAAAGTTGAATCGTAACGAGATAATTCTTTTGAACCACTGCGATGTTATATCGATAGAATTTGGCTTGTCAGTAGAATACCTTTCAAAATTTGGTCTTGAAGAAAACAAAATTGGTGAAAAGCTCATACTTGATAGCAGAATTCGAACAAACTTTGAAAATTGGATTATCAAGAGTAGGGTATTAGGAAATGGCACATTTGGATATGTATGATACAAACAAGACCCTGCCAATCATATTTAAGTTCTGCACGTTTTTCGGTATTAACACTTACCTTAGGTATTTGTGGCAACGAGGAAGTGCGATTCAAGGTTATGTGCGGTTAAAGTGGTTAAAAATGCACAATCTGATACTGTCCCCTTCGAAGCAAAGAATTTGATGAAATTGGATCATGTAAGTTTAAACTTTCAAATACGGAAAAATGATAGCATAACACTAAGATTCCTTTTTTTTTTTCTCTAGCCAAACATCATAAAAGTTTATCAAGCACAATCTTTTGAAGGCCGCCTTTACATATTCGAAGATTTGTAAGATTTGACCCATTTTTTAACATTTATAAAGAATATTTACTGATTGTATTATTCAGAGTCTGTGGTGGTGACTTATTCTCATATCTTACCAAAGGTAATGTTTTATCAGCTATTCCTGAATTTGAAGCACTGGTTATATCATTTCAAATATTAAATGCCTTGAGGTACCTTCACAATCAGAATATCGCACATAGAGATTTAAAGTTAGATAATATTTTATTAGAAACACCAGAACCTTTCACGAGAGTTATTTTAGCAGATTTTGGTATTGCCAAAGCTGTTGGATCAACTAGAAGACGTATGTTCACAACAGTTGGAACTCCAGAATATTGTGCGCCAGAAGTTGGCTTTGAGTTTACCAAGATTCCCAATCATTTGAGAACGGGACAAGACTCAGTTTCACGCAAAGGATATGATTTCAAATGTGATGTTTGGTCATTAGGAATAATAATCCATATCATGCTAAGTGGTATATCACCATTCTATGAAGATGGCACTGAAATCAAGATCATTCAGAGTGCCAAAAAAGCCAACTTGAACTTTGATGCTAAACAATGGAAGAATGTATCTGAGTCAGCTATGCAATTCGTCTCGAGACTGTTACAAGTCAATGTTGCTAATCGATTGAGCGTGAATGAATGTTTCGATGAAGTTTGGATTGAAAGATACAACAAGGAGTTGAAAGCTATATATAAAAAAATCTTGACAAATTCAATTATGTGAACATAAACTCAAGAATTCCATCTCTTTACTCTTCGCCGCAAGGAAGCTACCTTATACGGGACACATTTTGCTTATTGCACCAAAAAATCGCACTAAATTGCACCTGCAGATTTTGTTTCCCCAAGGTTATACATCATAACTATTTTAATGCCTATTGATATTTGACATCCGCATCTTTTATGTGGTTCACGTAGCGCACTAAATCCTAAAGCGGAAATTTTCGAGTGTTTTGCATTTCACATTTCGTGTTTTCGTGTTATTTTCGTTCTATCGGCTAAATTTTTAAAAATGTTCCTTTTAAACCAGTAAAACTTTCAAATGCTTCTTTTTTTTGGGTACTAAACATATGTTTCTATAACAACAGAAAATTTTTTTTCCTGATGGCAAAGGGCATTAAAAAAATAGCCAGACACAAGAACCAAAACAAAACTCACAGTTGCATCATAGGTTTAATTTATTGAAAACTTTATCTAAAAATTCAGGAACAGAAACATAAACTTTTTTTAGTTCTCAAAACTAGCAAGCTTTGACCTTCGCTTTGGCCATTGTTATTATCAAGTTCAAGTCATAGTTAATAACTTTAATAAGGACTCACATTTAGGGGGACAAAGAACTCTGTGCAATTGAGACATAGTTGCCTCTTCATTTAACACCAAAGTAAAAGGAGTTTGAATCATATAAGCTGATATCAAGGTTTTAAAGGTAACTATAACATAAATTCATTGCAGCTAATAAGAAATAATTACATTTTCATGTCGTCTCACGAGGCAACTACTGTTGTCATAAAGCCAGAAGATGAAGTGGATAAGATAAGAAAAAGTGATAATGATACAAACCATTCAACAGAAACTGAAGTAGAAACATCAGATTCGTCAAGTCATCCACCAACTACTCCAGAGAAGCGCAAAAAGGCAACTGCACCTCTAATAAGCTTATCAAGTGCTTCTAAAATTGAGACTCTAATACCTAAAACACCACCAAGTCAACGTTTAAAGCAATTCACACAACAGTCACCAACGGATTACAGTAATCAGGCAGACACTTTCATCCCATCAACCCCATCTGCTAAGTCAAACAACAAGTTCAGAGCGTCTAATGTTCCTATAACGCCACACACAGAGGGACGTACAACAGGTATTGGTCTGCTAACAGAAACTCCGGGAAATGAACACGAACTCTCACCTCTGAAGTCACCTTCAAACAAAAATCAACAAGATGACGATGATGATGAAAAGCCTCCTATTAGACAAATTTCTTCTACACTTAAGACGAGATTGAGTTATGCCTTAGTTAAGTTTCAAAATGGTTGGGTTAACCAATCTTTGGATGATTTAGAGAAGAACCTCGATAAACAAGATGGTCATGACCCTTTCAGGTTGTCAAGTGATCCAGGAGACACTGCAATCAAAATTACCTCCCCATTTCAAAAGAGTTCCAAAAGCAACTCATCACCATCAAAGGTTTCTAAGCCTCCGATTTTTGGTGGTAAATCGCCATCAAGAGCCAAATTCAACAGAAGAAGGAGTGAAGTTGAACTTGAGGATGATGGCTCAGCAAATATTGCATTCTTACAAGCCATGTCTAAAAGTCGTTCACCAAAGAGAAAGCAGAATCCTTCCACAACACCGTTAAGATTAGAGAAAGCTTCACTGAATGCTGCTTATAATCCAGAAGCTGATGCTATAGAAACCTTGATGTCGTTATCATCCCCACAAGCATTCAAACCACAAACAGGGTTTACCTCGCCTCAGCATCTGCCTAGACAGAAATTATCCTTTGGTGAAAGTTTAAGTCCCTCGAGACATGCTATTGATAAAGGAGTGGTAACAGATGTTGACACAGACGTTGAAGATGATACCGATGAGGAAAAACCAACTAGTGATTCGAATAGTAATTCTACGGTTATCAAAGATCCGATTAATTCAGAGCTGAAAAATAGAATCATTACAGATGCAGATGGTGACGAGGATGTACAAACAGCAAGTGAACCTGAAAGTTCATAGATAAGCTTGAACTGCTGTTTATTGTATGTGTATTCTTCGTTTTTGATTGGTTTTTCTCTGTGTTTTGTTTTGCTTGCTTTTATAAGTTTGATTAGGAGTTCTGATTTTGGTCTATTTGCAACCTGGAGTATCTTGGACCTTTCGTTCATTCGTTGTGAAGACTTTGATGTTAGTTTGTTTTGAATTTTGATTTTGTAATTTTATATCATATACCTAGGACAGGAGTTGTACTCATAGCTAAATGAGACGTTGTATTATGAAGAAAATATATGTGTTTATATATATATCCAAACAACGTAGAAATTTAACGATATTTATCGCCGTGTAAATGGAATCGAGATACGTCAGTATTCGACCCACTTAACTCAGTTGTCTCGAAAAAGGTAATACATCGCGTGCGTTTCAGTCTGCGCCATTCTATCATTCATACACTTTCTTATATAAGAGTACTACTACCCCTTATAGATAAAGACGTATTTGAATATTAGTATTGTAAGAGGTTCAAAGTTGACCAATATATATCCTACGTATGGCCTAGTTGATAAAGATAAACAAACTGACACAAAAGTTGACATTGAAATTTCGTCTTTCTGCGTATTAGAGGTACTGATAGATGCAGTTAAATGGGGCAGTTTAAACAATTGAGAGAAGAAAAGAGTAAACCAGATCTGAGGAATTTAATTGATAATCACGGTTTAGCAAATCAAATTTGGAGTACTTACGGATAAACTTCAAGCGTTAAATTTTAGCGAGAACAAAAGGCTTTTTTTTATTTTGCTCCACTCTCTTTGCTACTAAATTCCCCACCTTTTTTTTTAATGACAACAACGTTTTGTTGATCTAAAAGATTTCCTCCTCGGTGAATACTGACCAGTACAATACAATATAGTTGTTATTTATTTAGTTTAGAGAACTAAATATATATATATATATATAATTTTCTCCGTGATGCTTTATATTCAAACAATAGTTCTTCCCCATTTATTTAACTAAATAGTGAACAAAAGTATTAAATCATAATGCCTAGTAGTAACATATATGACAAGTACACCAAGGTGGTGGAATCAGAGTTCCCAAGATGGAATTTAAATGCAACGATCCCAGTTGGTGCATCGTTATCTGTGGTATTTGATCATTACAGACTTAAGAGGGATCGAAGAGTTACATCCAGAAATCAATTAAATCTATTCTTTTTAGCAGGCACGGGTATGACCAAGGCCGTTTGGCAATATCATATAAGAAAACTATTTGACATATCAGAGTCTAATGAAGAAAGTTGGCAAATTGTTAACGTTGTTGCCATAGATTTGGTTAACCAAGGTGATTCTGCTGTAGAGAATGATGGGAAACTAGGATGGGAAATTGATTGGAGAGAAGGTGCTCACGATTTGTTGCAAGTTGCTAAAAGTTTGAGATTTACCGGTGATAATGTTGTCATTGGACATTCAATGGGTGGTTTCCAAGCATTATACGTTACAACAATTGCACCAAAACTGTTCAAATTTACTATATCCATAGAGCCAGTGACACATGGGAATGAAATAGCTGGTCTAATATTTACAAAAAAGTTATTACCCTCATTAGCTAAAGCTATCAAATCTGAGTTCAAAGATGAAGAAGAATTTGAAACTTATTTCAGAAAATACAGTTTTTATAGATTGTTCAATAAAGAGGTGTTAGATGAGTTTATTGAATCTGAAAAAATCGTTCATAAAGATGGTACAGTATCGGCAAAGACTTCAAGAGAACAACAAATTTTAACTTATTATGCTGGTGTTAAAATCTTCCCCGTTGGTTTGCAAATTCTTTCAAATATTCCAGTTCCAGTAATTCACGTTACTGGTGAAATGGCAAATTGGACTCCTAAGGATAGTGTAGATGAAGCCAGTAGTAAAATACCAGATTGTCAAAGAATAGAAATTCCAAACGGGAATCATTTGTTGAATGGAGAACAACCTGATGAGTTAATACAAGTTATTGTGGATGGACTAAAAAAGCACATAAGTGGGTCTAAATCCCAGAACGAATTGGTGCCTACTTTAACCAAAGAGGAATATGATAAAAGATTCAAAGAGAACTATGCAGTATTGGACAAAAAATACTTTACAAGAACGAAGAAGGCACACAAGCTATGATATTGTTTGATAACACTAGAGAAATCATAAAGGCCCCTGGTTGCCTATAAGAAATGTACACTTTTTCATCAGATTCCTGAACCAAGGATATGGTTCGATAATTAATTATACAGACGTGATTTGGATATATCAGCATATACATTTTGATTAATACATGTAGAACTTCGCAGTTCATCTGTCCAAATCAACCAAGATCCATGAGATGGCAGCTGAAATAAACGGGAACTTGATCGTTTCAGGCAATATTCCAAAGTAAACCATCTTTCTTTTAAGCCTTTGATCACAAATGTTAATGGTTTAGTTAAAAATATCTTACATAATCCAAAGAAGTAACTTCTGCTAAAAAGTTGTGTCCAAACCTTTTTTTGGCTCGGCTTCGTACATAAATTTCTTAACTTTTTTTTTTCTTTTTTCTATTGGTGAAGAGCATATAAACTTTTTTTTTTTTTTTTTTTTGGGTTAGTGTACAGATGAAATTGACCTTTGTCTCTTTATTGAACAAGGGCGTATTGGAATAGAAAGCTATACATCGTGTGCTGTTAGTTTGTGTTGAAGATGTCTGTTAGTAAGGAAAAGGTCTTGTCATTGATTTCGGGGTATTTGGAAAGTGAAGGTTTAGAAGCCACTGCTGCCAAACTTCAAAAAGAAACTGCTAAGAAAGGTATTACAATTGATAATGATGAAACTACAAATTTAGTTGAACTATTGGAAAAAGTTCCTGTTGTCGAGGAAAAGAACGAGTCTAGTGATTCGTCTTCCGACTCAGACTCGTCATCTTCCAGCTCTGATAGTGATAGTGACAGTTCCTCCTCTGATGGTGATGATGAATCTTCCAGTTCATCGGACTCTAGTGATAGTGAAAGTGAAGATGAAAGTGATAACAAAAAAAATCCACCCAAAAAAGCTAAGAAAGAGTCAAGTAAGAAGGAATCTGCTAAAGAGGAATCAAGCTCAGACTCAGACTCAGACTCAGACTCGGATTCAGATTCAGATTCAGAATCGAGCTCTTCAAGTTCTAGCTCCAGCTCTAGCTCTAGCTCTAGCTCCAGTTCATCATCTGATTCTGATAGTGACTCTGACAAGGATTCATCAAGCTCATCTAGTTCTTCAAGCTCTGATTCATCCTCTGATTCTGAAGTGGAAGAGATAATCAACAAAAAGAGAGCCCGTTCAGACAGCGAATCTTCATCAGACTCAGACTCAGACTCATCATCATCTTCTTCAGACTCATCAGGCGAAGAAAATAAACGTAAAATAAAAAAAACTAAAGTTGAAAAATCTACAACAATAACAACTTCCACCACAACCACTGAAGCTGTTGAATCTTCATCCAAGACTGCGTCACCAGCTACTTCAACATCACCTTCTCCAGAATTTTCCTCCATACCTACCAACAAAGACCTGAAACCTGGTCAACGTCATCATTTTTCCAGAATAGAAAGAGATAAAATTGCTTTTGAATCTCAAGCTTTACAAGATAACACTTACAAAGGTGCTGCTGGTACTTGGGGTGAAATGGCTAATGATAAATTAGGACAAGTTAGAGGTAAAGATTTCACAAAAAACAAAAACAAAATGAAAAGAGGTTCTTACAGAGGTGGTTCAATCACCATGGCTTCCGGTTCTTACAAGTTCACTAATTAATTATGCCTATAGATTCATATCTTAGGCCTTATGGAATTAACTGCAAACCAGCATTGTTGCAATAAAGACAAGGAGGGTTTGACTTGGGCAGAAATAAAATTGTTGCACTTTATTTCCGTACTACAACATAATTTGTAAAACTATTAATAGAATTGTTATATAATAAGATTCAAACGGCTTATAGTAGTACGTCTCAATCTTGATTAATAAAGTTTTTCCATTCGAAATATCCTAGAAAGTCTTGAACTTTCGATTGTCTGGCAACTGAACTTGCAACATGTGGAGAGCTTTTAATTAGGATTCCTTCAGAGTCAACAGCATTTACATAAACATCTCCTCTATATGAATTCAGTTTAAAACTTGTTTCAAATCCTTTCTTGTCAAAAACAGCCAAAATCTTACCATTTTTCTGATCAACAACCTCCCATTGTTTGGTTAACGTATCACCATTCCAACTGATGTAGACGGTTGTATCGTCACCATGAACCTCAGATTTTACAGCAATATCCTCAGGGGAATGACCAGTCCAGTCATATTTGAAGGCTCTGTAACTTTGCACAAATGGACCTCTAATGTCTGAGTCCAATTTGGCAAAGAATATAACATCACCATCTTCATTCGACTCACTGATTGCACCCGCTGACCCCCAATTGATGAACTTATTACCGTTTGGTAAGAATTGGAAAGAACCTTGCGATTTGGCAGATAATGGGTGATTAGAAGGAGGATTGTATTGTTTGATTAATTCAACAGTTTTCTTCTTGTTGTTAACCTTGATGATCTTACCACTGGAGATTTGATTTGGATCTGAAGTTTCAGGCTCAGTATGACCTTTACTATAGGCATTGTTGTCAAAGAAGGAGATGATTTCAACATCACCATCCTTTTCGATAAATCTTGCATGGTGTTGGAATCCAAAATAAAATTTTTCACCAATGAATTCCAAATCTGAAGTACCACTTGATGATAATCTCCATATAACTTCACCAGTTTTACCACTTATTTTATAGATGGTGGAGGTATGTCTAGCACTGACCAAGTAATCACCATCTTGATTCTTATCAACTGAGTTGATATGGAAGTAGTCCCATGCAGAAGCAGAAGAAAGACCATCTTCAGCAAGGTTGCTTGTCAAGTTCAACTTGGAATGCGAAGGAGAAACATGATCTAATGATTTCCATTCGAATATTAGTTCATTGGTTTCGATATCAAGCTCTTGAAAAATGGCATTAACAACCCATTTCCTGTTTGAATCACCTTCATTGTATTCAGACAAGTCCTGTTCAACTGGTGAATAGCTTTCAATTAAACCATGTCTATTATCATCAACTAATTTGAACTCATGAATATCGACAAACTTGTGATCACCACCCCTCAACTCTTTATATACGTTATAGTTATCATCCAAAAATTTGATATGACCATAACCATGACCACCTCTTGAACTGAATTGACCTTCAAAAGAGTACAAAATAGACTTTTCACCATTGTCAATTTTTGCAGTTTGGAAATTTAATCCAACACCCCCAAAGTAAGAGAAACCTGACCAAACCAATTCACCATCAGAAGTATAAATGTAAGGACCTGGTTGCTCAACTGCGGCATTGATATCCTTTGTAGCAGCCGAATATGGGGTAACGAAGATATAACCATCAGCTAGCTTAGATTTTTCGTTTTTGAAATCAGAGGAAATGTTCCAGACTGGAACTGTTAAATCAGGTCTAGATTTAAATTGTTCGTCGCAGACGATATATGAAACCAGTGAAGCTAAGGTAGAAAGGTTTAACAATCTCATCTTTTACAAGGTTGAAAGTCACTTAATTGAGTCACTTAATTGAGTAGAAGAGCATCCATCGTAACACCGGTGTGGTGAGAAGTGCAAAGGATATAAAAAAGCCTTTTTAAAATTGAACATGATGGTGATTATATACAATGTCCAAATCCTCGAGCCACATTTCGAACTAATGTGTCACAATTTTTTAATGTTATGGGCGAATTTTGGTGCTAAAAAGTGTAAATTATTAGTAGCTCGTTGTGGCTAGTGAAAATTTCGGAAAAAACCCGAAAAAATCCATTTCTAGTCATGTGATCAGCAAAAGAAAAGCTGGTGTTTGGGTGTAATTGATTATAAATGGCAAAATAAAAGATAAAGTGTTAAAAAAGGGTATCTTTTTAGTGTTAATGATTTCAATTAAACTGCTGAAGTTTAGCTATCATCTGACTCTCAATAGGTTTTTGTGGCTAATTAATCTTCCAATACCTTTCAGATATGTCCACTATTGCTGGTGTAAGTAACCGTTATGAGGAGTATGATAATGAAGATGAGTTTTCAGATTCCACCAACACAAGTTTTTCAGAAGCTGAAGAGGTGAATGAACCTGAAGAAGAAGATGATGATGATTATGGTTCCGTGAAACCTAGAGCAGGAAGATCATCCATACCGAAGAAAAAGATACCAGCCGTTGTCAAGAAGTTGGCACAAACTAATTCGGTTGATCCGTACGTAGATGTTCCTGCTGACTTTGTTCCTGATATCGTTTCCAAGATGTTTAACAAGAATGATTTTTCATACCTAAAGTTGAAACCAGATCATGCCTCAAGACCACTTTGGATATCCCCAAGTGATGGTAGAATCATTCTGGAGAGTTTCTCACCATTAGCTGAACAGGCCCAGGATTTTTTAGTCACAATTGCAGAGCCAATCAGTAGACCAAGTCATATGCATGAATATCGTATTACTGCTTATTCCTTATACGCCGCTGTGTCTGTTGGTTTAGAAACTGATGATATTATTTCTGTTTTGAATCGTTTGTCAAAAGTTCCAGTGGCTTCATCCATAATAAATTTTATCAAAAGTGCTACGGTTTCTTATGGTAAGGTTAAATTGGTTTTAAAGCACAACAGATATTTTGTTGAAAGTACGCAGGCTGATATATTACAAATGTTGTTGAAAGATCCAGTTTTGGGTAAGCTTAGAGTAGACACCAGTGCGGAATCTGGATTGGCCACAGAAAGGGCACCAGTACAAGGAGATTTAAGAATTCCTGGTACCAAACCACAGACTGAGGAAGAGAAGTCGAAGAACGTTGAAGATATTTATGCACAAGTTGTTGGTGAGAGACAACAGCAGGAGGAAGAGGATGAAAACGATGATGATGATCTTGATGCAGTTCACTCATTTGAGATTTCTAATGATTCTGTGGAAATTGTTAAGAAAAGATGTCAAGAGATTGATTACCCAGTTCTAGAGGAATACGATTTCCGTAATGATCAGACAAATCCTGATTTAGACATCGATTTGAAACCATCAACACAAATTAGACCGTATCAAGAGAAATCGTTGAGTAAAATGTTTGGTAATGGTCGTGCAAGATCTGGGATCATTGTCTTACCTTGTGGTGCTGGTAAAACTTTAGTTGGTATAACAGCCGCTTGTACAGTACGGAAATCTGTAATTGTTCTTTGTACTTCATCAGTATCAGTCATGCAATGGAGACAACAATTTCTACAATGGTGTACCATCCAACCTGAGAATGTCGCTGTATTCACATCAGATAATAAAGAAATGTTTCAAAGTCAGGCAGGTCTAGTTGTTTCGACGTATTCAATGGTTGCTAATACCAGAAATAGATCACATGATTCTCAAAAAGTTATGGATTTTTTGACTTCTAGAGAATGGGGGTTCATCATTTTGGATGAAGTTCATGTGGTTCCAGCTGCAATGTTTAGAAGAGTTGTTACCACAATTGCTGCACATGCTAAATTGGGGCTAACTGCAACTTTAGTGAGAGAAGATGACAAGATTAGTGATTTAAATTTCTTGATTGGTCCAAAATTATACGAAGCCAATTGGATGGATTTGGCTCAAAAGGGTCACATTGCAAACGTTCAATGTGCTGAAGTTTGGTGTCCAATGACATCTGAGTTCTATCAAGAATATTTAAGAGAAAGTGCAAGAAAGAGAATGTTGTTATATATCATGAATCCAACCAAGTTTCAAGCTTGTCAATTCTTAATTCATTATCATGAAAAACGTGGTGATAAGATCATCGTATTTGCAGATAACGTTTATGCATTGCAAGAATATGCTTTGAAACTAGGTAAACCATTTATTTATGGTTCCACTCCACAAAACGAACGTATGAATATTTTACAAAATTTCCAATATAATGATCAAGTCAATACAATTTTCCTTTCCAAAGTTGGTGACACATCAATTGATTTACCTGAAGCCACTTGTTTAATTCAAATATCCTCGCATTACGGGTCACGTCGTCAAGAAGCTCAAAGATTAGGTAGAATTTTAAGAGCCAAGAGAAGAAATGATGAAGGTTTCAATGCATTCTTCTATTCATTAGTATCGAAGGATACACAAGAGATGTATTATTCCACAAAGAGACAGGCATTTCTAGTCGATCAAGGATATGCATTTAAAGTCATCACCCATTTGCATGGGATGGAAAATCTACCAAATTTAGCATATTCTTCTGCAAGAGAACGAAGAGAATTGTTACAAGAGGTATTGCTAAAGAATGAAGATGCTGCAGGTTTGGAAGTTGGTGATGATGCTGATAACTCAGTAGGAAGAGGGTCCAATGTTATGAAGAGGCATGGTGGTAATGGTGGTGGAAGAAAAATTAAGGCACAAAGAACTGCTGGTTCATTGGCAAGTTTGGCAGGGGGTGAAGATATGGCATATGTTGAATACAGCTCGAACAAGAATAAGGAATTGAAAGAACATCATCCACTTATCCAAAAGATGTACTACAAGAAAAAGTGATGGACAGATTAGATATATTCGAAATTTTTATTATTAATGAACGGTTTTAATGAGTTATAGAGAGTCATATCAGTCTTGCTTCGAAATAATATATTGTAGAAATATCTATAAGCCTAACTTTGTGTTTATGTTCTTACGGGTTATTTGATTTTCGAACCATAAATCGTGTAATATTACAAACTATAAAACATTAAACGTAATCAAGAGCTAAATAACCACCGTTTAAAATGAAAACAAAACCAGCAGATTATAAAATTAAATAAATAAAGCATCTAGGAGATATAACATACGTTAAACTATTTGTTCTACCTTCTGCTTCTCCAACTCATCAACAACCATATTCTCAAGCTCTTCTAAGGAACCCTGTATATTTAATTTGAAAGTGATGACAGTATCCATCATCTTTTGAGCTTTTGTATGTAAAATTTCTCTTTCTTGTTGAATGTGACTAACCAATTTGTTATACTCCATGTCTATTGTTTTAGAGTGTTGCTCCAGTAGTAACATATTCTGCTTTGAACTTGACTGTATAGATTTTAACTCATTTTCGAACTTTTCTGTTTCCGTATGATAAGAATTTGCATCTTTAGTCATTGTTTCATAAAGAACTTCATAATCAAGTTTACCTGCTGATAATTTGGCCTCTAAAGCTTCTATCTGTTCAGCTTTTTCATTCAAAAACTCACTCAAAGAATCAATTTTTTCTTGGAAACTAATTCCCTCATCTTGAGCTTGATGTATTCTTGAGCTTACACTATTCTTTAATTTTTGTAAATTTAAACGAACATCTTTCAGATCCTGACCTTCAAGTAATGCATTTGGTCTTAATCCAATGCGTTCTTCACTCAGTAGGTTATCCAATTTCACAACAAATTGAGAAGCATCCAACTCTATTGAACTAGACGCAATAGAATAAATGCTAAAGTTATATTCTTTCAAAGTATTTGATAAATCCTCAAAAGCTTGTTGGGATTCCAATTCCTTTGCATGAACAATTTTAGATATTTCGTTCAATCTTTGGTTAACAGCATCTATTGATTTTGAAACACGATCTCTTTCGTTGTTCATTCTATCTATATCTTTTGGTGTTAAACCTTGATCTGAAATTTTTCTTTGTATAAGTTTTTTTTCCTCTTCAGTACGGATTAATTCAGTTTCTGAACTTGTCATTTCATTTTTAATTTGTTCCAATACAGTACTCCATTTCAACTTTCTATTTTCCATTGATTCAATGTAGGCTTTGAATTTGAACAAATCGCTTTCTAAAGCTTCTGATTTTTTTTCAATAGCATTTAATGATTCTGCCTCAGTCAGAAGCTTTTGATAAGTTTCTTTAAACTTCAAGTTTTCTTGCACCAATGAATTTGTTTGTGATACTATATCTTGAGTATAAGATTCGTATTCAGTTTCCATTTCTGTATAATAATTTGTATAATCGTCAACATTATTCAAAAAGGCATTGTAAGATTTAATAATATAGTTGACAAAGATTTTCTCTAGTTCCAGTTCATTATTGTTCTCGTTATCTCCTTCATCATCATCGTTTATTGTCTCCTCCACAGGGTGTTGTCTTGATGTATATATGCTAGTGATGTTTTCAATTTTACCTACAAGCTGTACCAACCAATATAACACCCCTAAGAAGATAGCCCAATTTTGTCCACCAACTGCAGAAATTTGTGATTTATTAATCGAATCAAGATAAGGATATTTAATATTCTTCAACACATAGTACACTTCATGTTCTATACTCTTGGTGAATCTATAACCTGGGTCTACCTTTTTGTATAAAAATTGAAAAATAACAACAAAATCCTTTTGAGTTGGTGTTTTTAAAGATTTTGGAGCCAATGGATGTTTCATCTCAGTTTCAAAATTATGGTTGATTAAAAAATCGTAAATATCTTGTTGAATACTTAACTGATATTGCCTGTCACGTAGTGGACGTGGATCCCTTGATTGAGATAATGAAGTGCCTAGACCTGGGTTTAAACCAATAGGATTTCCACCATATGTGCCTAATCCAAACGACGAAGTTCTATGATTTGGTCTCTGTACCGAGCTGGTGCCAATGAGACTTTTTCTGTTGTTACTTCTTACGGAGCTCATTTGAACCATATCGCTGATTCCAGAGGTGGATGCTCTCTTTTGTGTTGGTTGTTGTTGTTGTTGTTGTTGTAACTGACTATTGGTTCTTGGTGCACCAATCATTGATTGCCTTGCCGATATTCTGTTTGACGTTCTCTTCATTGCAGATGGCAGTTGTGGGATATTGCTAACATTATGTATTTGATTTAGGTCTAATTGTGACAATGGACCATTGATATTGTTGCTGTTGTTATCACCTCTTAACCTTTTGTAATAGTTATCTTGGGACATAACTAACGAATAAACGCGATAATCAAAAAAAAAAAAAAATCAAATCAAAACAAAACAAAACAAAACGAAAATAAAGCAGCAAGGAAAGAATGTGAATCTAGGTGATGATCAGAGCCGGCAATGGGGACAGTTGATGTTTGAGCCTATAAGATCTGTAATATGAGCAAATGAGTGACTACTTAACGGTTGCAATGCGTTTGTTGATTCTCCCTTTTTTAGCGATGGTATGTGTGCATGTAATTTGGTATCTATTTTCTTTGTGGTTTTTTTTAGGTTTTTTTTCTTGTTTTGATTTTGAATGAAGTTTTTTTGGTCGTTTTAAGGAAATTTCGCGAATTAATCTTAGTACTAATTTACGTAACTATGGTAACCTTAAAATGATTGAATCTTTAGCTAATTAATTATGAAACAGATAATCGATTGATCCGTGTGATGTTATTGAGATATCTCTGAACGAGAATAAGATTGCTTGTTCTGGTCATTCACGTACAACGTAATAAAGAAATGAAGATTCAACTTTGAATAACAGCGTATCTAATTCAATGATCGGAGCAATTACGTAAATTATTATTAAGTTCAATAGTCTACCCTGCTCTAGTATATATATTCAAACGAGCTGTGTTTAGACAGTGATCTATTGTGTTTGTGATATATAGGTGAAGTTGAATTTACTGTGCCTTACTAACTACTTCTTTTTTTTCGCCTGTTCTTATTCTTTGATTTTTTTTTTCTGATCTAAATATGTAATTAGATTTACAGATAAATTAACTTCTTATTTACCATCTATCTCTCCAGAAACCTCTTTAAACCCCACTTCAAGTTTCTCCAAGTTGGTTTTAGTTTTTTTCAGGTAAAATAGACTAGCAAGCAATGAAATTGATTTAAGACTGTATAATGTTAATATAATTTATGTAGTGTTTTTATCTAACTAATTTTTTAAAGTCAAGTAAAAAAAAAAAAAAAAAAAAATAGTGAATAAACTTATAGTTGATGCCATATAGCGAAACTAACAAGTACATGGAGCACAAACTTAAAGCTATAGGACTATGCTTTATAATAATTTCACTTTGTTTTAGGTACTATAGGCTATAATTTGAGACTAGTCTAAATTGTGTCACAAGTTTGTAGATCCGAAGATAATTCCGAGATTTGAGAAAAACAACTGTAAAAACAAGCTTTTTACTATGTGCACTCTCGGAAACTAACTTTAATTCCAAACGATTTTTGACGAAGAAGTGCTAATCTACCTCATAATTCATTGAAAATTGGTGGTTTTCTAAATTCCGACCAGTGTTTCTCACTGCATTTTCTTGGTATTTAACGATTTATAATAAATACGGTTTGTTGCAGAAGTCGAGTTGATGGAGAATTATGAATGGACCCTTTTCGTTATACATCATGCGGAGATAAGCATCAAGCAACCAAGGAATTTCATACATACTGTTGGCTTTTATATAATAGCTACTACGATTTAACTAATCAGTGTAGAGACTTTGTAAATCAAAAACACATCTTTATTCAACAATGGGTATGTTCAACCAGTAGCTAAGCCTAATGATTCAATGAAGTTTTGTGAATTTGGATTGATTGAACGTCCAGTGCTTGTATTTAAGTGGCTCCAGAACATGAGAAATTATTACAGTTTTGGCCCATAACAAGCACATTTTCTAATTCCTTTTTAACACAAATTATGCACACCTCATTTTTTTTGTTTGATTTGATTTCTTAAACTGATGTTCTAAACTACTGCCAAACAACCAACAACGTTCTTATTTAGCAATTTTACTAAATGATGATCTAACTGGTGCCCAGAAGAGTTTCTTCGTTATATAGCAACATATATAACTAACTATTTTCTTCAAGTTGAAAACTCTTGATCTGGATGACAGATCTACACCTATAAAACCAGTACAAAACAAGTTTGTGATTTCTACTTCCTCTTCATCAAACACACCGGAGTGAAAAATTGTTTATCATATCTTTGTAGGAATTCAAGTTTTAGATCCTTCAAACATAGATCCAATCTCATATTTATTAAACATGACAGTTACTCCAACCAAGATATTGTTCATAGGTGGTTCATTTGGTGGATTGACCTCATTGAAGTATCTTCTCAAGCAATTCATCGCAGAAGGCCCTGTTGATCCATCTATTCAGTTCGAGGTTTACCTGATAGACCCAAGAGCTGGATTCATCAACGTATTAGGTATCCCAAAGGCAATTGTTGATATTGATTTTGCTAGAAATTCATATTTAAACGTTGAAAACTATAACATAAAGTTTACCTCAATTGAGACGAATGACCAAGAGTTCAAAGAGAAAGTACAAAATAGCAAGTCAAACCAAGAAATTCCAGATAACTTTAGAGTCCATTTCATTCATGGGAAATGTGTTTCTTTCATAGATTCGAATACAATCAACTATAGACTAAATGATACTTCAGATGGAGATGACCAAACATCAATTAAGCAACTCTCTTTTGACTATGCTATTTTTTCTACTGGTAGACGCAGATCCTGGCCATTTGATCCAATTGGCCATACAGAACAACAATACGCTAATGAAATGAATAAGATCAAACCAAAGATTGAAGCCTCTAAAATAATCACTGTGATTGGCGCAGGTGCCTTAGGTATTGAAATTGCTGGTGAAATCAAAGAAACATATCCAGATAAACATGTTAGATTGGTTCATCCTCATCCTTTCTTACCACCAGAAAAATATGCTTCTAAGAATATTAAAGCCCAATTGGAAAAACATTTGATAGATGCTGGGGTAGATTTGCAACTTAACACAAGAATTGCTAAAGAGGAAGAAAATGGAGATTTAATAACAACTGATGGTAGAACGTTTGAAGGTGAATTAAATTTTTGGTGTAATTCTCATAAAAATAACGTTGAACCCCTGCTACCGATATTTCAAGATTCTATTGATCTAGCTAATGGTGAAGTTGAGATTGGAACAAATATGTTGATTAAAGGGTCCAAAAATATATTTGTCATTGGTGATATTGTTAAGCTTGATATAGTGAAAACCGCAGGCGCTGCTTATCACCAAGGTGAGAAAGTTGCACAAACTTTGATTAACCTTTTAGTGAAAAAAATTGATAAATATGAGACCATTGATCTTGACAATTGGCCGCAAGGTATGACAATCGTTGTTGGTAGTCATAGATCATCGACGCAATGGGATAATATTGGTGATGGAAAAGTAATAGATAATGATCAAAATATCATTGATTATTACCAAGATTACTGCACTACTAATACTAAAACGTTGTTAAACATTTCTAATTGAAATTTCAGCCTATAAACCTTTATTATGTATGTATTGAATTTAGCGTCAAAAGAATATTTGGTACATTAACGTATTAAATCTTTATTATTCATTTGTAGCGTGATGACGTTTTGAATTTCAAGAACGAGACAATAAGAACAAGGACAATCATGATCGAGTAACCTCCTATCATCTTGTTGTTGCTGCTTCAATTTATTAAGTGTCCTATTGGTCTCTAAGCTCGGTTGAGAAAATGCATCGATATAAAGGTGCGTTGTTGATCACCTCATCAACGAAACTCGAAATTCGACATCAAAATAAGCACATGTCTAAGTGCAATCTGTAAATAAGGATTCAACGACAACACCCAAGTGCCATTACTCTCTACATTGTTGTGGATTTATTCAAACACATTAATCCCTGAATACTAGACTTTCATCGCGCGCGAATCCTTTGATCTGATTTTCTTAAATCACGTTTATACTAAAATCTAAACCCCGATCTAACGCTAGTCTAAACCTGGGTTGTAGTGGTTATTTTTACTGAACTTTTCACGCAAGACGCGTTTGGCGTGAATTTTGTCACCTAGGGATTGATCTATAGTCGCTATTTTGAGTATCAAGGTTCTTATTGCTGCAGATCAAACAAGAGTTAAAGGATAATACCTAAGCAAAACATTGAATTCCTACTCAGTACGTTATCAACTTTGGTGATCTTTGAATTTGTTGAGTACTGCCGTTGTATTGTCACTGAAATTCCCACTATAGTAACAGCAAATAATAGGTACCAAGTTAGGCAGGTGTCCAGCGGACGTAAAGGTTAAGGGACCAAACAAAATATCAAATAACATAGTACATTGTTCTTGAGGTTGGCAGGATCACTCGTGCCTAAAAATAACAAAAAATGCAGTAAGAAGTATCCGAATATAAAAAGTGTAGATTAAATGTCGAAAAATGTACTTTTCATGACATAACCACCTCTCATGACATAACCGGTACCAGGGGTTAATTCGATCAGCTTAGTTACGACTAACCCTTGAGGAACTTCATTTACTGGAAATGGAAGTGTTAGGTTGAATCCTTTAAGAAGACTCCTCTACGTGGAATATCAAGAAGCTAGTAGTTTTAGTTTGATCGAATTCAGGATACTTTTACATTGGTCTGATATAATTGTTGTAGTTGACGCGTAGTGTGGAAAGTAGAGAATTCCGCCTTGCAAAAATGGTTAAAATCGCGCCTATCGGTGTACATTGTTTAACTAATTCAAGCATTAAGTGTCAAAATGCACCCAAGGGTAGACAATTTATACAAGTAGAATGCACAATCCTTTTATGGACCGGGGATGATTAATCCTAAAAGTTTTCCTTTATTTTCAGCACACTTTTAACTGCAGAGAGTTAACTATGCTTTCCTCTGTGACGGATCCTTGACTTTGTAACCTCGCCTGAGCGACAAAACAAGTTTACAAAGAAGTTATTTCAGTTGTTTGGTGGTCCCAATATTTGTCAAACACTTTGCACTGTATTTCGATGTTAAAGAATTTGGGAGCTCATGAAAGCTTTTAAGATTTATTGCTGGTTTACAAGATTATTACAAGATTAAAACCATAATACACGGCTTTTGGTAGGTTTCCCAAGAGCTTTGTTGCCTCTTGTCTTTACTATTTGAAACCTTTATGATTGTTAAAGAAAAATGGCCAATACATACTATACAGTATGTCTCAATACTTTTGCCTAAGAGCTATCCATTATTTGGGTCAGGTTAAATAATATTTTAGCATGGTGCCACTCATTGGTTTAATCATAGACTCATCCATGTGATGAGCCCTCACATGAACTCGGCAAACCTGGGTGTAGTTAATCCTTAACCGAAAGGTGAATAAAACCACTACAAGATCGACACAATCTACCAGTGTCTCATTTTGACATTGTCCACAATACAACTTAGTCATGTTTCTTGGTTTGAGTACCTTTTTTTATACAAAGCTATATGGTCCTTTTATTATAATACTATAGTTTTCCAAATTTACCGGATTGTTCCTATTTAACTATGATTTTGGAAACGGGTTAAACGTTGAGCTTCTATTTCTGCCAGCTTATTGGCCATTACAGAATTTTCAGTCTAATTGATCTTCTTCGCTTCTACATTTTTTTATCTCCACCCACAGCTTAAAATAGTATGAGGTATAGGCCGTTTGTAACTAAGATAGGATGAGTCTAAACTCTTCCTACATCGGCTCATTTTCATTCCCAATCGCGTTCTTGTCTTTGACTCATGCAAAGATAAGGATCAGCAGTAAGTACACAAGTGGCGATCACAAACCGTTTATTGTTAAGGGTCACATTACGAGAGTACCACATAGAACAGCTAAAATCAAAAGATTTCGAAAGTATTAATTCTATTATATTAAGGGCCAGGTATGAGATAGAATTAGCCAAACAATATAGGATATTGATCAATCTCACGATAGTTGTGCGATCAGTGGTAGACGAGCTCCACCAAACACGCTGACCTCACTACGGAAAAGTCGACAGTTGAATGTTATTTCAGGGAAGACCAACAGTGTGTAGCTTGATGGAATAATACACTTATTATGAAAATTCACATGTCTAGCTTAAGCTCCCTCTATACTTTATCATCAGTTTATTCAGTTTACTATTTGTGCTTTAGTTTTTGGACTCTGCAACCGGATTGTTTTTATTCTGTGGTTATCAATTATTTAGAATGTTCGGAATGCACTAAGAATGCGAAGTTTCCACTTCTGTACAGATGTGAGACATGTTTGTTTACTAAAGTCAAGTAAGCTCAGGTAGAGCCTGACAACACACTAAATACAACATTTGTTCATAAGTAATTCAAATAATTAGTCCTGTCAATTACATGGACATATTTGGTCAAACAGCATCAAAGGGTATCCAATAAAGAAAGATACGCCATGTTCCGAACTAGTTGCCAGTTACTTAATACCCTCATAAAAGGTCTTTCAATCTCAGGAGGCCTCAGGACAGGGAGGCTGTCGAAGTTAGAAGTTCAATCACTATTGAAGCGACCTGGTATATATAGTTTTCTGGAATAAATTACATATCATGGTTTGATAGAAACAAATTGACTCTTGGTAAATATCTCGAGAAGCTATAAATTCATGAGCTCCGACTTCGATATACCTAGAGTACACAGTACGAAATTCCTGAATGGAAAGTTCCGTGGCATTTACAGATCGTTATCTCGTCCTCAGTAGCTGTTCTGCTATTCTCCTCTATGTAATCATATCTTCCAATAGACATCATCCCCTTCCAGGTTGATCTCAAAACTTTGAAGGTGTTTAACATCAAATTTTCTGAGCTTGTTGATATCACACTACGCTATCCCACTATATTTAAAGAGAGATACATATGGTGGAATTTGCATCTATGGTTAGGATGGACCAAACAAGCCTCTTCTTTACATTGATCAAAACTGATGGTTCTAGTAGCTCATCCGAGTTAGGTAAGGTGATCACATCCGGGGAGAATTTTCAGCTCATAAACCATATGCTATTATATGTACTATTATGCAAGTGTCTCTACACACATACAGGAGGATGTGCGTATTTGGAAAAAAAAAATCAAATTACGGTAAGAATATTCTGCTACTTTACATTTTTTTTCAACGCTCATGTAAAATCAGAGAGTTTAAAGTTTTCCAATAATAAGCACTTGGAGCTTCAACAAGGTCTAAATGTCAAAGCGCGTCTTATACAATATTTTAACCAAGGTAGAAACCTCAAAACAAATATAAAGAAAAGTAACTGCTCTGTTTTGATCAGGAACAAAACTATCCTTTTACCATAAACAAAACTATCTTTCAATCATAAACATTCAGCTAGACTTTAGTCCATCTGATCCAATTAATACTTCAAATCTTTTTTTTTAATCCCGTCCACAGATAAGCTACCCTTGGTACCTTTTGTCACAGTGGTGTTTTTTTTCTGTTAGTTTTTGGCGCTCCAGATTTTTCAATTTTTTGACCTGCAGCATTCCCAAAGTTGAAGAGTTGTTTATATATAATTAGAAAATTTTGGAGAATTTTGATTAAAGCCATCAAAGAGGAATTCTTCTAATAGCGTGATAATCCTTTGTCCATTTTAACTTGTAACAAATTCTCCTTCGTTCTAGTTATTTGGAAGTCACATTAATATACACCAAACTTTGCAATATTTTTTTTTCCACCTTCTATATATTACTTTCAGTCACACTGCTTTTTTAATATGCTGAAGTCTTTTAGCAACTCTTCAAATAAGCAAATGAGAGGCTTGAAGATTTCCACACCAGTTGCCATAGATGGTCACCAGCAAACCCAAGCTGCAAGAGATTCAGTGGAAATTTCCAAACTAGAGAGAAAAGATTCAAGTATATCTATAGACACTACTGGAATATCGACTCCAAGAACCTCACCTGAAAATGCTGTTATACTCATCACCAAGTTTGACTTCAAAGCTGAACATAAAAACGAGTTAACTCTAGGAGTTGGCGAAGCTTTAAAACTTTTGGAGAGAAAAGGAAATGGATGGATTCTTGTTAAACCAATTGGTAGAATCAGTGAAGCTGGTCTGATACCAGCAAGTTACGTCAGAATTGTTAGACTGAACAAGCAAAAGTTTGATCCAAAGAATGATGAATTATGGCTCTCAACAAGAGAGGAAAATGCAATATCACACAACTCTACAAAACTCTCATCAGCCAGATCTTCATCTAATACTTCTACAACATCAAGCGCTCGTACCAGTGCTCACTCAAAAACATCCTCCAGTGGCTCATCAACATCAAACACGTCAAAGGGAGATAATACAAACACTGGAAAGTACACATCAATTGACTCTTCTGTCACTTCAGAAGATGAACATCATTTTTCATTTCAATCAGCAAGCTCCACAACATCGAGAAATGTTTCACCTAACTCATCAGTTTCAGGTATAATGGTAAGGAATCCTGATCAAGTGGGTCCTATTTCGGGGCTTGTTAGAAATGCATCATGCCATAACGGTAGATATTGGTACAGAGTTGATATCATAATGAGTGATGGGAATAGAAGACATCTCTGTAGATACTACCAAGATTTTTATAAATTGCACTGTGCCATAGTGGAAAAGCTAAGATCTTCTCCTCAGTTTGATGATAATAACGACGAGAATGCAACGACAAAACTTCCATGTTTACCAGACCCAATCCCAAGACCAGATCTACAGACCCTTTCGACCATACTTCTTCAAAGATGCCAAGTTCTTAACGTCTACATCTTCAAGATTGTTCAAAACAAGTATAAACTGAGCTATGAAAAGATCGTTAATGAATGGATCCAACCTAGACTTGGTGATATAGAGACAAGTGCAAACGACATACTGTCCAACGAAAAAATCGAAGAACTGCTAAAACCATTACCTACAAACTTGAACAAACCATCAAGATCGACCACATCAAATAATACCACTGTCACTCAAGACTCCAGCGCTACTGCCGCTGCATCTTCTAGCAGTACGATTAGTACACCCAACTTTAGTTCACCTCCTACATTTCCAACCCCACAACACTCGCTTTACCCTAGCTCCCCTACTCAACAAAATAGCAGAAGTATCTCACAAAGTTCTAGCCCTCGTCAAGCTCGCAAAGTCTCACCTCATAAGTCTTTGAATGATACAGTGTCACATGTTCCCGTTCCATTATCTATCCCAGAGGTTGTTCCAGAAGCACAACGCTTCACCAAAGCTCCAATTCAAACAAGAACAAGACCATCTCTCAGCATATCAACGTCAGTTACACCCCCATTACCTGCTCCAACTTCACTTGTTCATCCAGTATACCAAAGGTCACCATCCGCCCCTAATATAGTTAGTCCTAAAACTTCTCCAATGATCTGGCAGTCACCAACCATGTCTTCCAATCCAATATGGAGATCAGAAAGATCACATTCATCACCAACCATTCACGAAGGACAAGAGAAGCATTACTCTGAATGGCTAAATTCACCTACTCAACCGCTGTTTGGACAGCATGAGAACAATAGCGTAAACTCATTCAGATCAAGAAATGCTTCATTCCCAGATGATGTGCCATCCACACCAATTAGTGAAAACCGTGGTTCTGGTGAATATATAAAGATCAAAATCTTTTCCAATGATGACATTTTTGCTTTGAAAGTCAAACACGATATAGAGCTAAATGAATTGAAGCAATCTATTTTAACAAGATTAGAATGTGATATTGAGAAGACTATAGTGAAACTCTACTACAAAAATCATAGCAAAAATTACTACTCACCATTAGTTGACGATCTGGAAGTGCGAACTGCATTCGATCAGTCAAAGGTTGCCATCAAAGTACATTTGTGGACAAAAGACGATGATAGAATTTGATTCAATGACAGCATCTACGAAATATCCTCGTGGCATCAACCTCAATGGTCAGTGATGAAAACCAGAGTAAAACCTTAAGGTTAAAAAAGTGTAAATACTCTAAATTTAGATTGATGTTATATTGTTTAAACTATACAGCTGTAGTCAAGCACTCCAGTTCACAGAACATGTGAATTTCGAACCGATAAACACACTTGTTGTAACTTAAGCTAATCCTACAACGAGAGCAATATTCAAAGTAGCTAGCTCCCTTCTCAATTTGAATTTTCAGTGGTGGGAAAGATATCTTTATTGTTTTTTACAACATTGTTGAAATTAATATAATAGTGCAGTAAGTTCAAAGAGTACCTCAAAGTGGACATGGCCTTGTTGCAGTTATTATTATACACTTCCTCATGTCGATTTCTAGAGAAATGGTGATGAGATGGCTCATGGAATCTTTAAAGTTCCGAGTGAGAGTCAACTTGGAACTAAAAATTAAACGTTAAAATTTAGTGCAAAAAAGATGGGGTAGCTACGGTCATATCAAGCTTTAAAGTTAGACTAGGGGGTTTAAAATCGAGTTTTCAGTACAGCGTGCCTGATTATCTTACAACTTAAATGGAAGGGCATCAGTAATGAAACTATTACACTCAAGAAAGTGAAGGATTTCTAGGGGAATAAGTAATGTTATGAACATCTGGTCATTACCTAAATCAAATACAGCAATTACTTACAACTTCTCTTTGTTTTTGATAACTTTCCAAATAAGTTTGTTTACATTTCTTTTATTGCATCACCATGACAACATCAGGTATTGAAGGATATTTTAGTGGTGTTACAGTTTTGCTGAAAATCTCGAAGGAGGCATATCTTTCTTTTTTCAGATTTCTTAATGTTTTTAAAGATATCAGATCGCATGAACATACATTTACAGACATTGTGCATGCATGAACGCATTATTACCTCAAATATCACCAGATTGAACACAGCCTTGATATGTAAAACCTTGAACTGTGAATGATTCTATACAATATTTCGCCGAGTTCTGTTGCATTGTGTAGCTGGTTGTGTCTTTAAGTAGATAGAGCAGTGTGCCTCTTTAACGATAACCTGTAAGCTTGCCTATACATAATTGCAATCTTCGCGCGTTTTTGGGCGTCCATATAATGTCTCAACATAACCTACATGTGATGATGCAAGTTTAAGTAAATAGCTTTTTTATGGTCTTATTAATGATCAAAACGTGACAAACTTGGGAAAATAGGCTTGTTAAGTCCCCTTCAAGAAAACATACATACTTAAAACCACAGGGCGCATAGTTTGGTTGAATAATACTACAAAGATATAACAGTTCTCGGTACCATAAGTATATTTTCATTTTACATTTGGTCTTGTTCACTTTTAGATGCCCTCCGTTTCAAGCTATTATGACTTTTAAGTTCCAAACCTCAAGCTGAATGGTTTGAGACAGATTTGCGGAATTCTTGCCAGCCTTAAGAACACAGCTGATAGCGTATACAAACTGAAATCAAAACAAACCCTTTGACAAACCATAAAGATGATATTTTAGTGTGCTTCTCAGTTGAGTCGATTGATATCGCGGAGCTGGTGCAGGAATCGTTAGACGTGTATACTATTGGTTGGACCTTTTCTCAAAAAGTCTAAGAAATCCTCATTGTCGTCATCATCATCATCATCATTATCTATGTCATTATCGTTATCTTCATTATTTGCACCACTGGAATGCCCATAATTAGTATCATCAGCTTCCAAAGCCGGTGTGAGATTTCTCAACGGAATAGCAGAAGGTTTTCTTGAGTTACTCAAGCTTGTGGAAACAAGAGTCAACCCATCATCTATTGAATTTCCAGTAAGTGTTCGGTTGAAAAGAGTTCTATTAGAGGCATAGGAAACCTTTCTTTTGGAATCTTGTCTTTGGTCTTGCGTAATGAACTTTGGTGAGTTTGAACTTTCATCAAAAGTAATATTCTTGAAAGTATTATCATGAGGGTCAAAACGCTCATCAAGGCCATGATACTGTGATGCATCATGGATGTTATAAGCCTCAACGCTATCATGATTCTGACCTGAAACTGGGATCGTACCATTTGACAAACCACCAGTTGGACCTAAATCATCTCTATCATCATCTGGGAAGGAAGATGTTTGTGCTTCAGTCTCAGTATATTGTCCATAGTTATTCTTAGCAAATGCAGACCCTGATTTTGCCAACTTTTTAGAAGTATAATTCCAAGGTTTTTCCCTTATTAAAAACACAACGGTATCAAATGTACAACTTGATGGTAATGCCAAAGCTATTAATAATCTCAATGCAAAAGACTCAGTGGTGGCATTTGGATTGAGATAGTTATAAATTTGTGATACAACGGGTGCTATCCAAACCAAAAGATAAGCTATTGGATAAACTGCAAAGGTTTTCAATTCTCTCATTGAATTTTTAACTCTGTTTTCATTTGTTGATGCTGCTATATCCATTAATTCCCTTTGTAAGTTTATACTTAAATTGTTGTACTTGCTGTTGAATAAAACACTATTTGCTTGATAGACTCTTTCCTTTTCTTTATTAATCTTTTTCCACTCAAAGAACAAATATATCATTATAGCTGAATAAACTAGAACGATTGTTATGATATTTGTAAATTTCAAGATATAGCTGTTCAAGAGTCTTTTCCAAATGGGTCTTTGAGGAACAGCACAGGCAAAGTTGACCTGATAATGACCACCATCAACGAATACTAAACCTGAGAATAGTATAGCAATTGCATGAACGATTAATGCAATCAACCATCGAAATCTAAATAACCCACCTTCGTTGACAAACATTCTTCTTGGATCATTGTCATTGAATAGTATTCTATAAGTCAAGGGCTTTTTCAAAGTTGATATATCTTTAACGTTTCGAAATAAAACTTTAAATGAAACTATTCTTCTTTGATATGTTTTAGAAAACTGTGGAACGAATATCATTAGACAGTTATGTAGAGTAAGTACAAATATTAAAGAATCTGAAATAAACGTTGCAAATGATAGTATAAACCCCCAACCATCACAAAAAGTGGTATCAGATAAATCAAAACTATCATCAACCAAGATGTTTAAATTTTTGATCCTTATTGAATTGAAGCAAACGTGACAAAGAGCCTTGATGAAATCATAAATGATTAATGCGGCAAAGAGTTGTAATCTAAATATCATTCTTCTAGTTCCATCCATTCTAAACCATAGAGTAAGCCCAATGGAGCCAATTATGACACTTAAAAGGGCAATTGACAGTTGACAAGCGTGTAATGCTCTTACTTGAGGTAAAGAATATTGAGACATGTATTGTTCTCTTTTGACCAGGTTAAGAACCTTGTCTATTGTTGAATTTATGAAAACTTTTGAAATATCATCAAATTGTACTGTACTGATGCCACTGGGTACTTCTATTGGTAGTTGAATAATCATACTTTATGACTATGATATATTATGGATCCTATAATACTATGAGCTGGCTAGAGTGTATTCATGATCTTTTTCAAATGTGTGGTTGATAAAAAGTAGAATTGACAAGTTTGTGGCTAATGAATTAAAGGGAAACAATAACAGTAAGGATTTATTAGTGTGAAATATCTGAAATAGGGACAGTGATGTTATGTGTAGTATACGCTATTCTAAGTAAAAAACTCACCCCCTTTTCAAAACTCTAAACACTATTGAAATTGATGTATTATCTATAATAATTATATCTGTCCAAAAAGGGTGAAGCCAAGTTTTGGATATTTATTTATTTATTTATACCAATTCTTTGTCTTTTTTTAATTTACAGCTTCCAGAAATAAAATTATTTTAGTTTGGTACTAAATTACAACCAAATAAAGCTTGCTCTTAAATAGTTAAAGCAATGCAAAATATAACGTGTTTACTTTGCTTATTGTCGTATAGATTTTTATTTGTTGTGTGTACATTTTCATATAGAAATGGTTATGATATATAACATTATGCTATAGGTAGAATTTATTGCTGCTACTAATTGTTTGCGGTCTGGTCTGTCAAAAAGACATTTTTTTTTTTTTTTTTTTTTGTTTCATGTATATTCTCGTATAATTCGTTTGTCAAAATGTCCTTTTCTTTTAAATTTTAGCGCGCCTGCCCGCTGCCCCGCTGCAAATGATAAGGCAAAAACTTTATATTCAACTAATATTATTAGCACAAAAGCATATACTACCCACCACTACCCGCCACGACATCAACATTGCCATTTTCTTCTTACACCAGTAAATGGGGGTACATGTGGCAAGTGGCAAACTACATGGGCAATAGACCAATGGTCTGAGGGGAGGAAAAGTCTATATGTTCAATTAAGGGTTCATAGGTTGATTGAGGCTGATATTTGAAAACTTTATGCAGAATTATATTGAGTTGCCTTTGCTATTTGCATTTGACATTTTTTGGCGGTTGATTTTTAATTTTAGCTTTTTGGAATGAGGTTTTTAAAATGCTAGCCAAAAATATACTTTCACGTGATCTCTTAATGATGATCATTTTTTTTTAACAAGTTTCCTAGTTTGAATTTTAAAATGATAAAACTATGAAAACGTTTGCAACCCTCTCTCATATATCAACTCAATACGTTTTATCAGCTGAGATATATTAACAAAAAAAAACTATTCACACCTAATATTACTATCACAGATACAGGAATGAGTTATGCCTACGATGAGCCTAGTCAATACCACAATGGGCAATTTCAAAATCAAGGACCATTTGGAGACATTAGTAATAACTTAGCCAACACACCTTGGAGTAATGGATATAATAATATCAATACGAATAACTATAACAGCGGCGTTGACTTTGATGTTTCAGATGACCAAAGCCCTTTGAAATTAACTTCTGATAATCTTTTGTCGAATAAATCTAAAGATGAGTGTGATTTAATCGAAGGTCAACTGTTTAACACCGATGTTAATAACATTAATCATCATAATTTTGATGGAAATCGTGATGATTATATCACCTCTCAATTCAATCCTATTGTTAAACAAGAAGAACTATACAAGTCCCAATGCCCCTTAGGTCAAGGATTAGCTTCAAATTCAAATAGTTCAAATAAATCATCACCTTCAACGACAAATTTAAATCCATCAACAAATATCATCGATAATGGAAATTTACATCTCTTACAAGATATCGAAGATTCTAAACTATCAGAAAAGGAACTAGCTCAAAGAAGAAAAGCTCAAAATAGAGCAGCTCAAAGAGCTTTCAGAGAACGTAAAGAATCGAAATTGAAAGAATTGGAAGATAAACTAAATAAAAGTGAAGTGGATAAGTTGAAGTTGGTTAAAGAATTGGAGGATCTAAGGAGAAGAAACATTGTGATTTCAACGGAGAATAAAATCTTATCTGATAAAACATCTCATGATGATAAACTGCCTAATGATCATAGTAATGATAAGAACAATAATATACAAGAATCATCGTATACTTTCCCAGCCAGTGAAAGTTTCTACTATACAACTCCAAATCAACTAGCAAATCCAGTGATACCTTATGAACATAAAAGGTTAACAATTACAGAAACCTGGGAATATGTAAATGAAAAAGATGTGAGTGGTTCATTACCAGTTGACAAGATTATGAAGGATATTAAAGGTCTAGAAGTTTGTCATGAACATGGTCCTGGATACCCTTTGAGTGTTGTTGATAAGATAATCGAGAAATACTTATAGACATTGTCTAGTTTCGATTGCATACGTTTTTAACATTGTTTAGAAAGATTTTTCGTTTGGATACTTGTTGCTGTTCTTTTCATTTGGTTTTGGGCTGGGTTTAATTTACTTTTAATGTATTGATAATACTTTATTTACTATTTAACTTCCCAGTAGTTATCAGTACCAATTGCACTACTAACAACTTTCAATAGCTTTAGCACCTTCTCCTCTTCTAATCTTCTACCAACAATTTGAACACCAACAGCACCACCATGTAGTTTCTCAGCATTATAATCATTGAAGTGATCCTTTTCTGACTCATTTCTTGGTGATGCATAACGCTCATCCAACACATCAATTGACTTATCAACTTTGGTAACTGGAATGGTACCTGCAGAATAATCCAAAGCATTATACACTGAAGTATATCCAACATATTTAAATTTACCCAATTCAACTCCAGAGTATGGTGATACTGGTGAGATTATACCATCAATTGGTAGTCCATTACTGAATTTGGAAGACGTCTCATTCCATAAATCTAGATATTTTTTAATCAAACCAGTTCTTTTCAATTGTAAATCCCAAAGTTTGGCAACGGTTAGATCTTCTGTCTCTGCATATGCTTTCATAAATGGGTACAATGGTTCATCTCCAACATATTCTTTAACATGAGATCCACCATCACTTAAAAAGAACTGTTGAACTAATATGTTCAACTCAGTATGTAATTCAACAGGATTCCATTCAATGATTTCATGACCTTGTTCTTTCAACTTTTTTTCAATTTCATCCAATCCTCTTAAAGTAGCAGGATATGGCTTAATGAAACCATCATCTCTTACAATGGCAAAGTTTAACTTCTTTGGCAATTCAATATCTCTCCATGGGATTGCAATAGATTTTGGATCTTTCAACCATGGTTTAGAATCAACAATCGATTTGGTAAACAACTCAACTGATTCTAAAGATGTTGAGATTGGTCCACCAATTGAATTAATGCTTTCAAAACCTGGTAAGCCAGATCTTGTACCAAAAGTTGGAATTCTACCCAATGAAGGTTTTAAAGAGAATAAATTTTGTAAACTTGCTGGGATACGAATTGAACCACCAATGTCAGATCCAATACCTAATGGGGATCCTTTAAATGCCAATAATGATGCCTCACCACCACTTGAACCACCACAAGTCAAAGCTGTATTGATTGGATTCAAAGTTTCACCGAAAACATGGTTAATAGTTTCAGCCATCATCATTGCAGTTGGAACATTGGTCTTTAGATAGAAAACAGCACCTAAATCACGTAAGATTTCAACACTAACACTATCGTATTCGAAATGTTTTGGATTATCAACAAAACTAACAAATCCAACAGTTGTTTGTTGACCTTTAACGTTCAAATTATCCTTTAAAGATATTGGTAAACCATGTAATGGACCTTTTAATTTACCTGTTGAGTTGTAGTAATCGTCCAGTTCTTTAGCAGTCTGGAAACCTTCGTCAAAGAATACCTCACTTAAACAGTTGGTTAACTCATGAGACAGTTGAGCACGATGAGCAAAAGCCTTAGTCACAGTTAAGGAAGTCCACTCTTTATTTTTGATCTTTGATAAAATTGTAAGAGCACCTGATTCAGTTATTTCGATTTCTAAATCTGTCAACAAACCTGATTCAATGGCAAAGTTAGTTACGTCCGATGGTAGTTTTTCAAATTTATCCTTTGGTATCTTCCATTCTGATTTGAATAATTGATCTCTCTCTGCAACTCTCTTGGATGCAATTTCTTTGTACGACATTTTTTTTTTTTTGGTATTGTATCTGAGATTCTACTGCCAATTTGATATTTTGTCAGCCAATTAATAATGATACTCAAATAGTCAGTTGATGATTTCTTAGCATGCTTATAGGGAAAACGGTATTGTTGCACTCTTATAAATTATTCACTATCAGCCCAGTCTTCTCTAATCTCAGTTGTTGTTTTATTGTTTTCATCCCAATGGGGTTGATTTGCGGATCACCACATCCTATAAGAAAATCACCGATCTATAAACTTCACAGTGCTCAACCCGCCAAAATTGGCAGTAGAGTCCAGTAAAATTTACAGTTGCTTAGATTGGGTAGATAATCAGGCAAAAAGGCAAAGATTGGGGAAGCGGGACACATCACAGACGAGCTAGTACGGCTATGCCCAACCTCCCTCCGAACCCCAAAACCACCCACTAAAAGCGGAGAGTAACATAGGCTGTATTTGACAATATGACCTGATAATAGCTTGTTAAAGTATACATTTGGTGGATTGGTATTACTGCTAATGCTGGTTCTAGAATTGGGTGATTTTTTTTTGTGTCAAAGCTATTCTACACCGGTAATTGTGCATATCTACAGTCAGATAAGATTGGATAAGATTCATTATTGAAGTCCAGAAGCGAACACCATGGGACAGTATGTAGACATTCAGTGTTCTCAACGTTTAGCTCACTTTAATGGTATATAAGACATCATTAAAATGTTGATGTAAAACAAGCACCTATACAAATCCAGCAAACGCGCGTTGGTGAAAAGCTCAAAACCATCGTTTAACTAACAATTTCCGTTGTTGATGGTAAAAAGTTCCTTATCAGTTGGATAAACTTTGCTTGGAGTTTTTCCATTTTGACTTGTATAATTTTTGATTAACACCTGTCTAAAAAATTCAATGAAACCAGGAAGAACCACTACGCCCAAGACAACGACGGAGTTCAGGGACAGATTTGGGTTTAAGCTCTTAATGAATTATGTTCAATGAATTAATTAAACCACATCCTCTTTTTGAACAGAGCACATACCGATAAGAAATGTCCTTAAGCTTTTAATTGCCTCGTCTGTACTTTCAAAATTCTACAATCACTTTTTATCATCGGGTATTGGTTTCCTTCGATTGGGATCTGCATTCAATTTATACTGAAATCAAATCTGTCAGATTACACACAGCAGCTGTAAATCACTTTGGTCAATTAACATCAACAAAGGCAAGCTGTTTTCCATTGATAAGTTGAGTTGAGCAATCTCAGCTGTTTGATCAATCTATCTTAAATGACGATAAGCTGTCTGTCTATTTAAAAAGAATAAATTCTCTCCAAATATCACAGTAGAAAAGTAATACTCTTAATATCATCAGTAACTCACACAACACACAACATTCACTATGGTTGACCTTTTATATGGTCCAAAAAAAGTGAGAAACTTCTTATGGGGTGAACCTCCAGCTGATCCTGAAGAAGCTAGACTTTTGTTTAAAATCGATTGCTTTGTCTTACCATTCTGTTGTATCAACTACTGGGTTAACTACCTGGATCGTACCAATTTAACCAACGCTTACGTTACTGGTATGAAAGAAGACTTGAATATGCATGGTAATGAATTCAACGTTATTAATACTATTTTCACAATTGGTTATATCGTTGGTATGGTTCCAAATAATTTGATTCTTTTAAAAGTTTCACCACGTTATTGGTTAAGTTTTTGTTCAATGGGTTGGGGTTTGTTAACTTTAGGTTTATTTAAAGTTACCAATTATAAACAGATTTGTGCTATTAGATTTTTCATGGCAGTTTTAGAAAGTTCAACGTTTGTTGGGACTCATCTAATCCTTGGTGCTTGGTATAATTCTGAAGATAAAGTGAATCCTCATACTGGTAGAGTTCAAAGCTCTGAATTAACCAAAAGATCTGCTGTCTTCACATCAGCTGGTTTAGTTGGTTCAATTTTCAGTTCTTTTTTACAAAGTGCAATTCATAAAAGTATGGATGGCTTACATGGTCTTGCCGGTTGGAGATGGTTATTCATAATTGACTTTGTCATAACCGTACCTGTCTCACTTTATTCGTTGTTTATGTTTCCAAACACTCCAGATAACTGTAAAATCTTCTATTTTAACGATAGAGAGATTGAACTGGCCAAAACTCGTGTCAAAAATCCAAAGATGGAGAATAAGTTCAATTGGGCAGTGTTTAAGAGAGTCTTTGGTAGATGGCATTGGTATTTGTTCAGTGCATTATGGGCAATGGGTGGTGAAAATGAATCCTTTGCATTTGGTGGGTTGTTTGCACTTTATTTAAAACATTTTAACTATACCGTTAGTCAAAGAAATCTATACCCAATGGGTGTTTATGCTGTTGGTATAATTTCCACTTTTGGTTCTGCATTGTATGTTGATCATACAGGTGGTAGATCACATTGGCATATCGCTGTATTCACCTCAGTGACAATGATTGTTGTATCGATTATGATTTTGGCTAAACCATACAATAATGCACTTATGTTTGCCTGTCAGTATTTAGCAGGTGTACCATATGCAGGACAAGCTGTATTCTTTTCATGGGCTAATCTAGTAACAAGAAATGACTTACAAGAGAGGGCCATTGTTTTGGCTTCAATGAACATGTTCAGTAGTGTTTTCAACTCATGGTGGTCTTTGTTGTTTTATAATGTTGGTACAGTTCCTGAGTTCAAAAAAGGTGCTTACGCCATGTTTGGTAGTACTGTGGCAGTTATTTCATTTGCTTTGGCAATTAATTACCTACATAGCAAAGAGTTAAAGTTGGAGAATCTTGCAGAACTCGACGATTTAGAAAGAGCTCATTCAATCGATGGTGTTGGCTCTTTAGATGTTGAGAAAAAGGTCATTGATATCTCTGATGAAAAATCCTCATCATAGATCTCATAATTCTCTATTCTTGTTTTATGATTTGTTGTTTTGTTTATACTCGTATTCACAATAGATCTACATTTTGTTAACTAAATTTTATGTTCGTAATCGTCCTTTTGTCTTATTGATTGTGGTTCATTAAAATCACTCTGCACTATTGGGAAATGAATTTTCCAATTTTTGAGCTAAAGTTAAAAAAACTGGAGTTTCTAATTCGCCATAGTATCTCAAACCTTCAATAAATCCATTTAAATGTTGATTAAAACTATCATAGTATTCATTCAAATAAATGTTCAACTTTTCCAACCTTTCTAAATTTTTATCGTTATCAAACTCTTGACCTTTCAATCTATCGTTATATTTCTCGTATAAATCATAGTCTAATAATATCAAAACTTTCCTTAATGATAGTAGAAATGAACAATAAGCGTTTATAATCTGAATTAACCTGCTTAGAATTTTGATCAACTTTTCAGTTGTCAAAATTGAATTTTTCAACACAGTGTTTAAAAAAGATTGAAGAGTTGATTGAAACAGATCAAAATCATCATCATTTTTGTTAAAACTCGCAAGAAAATCCAACCAATTCAATTCAATAACGTCATTTGTTAAATATCCTAGATATGTTTTGAAAACGTCATTCATTCTATCATGTAATGATCTTGATCTTGTAATCCACTTGGGTATTGGTTTGGTGTAAAATTTGTATTTCCAGATTTTGTTTTTATTAATCTCCAACCATGTATCGTTCAACTGTTTCTCAGTGAAATGAAGATATAATAAATGTCTGAATATGAGTTGAAATTGAGTAACAACCGTTCTTGTTGTGATAAGGTTCAATGGGAATGGCAAGATTATATCAATGTTGAAATAATTTATTGCCCTTAGATTTTCAGCAGATTTAAAATCTCTATTTGAAGGCTCTTTTTCTATATCTAACGTTTTCGATATCAGATTTTTCAAAGACTCGAAATTATTTGATTGTAAAGCTTGTTCAGCATCAATGGCTTCAACTTTTAAAATTTCCAGTAAGTAGCTATAAATAGAATCTTTTTCAATTGAAATATTTAAAAGTTGAAAAATCAAATCATTTTTATTGTCATTTATATTGGCAAAGATAGTATTAAAATTTCTTCTCAATCTTGAGGTGGAAACTTCATCATGTTGTCTTTTAAACTCGTTAAGACTCAAATTTAAGTAGTCTGTTATGTATGAAGCTTTGGGCAATAGATAATGAGCTTTCAATCTCGAAACAACCTCCTTGAATTCATACCCGTTAACGAAAAGATCTATTATAAACCTATTGGCAACGGTATAGGCTTCTTCTAATACCAAGAATAGATTTGTACTATTCAAAGAGCTAATCTGACCATCAAAAAAAACATCTAAAGTGACACCACATTCCTTTAAAACGTTTAAGTATTTCCCAGTCAGTAAAATTTTCAGCTGTATATCTCTATCTTGAAACTGTTTGGGTATTCCATCTTTCTTAATGACAAATTTTGAATCCCAATATTGTTCTGAATTCAAATTGTTTAGCTTAAAATCATGGACTAAGTTCGAAGTTATGAAGAATTCATTATATGGATCGTTTAATAAACCTTGAGTTATCCATTTGTTTAACATTGATATATAACTTTGACTTATGTTGTCAAAGAGTTGAGTTAAAAATTCAAATGATTTAAAATCACCACTATTAACATCTAATTTCTCTTGTACGATTCTCAATACTAAACCACCTTTAACAATGTTATGGTTTGAAGTATCCGATAGTAGATCTATAGATCCTGTATGTTGTAAATCATGCCTTATGTTTTGTATGAAATTATCAAAGGCATTTATATCTGTACCTTGTCTCCTCTGATCATCTAATTCGTATATCTTTATAACGATTTCATAAAGATGTGTTAGTTTATAAGTAATTGTTGACTTTAAATCTTGTTCGAATTGTCTTAGAGTGAACCCCTTGTTAAACTTAAATTGATTCTCTATTTGGTCTAAGAAGTATATATAACTCTTTAAAAATTGTCTAATTTCATAGATAAATGATTGTATGATCTGACCATATATTTCTATGTTGTATAGTTCAGTGAATGAGGTTAAAGTGGCAAACATTTTGGATAGATGAACGATTCTTTTCGTTACATCTTTCAAACTTGAATCTAAACTTTTATTAATCTTATAGTCTGGTCCAAACTTCTTCAACTTTGTGATTTGGGGATCATATTTTTCAGAATACCGTATATATGAACCTTCCAATCCCAATAGCACATAGAGCAAATCCTTTATTATCAACCCTTCCTGGATCTTAATGTCTTTGATATCGTTTAGTGGATATGGTTTGATTATCTGGTACCGGGCACATAGCGGTTGTAAGTTGGAGACTCTTGAACTAAGAAAAGGTTGGTCCTCAATAAGTTGTACCGTGTCCGGTGCCCCAACATTGGCCATGTTGTATGCTGATGATTAGTTGTTTATCTGAGTTAGCCGCTGTCTGAATACTTTATGTTTAGCTTTTTACATACTTTTCAAACTATTTTTTTATGCCTTTTGTTTGTGATTTAAAAATGTAAACATTGGAAATGATAAAATCAAGTTTTCGCGTTAACAGAAAAAAAAAACACAAAAAGCCCGGAACTGCAAGTATAATTACACTTAGACCTGTTCGGAAGTCATTCTTTTTATACCCAATGTATTGGAATTGCAACCTTATGATCAAAAAGCAGCTACCTTTGATCGTTGTGGCAAATGATACTAATGAGCCAACACTTAATCGCACCTTATAAGAGCAGGGAAAGGGTATAAATAAAGATCTGATCTTGGCCATAATTACCACTCTTCTTTGATTGTCAATACTGAACTTATTTTTCTTGAAGACGATTTTCGTTTCTCCGGGTCACTCGCGCCAGTGCTCACTTGAACTTTTTAGATCCAAAATTGCCACTAGTATCTTCTGAGAGAGCTATACTAACAATATAGTTTACACAACAACACCAACTCACAATAATAAGATATAACCTCAATTGTGCTTAACATCCACTTATATTTAAACACCAAAAGCCTCTACTAGCCAAATGTTTTTAACTAGAAGTGAATACGATCGTGGTGTTAGTACGTTCTCTCCAGAAGGTCGTCTTTTCCAAGTTGAATACTCTTTAGAAGCCATTAAGGTAAGATATAACAATTTAAGATTATGTATAGACATAGCTCAATACTAACCATTCGTTGTTTATTAGTTGGGTTCCACAGCCATAGGGATTGCCACTTCTGAAGGTGTTGTACTTGGGGTTGAAAAAAGAGTAACATCATCATTACTAGAATCTTCATCAATTGAAAAAATTGTTGAAATTGATAAACATGTTGGTTGTGCAATGTCAGGATTAACCGCTGATGCAAGATCTATGATTGATCATGCTAGAGTAAGTTCAGTAAATCATTCGTTATACTATGATGAAAAAATTGGTGTGGAAAGCTTGACCCAATCAGTTGCTGATTTAGCTCTAAGATTTGGTGAAGGTGCCTCTGGTGAAGAGCGTTTGATGTCAAGACCGTTCGGTGTTGCTCTATTGATTGCTGGTTTCGATGATGATAAGGGTCCACAATTATACCATACTGAGCCTTCTGGAACTTTTTACAGATATGATGCCAAAGCTATAGGTTCTGGATCTGAAGGTGCTCAAGCAGAATTACAAAACGAATACCATAGTTCATTAACTTTAAAAGAAGCTGAATTGCTGATTTTAAAGATTTTAAAGCAAGTTATGGAGGAAAAATTAGATGAAAAGAACGTTCAATTAAGTTCTGTTACTGCTAAAGATGGATTTAAGATATATGATAATGAAGTTACTGCTGAAGTTATAAAAGTTTTAAAAGAACAAGAGGAGAATGATGAAAATCTACTTGATCAATAAACCTAAATGTCTCATAATTTATAAGGATAAAAAGGAGTCATTTAGAGCCATGGCTAAAACTGTTGTATACTATGAGATCTAAGATTTACGATGAAAAAGTACAATGTAGTTCATTAAATTCATTGAAACGGCAGGCTATTCAATCAACTAGTTGTGAGTATTCTGGAACCTCTCTAACTTTAGCATTGAAGAATTTCTCTAATTTATTTGCATTTTTATAATAAGTTGTACTATCACCATTATAACTTCGACAATTTTTAAATATCAGTTTAGTATCATAAACAAATTCCTCCATCGTTGAATAATGATCGTTTTCTAATTTTGACTCCATCGTACTTAAATCCATTGGTTCTTTAATCACTTCATAATAATCTGGAACTTCTTCTCTATTAACAGGTTGTGCAAATGGCCACGATGCTGCATTGTTTTGTATTTCTGTTAGTAGATGTTGCATGAACGCATGATGTGGACTTCTTCTTGGTTTTTGTGCTAACTCATCCATCTCTGGTGTCCATCCACTTTCTTTCAAGCCTGGTATTGTCATTGGATCTATTGGTTTGATATTTTTCAAATCTTTAAACTGCTTTAACCCAGGTCTAACGACATGCGATTGTGATAGTTCTCTAATCTTTCTCTGAATTGCAGCTTTTTGTAACAATAAAATCTTACCACTATCCAAATACCGTATTCTTGGTAACATTGAACATTGCATCAGAGTACCACCTTCGTAATCCTTTATATATCCCATCCAAACTTGTTTATCCAAAGTTATCTCTTTGGTAAAACCTTGCTTTTTGAAATATCCAATGGCATAGTTATCAGCATATGTTAAAAAATATTTGATTGGAGATGTAGCTCTAACGTAATCTTTTAAATGGTTCATCAGATGTGCACCATAACCTCTAACTTGTTCAGTTGAACTGATTGCACAAAACACAATTTCTGCAAATTCTCGACTGTCAAATGGTCTATACGTGATCCCACCGACAACTGTTAAAGGTTTTCTAACAACAGCCATAGATAGATGACTTCTATCATAGACTAATCTTGCAATGTATTCTCTAGGCATTTTAGGTAGTTGCTTTTGGAAAATGTTTTTCAAACCTGTTAATACCATCAAATTCTCTCTTGAGTTATCGTTATTCACCACTCTAAATTCAATTTTACCTTCTCTTTCTTCAAGTACTGAGGGTCTTTCTTTGAAGACATACGTCTGTGAATCAAATTGAAATGTCGTTGTCCGTCTAGCCTCTTCATCATCGTCCTCTTCAGCATTCTCATTGCCATCCTCTTTATCACCTTTTTCATCATCGTCATCCTCTTCATCGTCATTATTATTATCGTCATCTTCTTCATCATTACTCTTTACTCCTCCATCCTCACTTTGCACTTTATCATCATCTTCTAGCTTCACTCTTTTCGCAAGTGGCTCATCGTCATGTTTATCTAGAGCTGATCTTTTGTTATCCTCTACGGTCATAGTTTCCTAGAATTCTGATTTACGTTTAGCACAAAGTTCTGATGTCTTTTTGACTATGATTTGTTTTATGTGTCAGTTTTAACTTTGTTTATTTTCATAGTATTTTTTCGTTGATGTAATTTTTCTTTCTAAATTCGATCATTAAAAACTGAAAAGAAAAACCAAGAAAAAAAGCTTATGTAATCAGCAAAGACACATACAAGAAATAAAGGTCTACAACCAGCAGGTGCTTACAATTTCTCAAATGTCTTATTTATAAATATGATATAAAATGGGGAGGAATGGACGAGATCACCAATCATCACCAGATAAATTACCTTCTTCCAGCTCAGCCACTGCTTCTTCAGCTAATCGTTGAACCTCTATTAATCCACAAATCCGTTCCAAATATGTTGAATCATTAAGTGCCTTTGAAACAAACTCCCAACCTTCATCTTTGTAAGCCTTTAATATTGTTGGAGAACAGGCAGAACAGTATTCATAAGCTGGGGTTTCTAATTTTAGCGTTTCGTTATTTGTCAAAAATCCTCGAAGTTGATGGGATAGTTTACCTAGTAGAGTACTCTGATCAGTACCAGCATAGTGCTTTTGAGGATGTTGTAAAATTGAGATTAATAACTCCACTGCTAGAGAGGATGCTATCAGAGCAACTCCAGGTCTTGTCACAGTACACATTTGATCTAAAGTTCTATCTGTTAAACTATCAGTTGGAGCAACAACATCATTACAGAAATAGCAACCTAGATTACCTTCAACACCATGTCTCATAACGAGATAACTATCAAAGCCTAAAGCTGCATTTATAACGATTTTTTTTTCAACATTACCTATTACAGTAGGTAACCATCTAGTTTCTCTTGAATCTGTTAATAGGAATATAACATCGTGCTCTTTGATCAGTGATTTTAGTTGATTGAACTCATTTTGTTGATGTGAATCATTTGTAATTGGATGTCCAGCCATTGGAATTTCTAAATTGAAACCTTGGGAATCAACTAATGGGAATATTTGCTTTAAAGACTCTGCAGCTTGTGCAGCTTTTGGTTTACCAACATCATTGAAATTAAACAACGGTTGACGAACAGGATTTGAAAATGAAACTTTTCCATTATCAACAAATGTAATTTTACGTACACCCCATCCTAACAAGGCCCTTGCAACATAACTACCTAAAGTACCTGAACCTAATAGTAAAACCTTGGTATTCTTTACAACATCCAAATCCAAATCCGGAGCAACTCTCCATTTCATTAGTTTTAAATTTAAATCAACGGATTGTTCTGATAGTTTGATCGGATCTATCAACGAGCCTAAATCTGCTAGTTTTGGACCTAGTTTCCCTTGAATTGTACGTTCCCAGCCGGAGATTTTGTTCAAGTCAGTTTCAATATTTTGTAATGTTAATTGGAAACTTTGATTGGATTCTCTATAGATATTAACTATGATTTTCTTAAACCCATATATAGAAAGCGCAGTAAGGAAATTTTGTAAAAATTTGGATGGTTTATCTTGAATTAAGGTTGAATCAATGAATCCAACCTCAACAGTTGTTTTTTCACCATCGATTGGTAAAGATGATAGATGAGTCGGTTTGTTATTATTGATCCAAAATGGATTCAACCGTGCGACTGGGCTACTGTTTTCAATCCATTCTTTAACTGGTATAAGCAAAGACGAGTCTTCTAGTGGAGTCTTTTTCAAAATTTCCCATTTTGAATGGATAGTTGGGAAGGCAAACCAGTAATAAAATTTGAATTTCTTTAAATCAGCAAAACTAATGAGTTCAAATCTGTTCAATAGTGTTGGATCCGTTAATATGGACCTATCTTGTATACTCTTGGCAATGGACGCTCCTGAATCTTTTAACAGCTGTGATTTATCAAGTTTTTTGAAATCTTCGATAGTATTCAAGTTTGTAATAGAACCTTGAAGTGGGATAACAGATCTATATGAACTACTCCATTGTTAGTGACAAAAGCTATCGAAATGATAAGCAAGGTTATACATACTATAATTCTTCATTAAACTCATCAAAACTATTACTATTCAAATTCAAAGCAGGATTCTCATTTAAGGGAAGTGATTTAATATTGTAGATGGCAACTATATCTCTCTTTGTTTCATCCAATTTGAACTCATCTAATTTCAACTTGGATAATCTTTGGAAAAAAGAGGCGTCAACAAATGATTTGATACTGGAAAAGTGTAACTGGTTATCCGTCATTCTTAGTTAATATGAGTCAATAATTGAACCTGTACTTGATTTTGTATAACTTATGAGTACAAAGGAGAGACAATTAAAATATGTCACAAAAATGGCTACTCTTCGGGGTTTATCTAATCTTGGAAAAACCCGAGCTTCTGTCATTTTTTCCCACTGAGTCTACTACTACAAAGTTACTGTGTCTTGTATTGAAATTGTACAAAATGAGATGTATATTGAGGTTGGGTATGCTTTGCTGGTGGGGGAGATTACTGTTCTGGAACAATTTCACCGTGGTCTTCTAATGTCATGTCATCTAATTCATCTAACAATTCATCAATATCAACGGCTGGAGCATCTTCATCTTCATCATCTTCATCAACGTCTTCATCCATCGCATCTTCCGCATGAGGAGTTGGAGCTGGATGAATAGCACGATTCTGAGCGTCTTTATATAGATTAATGTTATTTCTGAGTTCAGCATCTTCTTCCAACTCTTGTAAGAAGAGCTCATAGTCCCTCTCGGCTCTTTCGACATCTTGTTTAGCAGCTCTTGATTCATCATTTGCATGGATATCCAAATGTTCTTTAGCCATTCTCTTCAACTTCCAGTTTCTGTTCTTTCTAGTCTTTCTGATGTATAATTTTTTAACTAGGATGACATCGGGTAAATTTGAAGTATCTAGTTCATCCCATAAATCAGAGTTATAATTTGAATTTGCTGTGTAGTAACCCATGACTGAATCCCCCGGATGTAACAGGGCACCTAGATGGGATCTGACATAAAACTCACGATCGTTATTACCTAGATCTGAAGATCTTGCACATGTAACATCGGCAAGAACCCATTTACCTTTAGTTTCACCAGTTGGTTCAACATCCAAGACGATGAACTCGACTAGTTGACTCACCTCAGCTAATGAAGAGAAGGGCTTTTTCCAATAGACTGATGATGATAAATCACCAACTTTTAAAGTGGTTGGATCTAAAAACTGAACAGAGTTGGTAATCTTGGAACATATAACAACTCTTGAAATATTACCTAATGAGTGTGCTAGTTTCTTTGGTAAAATAATTAAATCGTCTTTACAAACTGGTATGATTTCCACGGAAAATGAAAATTTGTACTGAGCAGTACCAGCATGGATATCTTGACTAATTAACTCCTCCGATCTTTTAGACTTTATTGGCGCAACAGAGTTCAAGAAATCAATCATTTTCAAAGCATGAGATCTTTGTGAATAGAAGAAATCTAACCCATCTTTTGACTCTTGAATGGATATGGTATCAACGTGGGCATTGTGTTTCAAAATCAGCTGTTCCAAGTATAAAAAGGTTCTCTTATGTGAAACTTTTTGTCTAATTTGAACGGTTGCTCTCCATGTGTTTGCCGTATATGATTTAGCACAGTCTGGACATTGCATGGCAACAACGATGTATTCAACTTCGAAACTTTGTTGTATGATTGTATTTGTCATAGCTTCACCTTGTACTGTAAGTTTCATCTTAATACGTCTGGAATGCGGTTCTGTCCAAATAAAAGAAGCATCAATCAATCTAACCTTGTTTAAACCTTTTAACCTTTTCAAACATAACGCTAGTAGTTCTCTCGATTCTAACTCAGCTCTGATCCATTGAGTAGGTGGTTGCAAAAACCTTTCACAGTTTCTACAGAAGGACAAGTTTGCCTCACGTGGAATACCATCTGTAATATCAACGGTTAATTTGATACAATCATAACACATAACCAGTCCTGAGGATCCATCCATTGGAACACCACAGTTGCAACATAGCACAGTGGCAGCAACTGGCTGCTGCTGTGCCAGATCTAAAGGTGTGTAACTCATCTTCTTCTACTCTTTATAAATATAGTACAATCTCAGCTATGATCTTAACACTTTAAGTACTGAGGGTCTTTACTAATTAATAAAGATATCCTAAAAAAAATCCATATAAAAAAAAAAAAATTTTAAAATTTTTTTAGACCGATGAGGCTTACGTAAGTTGATTAACCAATCTTAAAGCATTTTTGACATGAAAAGAGGGACATAAATAGCTTTTATAAAGTATAGAAGGCTAAAGAAAAGGTTGTTGGTAATTGCTCGTTAACGGAAGGTTGGTTGTTCATTTTGGTGAAAAGATGGGATTTGTTCAAAGTGTGAAACGACTATTTAGCTTTGAAACTGCCATAGTTACAGATATAACAACATCACTTCCAAGAGACTGTTTACAGATTGAAAGATCGTTATTACAATATTGTAAATTCTCTGGATTATTATGCCTAGTGAGTTTGAGCTTAGTGATTGATACTTCATTTGAGAACTTAACAACGCACAAGTTGTCCATAGATCCTTTATTAAACTCATCCAGTTTTACAACCACGTTTTCTGTTTTGTTCTTTCTGATATCGATTGGATCCTTGGTCGTTGGATTGTACAATTACTTGCTTACAACATATAGAATTGTAGATCAAAGACGACTAGAAGGACCCAATATAGCTACTCAAGCTCTATTGGTTATATCGATTGCTTTGTTGCTGATAATTAACGTTATACTACTGGTGAAAATACGGTGACTTAACCATTTATAGTTATAATCCTTATACATCATTAGTATCATTTTGAAAGCTGCTTTGAGCAACTTGAGTGTCAATGTATTTATTGGTGGTTTTGTAGTATTCCAACGCTAAAACAAGCTATCTTATCTATGACGGTTAGTGAGCCCTGGCTCTTTTCCTTTTTATGTGTTTTTAACCCTTTTTTCATTTTTGACTTCAAAAAAAAGCTAAAAACTAACATCAAAACAAATGAGTGAAAACAACAAGCTTTTCATAATAATTTCCATTATTTGATATTTGCGCTTATTGACATTTTAGCATAGTGTGTTGCTTGAAGCAAAAGACAGAAATATTTGGTGCTACGTTGAGAAAAACAGAGGCTCATAATGGCCATAAAGAAGTGTAAGAGTTGTGGATGTACAGAATTCACTCGTGATATTCATAGTGCCTCATCAGATCTAGCGTGTCAGTCATGTGGTAGAGTCTTTGAAGAGAATCCGATAGTGAGTGAAGTTACCTTTGGTGAAGCATCAAATGGTGCTGCTGTTGTTCAAGGTGCCTTTGTTGGGGCAGATCAAGCCCATGCCACCTTTGCCGGTGGTCCAAGAGGTAATTCCATGGATAGTCGAACCAAGACTTTGGCAAGTGCTAAGAGAAAGATCAAAGCGGTATCAACAGCATTAAGAATCCCAGATTACGTGTCAGATGCCGCTTATCAATGGTTTAGTTTAGCACTGACGAATAACTTTGTTAAAGGTAGAAGATCACAGAACGTTATTGCAGCTTGTCTTTACATTGCATGTCGTAAAGAAAAGACTCATCATATGTTGATAGATTTTTCTTCAAGGTTACAAATCTCAGTTTATTCCATTGGTGCAACTTTTTTAAAAATGGTTAAAGTTTTACATATAACAAAACTACCATTAGCTGATCCATCGTTATTCATACAACATTTTGCAGAAAAATTAGACTTTGGAGATGATAAATTGCAAGTGATCAAAGATGCCGTGAAACTAGCTGTTAGAATGTCCGATGATTGGCTTCATGAAGGTAGAAGACCGGCTGGTGTTGCTGGTGCTTGCTTGCTCTTAGCTGCAAGAATGAATAACTATAGAAGAACCCATTCTGAAATCGTTGCAGTGGCTCATGTTGGTGAGGACACTTTACAAAGAAGATTAAACGAGTTTAAAGAAACGCATTCAGCAAATCTAACAATTGAAGATTTTAGAAATTCTGGTGAAGAAATTCCATCTACTCAACCTCCATCTTTTTTGAAAAATCGTAAAAAGGCATTGCTATTACAACAAAGGATTGGGTTGGAGAATGGAAAGGCAATCAAGGATGATTTAGATCAACAAGGTGATGATAAACTTGTGAATGATCTGTTGAAGAGTGTTGATCTTCAATCAAGTGAGATTTTAGAACAACTGGAAAGAGTTAAACAAAGACAGAAGAAAGATATGCAAAGACTGATAACTACGAATAACCTCGAACTAGGACAGGAATACGGCAATATAGAAAACAAAGAAGTGCCTCCCAGAGAGTACGATGATCCAGATCGACCAAGAAACTTGAATAGACTGCCCACAACTGCCCAAGTGTTATCACTCATACCTTCGGATCCAGAGGATTTCAACGATTTGAACGATGACGAGATAAACGATTTCTTACTGACACAAGAAGAGGCAAAGTTAAAAGAACGAGTATGGGTTGGACTAAACGAAGATTTCTTATTGGAACAAGAACAGAAAAGGTTGAAATTTGAAGCTGATCAAATCTCTGGTCATCAACAGCCGAAGAAGAGGAAGAAAGTACAAACGAAAACAGAAAAAGATGTCATGGATGATTTGGATAATGATGGTATTCAAAGTGCCCTGTCTAATATTGGTGAAAATGCAAGTGCTTCTGCTGCTGCAAGAAGTATGATTTCGAAAAAAGCTCAGTCTAAAAAGATCAACTATTCTGCTTTGAATAACCTGTTTGACATTGGAGAGAGTGCTCAAATATAATCTTAATATCAGCTAAATAGCAGCCAGTCTAATGTTATATTCAATTATTCTCCTTCAATTTGTATGTCAGTTTTATCTCCCCCAATTTTACGTAAGCGATGAGCTCCAAAATATGCCATAAAAATTTTCATAAGGAAGATCAAAAAAAAAAAAAATTAATTGTAGTAGAAAAAAAAAAACTTATACACGTACTAGTAAAACAGAAGCCAGCAGTTAAGAAGAAGCACTTTTAATCAGCTCCACTGTCAACTCATAAAACGGACGATAAGATACATCCGATATGGTACAGAGAAGAACAACGGCGATATTGCCGACCAATATCATCTTGCTACAGAACTTGGTTCGTCGTGATCCTGAGTCTTATCGTGAAGAGTTCTTACAACAATATGCACACTATGAATCTTTAAGAGATTTGTTCATGGCTAATCCAAGTGGTCAAGACGGTTCTGAATTCGCTGAGTTGATTGGTTTTGTCTCTGCTGTGTGTGCATGTTTCCCAAAGGAAACTGCCAACTATCCAGATGAGTTGAAAGCCCTAATAACGTATAAGCATAGAGATCTATCGCCAGCCTTGAGAGAAAAAATTATACAGTGTCTTGTTATGTTAAGGAACAAGGATATCATAACTTCAGAATCTTTGATTCAAACCATTTTCCCATTGCTGGCTCTTTACTCTGGTGCTAAGAACTTGAACAGTCAACATTCCAAGGCTTTACGTAAACAGGTTTATAACACCTTGGTTAGTCTGTTGAAAAATGTTAACACTGGTTCCAAGAATCAAAAGTTAAATCGTTCAACTCAAGCCTTGTTGTTCAACTTGTTGGAGAAAAAAGATGACCAAGGTCTATGGGCTACCAAGTTAACAAGAGAATTATGGAGAAGAGGTATTTGGGATGATTCTCGTACTGTTGAGATTATGACTCAAGCCACTTTACATCCAGATTCAAAAGTCGCTTATTCTGGTGTCAAGTTCTTTTTAGGTGCCGATAAGGAAAGAGAGGAGAACTTTGAAGATGAAAGTGATGAAGATGGATTCGACCTAAGTGGGTTGAAACATAGAATGACCATTAATAAGAAATCTGGTAAACGTGCAAAGAAATTAGAAACCGTTATGAAACAAATTCAAAAGAAAAAATCAGGTCCAAAGCATTCAGCTACTTATTTAAATTTTTCAGCTATTCATCTTTTACGTGATCCTCAAGGTTTTGCTGAAAAATTATTCGAATTCCATTTACAAGGTAAAAATGCAAATAAATTCGATTTAGAACAAAAAATCGCCCTGATGAATTTAGCATCAAGATTAATTGGTAATCATAAACTTACCGTCTTGGGTATCTACTCGTTCTTCTTGAAGTATCTAACTCCCAAACAAAGAGACGTTACTCAAATCATGGCAGCTGTTGCGCAAGCTTCTCATGATTTAGTACCACCTGAATCCATCTCTGTTGTCATTAGAAAAATTGCTGATGAATTCGTCTCTGATGGTGTTGCCCCACAAGTTGCCGCTGCTGGTATTAATACCATTCGTGAAATTTTAGCAAGAAATCCATTGGCCATCGAAGAGACCTTGTTGCAAGATTTAGTTGAGTATAAAGGTTCAAAATCTAAACCTGTTAACATCGCTGCTAAATCTTTAATCTCATTGTACAGAGAAGTTGCACCAGAAATGTTAAAACGTAAAGATCGTGGTAAAGTTGCCACCATGGAACTATCCTCTGGTGAAAGATCTGGATTGCCTCAATTTGGTGTCGATTCCGGTACCAGTGGTATTCCAGGTATCGAACTATTAGCCGAATGGAGAAAAGAACAAGGTTTGAATGCCAACGATGGTGAAGATGATGATGCTAATTGGGAAGTTGATGATGAAGAAGTTGATGATGAAGAGATTGATGGTGAATGGGTTACTGTTGATTCCGATAAAGAATACGATGTTGAATTTTCAGATGATGAAGACTCTAAAGATAAACCAAAGGATAAGAAAGAAGAAGAAGAAGACTCAGATTTAGATCTATCAGATGATGAGGAGGATGACAAGGCAATTGAAATTGCCTCAGAAGAGAAGAAAACTGAAGTCATCACCAAGATTGCCAAATTGGATGCAGATGCAGCTTTCAGAGAATTAGCATCAACCCGTATTTTAACTCCAGCAGATTATGCAAAGATCGAAGAACTTAGAGTTCAAGCAGGTCTTGAGAAACTAATGGGTAAGACTCAAAAGAATGAAGAAAATGTCGAATCATCTGCATTATTGGGTCCTGTTAAATATAAACAATTACGTGAAGAAAGAATTGCCCAAGCTAAAGAAGGTAGAGATGAAAGAGATGGATTTGGTTCTCGTAAAGGTAAACGTGATGCTCCACATTCAACAACCAATCGTGAAAAGGCTCGTAAGAAGAATTTCGTTATGATGATTCATAAAAGAGAAGTTTCAGGTAAAGCTAAAAGATCGTTACGTGATAAACAAAAAGTTCTTCAAGCGCATGTTACCAAACAGAAAAAGAAAGGTTTCTAAATTTAATAGTCACCACTCTTCACTTCATACAATTGTACATTACAAGGTTTTGTTTTAACTATGCATTAATTATTATTTTCGGTTAATTCTAGTTTGTAGTCTTTTTCGTTTGTTTAGACCGTTGCACTCTTTTTGGTTTAGATTGGTTTGATTCTTCATTATTTTGATTCTTACGTTTAATGTTATTTCTCTTATCACCAAATTCAGCCTTTTCCATATCCATCAAAGCTTCTCTTTTAGCAACACTTGTAATCTGTAATGAATTCTTAATAACTTGGTTATCAGTCAATTTCTCATATTTATCCATCTTTTTATTTATTCTTTCTTCAATTGCCAAGATTCTAGTGACATCCTTCTCTGTGACAAAACTTATGCTTTCACCACCTCTTCCAGCACGAGCTGTACGACCTACTCTATGGACAAAATCATCGGCATCACCTGGTATATCATAGTTTATAACCATTTCGACAGAAGGAATATCTAACCCACGAGATGCTACATCAGTAGCGATCAATACCCTAGCAGCACCGGCTTTGAATCTATGCAGTGAGTTTCTTCTTTCAGATTGTTGCATTTCTGAATGCAATGAAGTAACTCTAATCTCCAAGTTGAAAAGTGTTCTTCTTAAGACTTCAGCAGTATGTGTACGATTAACAAATACAATAGCTGTAAGTTCATTGTTGTCTTCATGGGTTAAAACGTTGTGTAAATATGCCTCTTTGACATAAGAGGGTAAGAAGATGTAATTGGTTAACAGTTTAGTTGGAATGGCCACATTTCCAACTGTATCAACCTCATGAACAAATACTGGTGGTTTATTTTCAGGTACAGGTTTATCTTTTAATGCTCTAACGGAATCGGTCACAGTAGCTGTAAATAACAAGGTCTGCCTTTTATCTGATGATGGCAATATACTGAAACAACGTTCTAGATCACCACCAAAACTATTACTTAGAAGTCTATCAGCTTCATCAAGAACTAAATACTGAACTCTTCTCAATCCACATACGGTATCTTCACCACTGTTTAAAATATGATCAGCCAACCTACCTGGTGTAGCTATAACAAAATGTGGTCTGTTCTGTAGTTGAATAGCTTGCTTTACAATATCCTCACCACCAACAATAACAGCAATTCTAATATTCATAGCAGATCCTAAAGCTGCAAATTGTTCGGCAATTTGAATGGCTAACTCTCTGGTAGGAGTTAAAACTAAACCATATATACCTGTTGGATCTTCTGACCATCTGGTCAACATAGGAGCTGCAAAGGCAATAGTCTTACCCGAACCAGTTTTGGCACCACCAATACAATCATGACCTGAGTTCAGTTAGTATAAAGTTGTCTTATTATAGTGTCCTATAGATATCGACTCACCTGCTAAGATTTTGGGTATACAAGCCTTTTGAATGGCCGTAGGTTGATAGATCTTCATAGAAGTTAAAGCTTCCGATAGCCATTTCGATACGCCTAGATTCTGAAAGTCTGACATATTTGAATCCTTTGATAGGCTTTATGACAAACTTCTTGCGAGCAGTTTGTGGTTATAATAGGATTATATTGTGTCAAGTAGGATCTTAAATTTTTTTTTTATGTATATATGAACGTGCTCGGAACAAATACTTGGGCGATGAGGTCACGTGAACAGACTTCGAACTCATTAGCGAGCCTCTTCAAATATAGTACAACTGAGCTACAAGATTTTATAAGTCGCTATGTTTATCTATATCATTAATAGAGAATTTGATATTCTATTTACAATTTACCGGCACATTCACCCATCATCAAAATCAACTGTTCAATATTCTCCTGTTTCAATCCACTTATTGGAACAATTTTCCAACCTTTATCCTCAACGAACGATTTTAACTTGAGATACTTTTCTCTCGAATCCTCAAGATCAGCCTTTGTGGCAGCAATCAAAACGTTCTTCCCCTCAGCTCTCTGACCCATCTCGCCTAATAACGTATTCAAATCATCGATTGGATCCTCATTACCTAAACTAATAACAAACACCAACCCACCTGATCTTTCAATATGACGTAAGAAATCTATACCCATACCTTTATTTTCAGAGGCACCTTTGATCAAACCTGGGATATCTGCAACTGTGAAGGATGATTTATCTAGACCTAAAGAAATTGTACCAATCGTTGGTTGAAGTGTAGTGAACTCCCAATGGCCAACTCTGGGTCTTGCATTTGAGATTGCTCTTAATAGAGTAGATTTACCAGCATTTGGTAATCCAACTAAACCTAAGTCAGCTAGTAATTTCAACTCAAATAAGAAATGTCCTTCTAAATAGTTCCTACCTCTTTTGGAAAATCTTGGATTTCTAACTTCGTTTGTTAGGAAATGCATATTACCAAGACCACCAGCACCACCTCTTAATAGTTCGATTGGTCTTCTTGATGGTTTGGTTAAATCGATTCCATGTATTGGGAACAGATCAGCCTTGCGTTCCTCAGCTATTAGATTCTGATCAAATTTTTCAACTTTTGCATTCAAATTTCGAAAATATTCTTTATCAGCATGCCATTCTGCATCTTTATCTTTATCTTTGAAATACCAGCCTTCACCAACTCCGTAAGAATCTCTTTCCAGTTGAATGTATCTGGGTTCTAAGTAGTCATGTTTGTCACCTTTGGCTTTAACTTCGACATTAACAACTCCATCAAATCCTTCTTCTTTAAGTAAGGCTGGATCTGGAACCCATTTAATTACAGTACCAACAGGTACTGTGATCAAAAGATCCTTCCCAGTCATACCATCTAACTGCCTCTTTTGTCCATGCCCACCTGGTGATGCTTGATAGAATTGTTTCAGTTTACTCAATGAGGTTATACCTTCTAAAGCTTGAACATAGATTGAACCACCTTTACCACCATCACCACCATCTGGAGGTCCAACACTTCTACCTGAATCTCTGAAAAACGAAACAGATCCATCACCACCTTTGCCCGAACGTAATCTTATCACCCTGACATCTGAAAAACTTTGTATATTATCAGCTTTTGGTCTTTGTCTTGAAGGTAAGAATGAAAAAGGTGATGAACGCAAAGTTTGATATGAAAAGGGTATGGATATATTCAAGTATCCATCATCTGATGCTGATGACAGTAGTTTGAACTGTGTTCTTTGAAGATGGTTGATCTTATCTATATCGAAATCAGGATCCTCATCTTGTCGTATTATAGAATCTTGATCATGGTCTTCTATTTCTAAACTATCTAACCAAGCTTCATTTTCCTGTTGACCTGGTGCATGTTCTGGCAATGTGTTATTTGTGAATCTTCGAATACTCAAAAAGTGACCCCTTGAGATTGGGAGTGCCTTACAAAACCTAGAGAGCATGCTAAGAATGATGAGATTACTTTCACTACTCTGAATATAACCTTGTATAAAAACTATACAATTCGTTATGTAGTAAAATTGACCGAGTAGCTATAGCAAAAGGAAAAAAAAAAAAGTGTGTGCCTGAACCGATGAGCATCTCTTTTCTAATCTGTAGTATTGTGGATATTCAAATCTTTCAATGTGTATTAAAGATATAACATAGTATTTGATCTAGTTCATCTAAGTTCTTCTAAGAAGAAAAGATAGAAGAAGTTGGCTATGAGTTTGAATAAACAAAAAGGTGAAAGATAGGAAAGAGAATTTACTCCAAGGATACATGAGAATATTATATATTGGATTTGATTAATCGATAAATCTATAAGTTTTATCTAAAATTCAAAAGAAACTTTAGCACCGATTTGTTTAGCCTTTGAAGTGATATCAGCTAATTGAACAACTCTTTCAGCAGCGGCATCTAATTCGTTAACGGCATAGATTTTCAAACCAGATTCTTTAATTAATTCAGAAGCTTTTTCAAAGTTTGTACCTTGTAATCTAACAACAATTGGAACTTCAACACCCAAATTCTTTGTGGCAGCGATTAAACCTTCAGCGACGTAATCACATCTTACGATACCACCAAAGATATTAACAAAGATACCTGAAACTGATGCTTCTGATAGAATTAATTTGAAAGCATTTTCAATAGTTTCTGGAGTGGCACCACCACCACAATCTAAGAAATTGGCAGGTTTACCACCGTATAATGTGATAACATCCATTGTGGCCATAGCTAAACCAGCACCATTGACTAAACAACCAATGTTACCATCTAATTTGATAAAGTTTAAATTGGATTTGGAAGCTTCAACTTCATCAGGATCTTCTTGAGTTAAATCTCTCCATTTGAAAACTTCTTCTTGACGATAAGAGGCATTATCATCAAATCCAAATTTAGCATCCATTGCTAAGACTCTATGATCAACGGTTTCTGATAATGGATTGATTTCAATTTGAGTGGAATCCTTTTCTTGAAAGATTTTATATAGTTTTTGAATGGTTTCAGCGGCTTCCTTTTGAGCTTTTGAAGTATAACCCAAGACTGAAGCAATATCAGCAGCTTGAGAATCAGTAACACCAGCATCTAGATCAACTGGGAAAGTTTTAATGGCATTTGGATCTTTAGCAGCAACACCTTCAATATCCATACCACCTTGAGCACTGGCAACAATGATTGGCTTTTGAGTGGCTCTATCTAACAAAATGGCTAAATAAGCTTCAGTTCTTGCAAATGCTCTTTCAACAACATAAACAGCAGTGACTTCTTTACCAGCGGCACCTGTTTGTTTGGTGATGATCTTATGGTTTAAAAATTCTTTGGCTAAATCTCTAACTTGTTCAGGGGTAGATGCCATATGAACACCACCTTGGAATCCAGTGTCAAAATGACCTTTACCACGACCACCAGTTAAAGCTTGAGCTTTAACAACTAAATCTTCTGTGTTTAATCTTTTAGCAATATCATAAGCACCTTCTGGGGTTGTAGCAGCATCACCATTTGGAACACCAACACCATAACTTTGCAATAAAGCAGCTGAACGGAATTCATGAATGGAAAGATTTCTCTTTTGAGAACTGATGGCGGTCTATAAATTTAGGGTGTTAGTTACGAAGGGGAAACACTGAAAGGGTTTAAGAAACATATCAGTGATAGTGATCAAGAGTCTATGTGTAATTGTGCCATATCTAAATCATCACAAGAGCACAAACACAATCACTGAATACAATCCGAATTCTTCTTGATCACAAATCTTGAAATGTCTCTATCGATATTCATTTGATGGTATAAATGGGTGCGATCTCATTGAAATATTGGAAAGACTTACTCTTGAGGCACTCAACAAGGAGCGATTGACTGATTTGAATAACATGACTATAAGTGTTTAGTTGTATCAATTAATAACTGGCACAGTCGACTGAAATAAGAGAACAACACTTCCAATTACAAGAGTATTTGAACTAAACAAAAGAAGTTGAGATATAAAATTCAACTACAAATTGTCTTATAATTTTTGAACCGTGGAAAATTAAATACCTAAAAAAAAAAAAAAAAATAAAAGAATTTCATAAAATTTATGGCACCTTTGAATATTTTCACATCCTTAATTTTTATAGTAAAAAGTCCGTTAGAAGCCTTCATTCTTGTCCGAAATTTAGGCAGAGAGTAGGTAATTTTAGGTGAAAAAGAGGTCTATAGCTAACGGACAGGTACGGGCGAATGTTGAGTTTGCCTTTTAAATTTTCTCTTTTTTTTCTTTTGTGACACCACCTGTTGTTTTTTATTGAAAGTTTTCTAGTTTTCTTTTTTTTTTTCTAATAACAGGTGGGGTTCAAACAAAGACAAAGAAGAAAAAAAAAAAAAAAAAAAAAAGCCGTGGGAGATCGTTGGGAGATTGAGATTAAACATCAGTATTTTAGTATTTCATCGTGGGAGTTGGACACTTTGTAAGCCTAGAAAGACACCAGCTGTACACATCAGATTAAAGAGAGATGTGTTGAGTTGATGAATATTTGAATGACAATGGAATTGTTTAGAGGGTTGGTTGGAGGAGTAATTTCCCTCCATTTTGTCTAAATGCCAAATGAGTAAATTTAAACGAGTTTATCTGATGTAAGAGCGCGATGAGGTTATGAGCTCTTATCCAGTACTTTTAGCCAGGATTTAATGGTCGCACGTGATTTGATCCAAAGCTCTACCGGATTTGATTTGAACCAAAATTCTACCGGATTTGATTCTTTCCATAGGGTAATCGTTCTTAGGTATTAAATTTTTGTAGCTAAATTACCTTTAGTTGGTATATAAGTCAAATTTATGTATTTAAGCTACATCTCTCTTTAGCCAATATGTCACATGCAAAGGAGATCAAGGAGAAGCAAAAGCTACAGGCAAGCTTTCAACTCGCCTTAAATAACACATCCACTTTGGTCTCACAATGGATGAAACCAATCAACTCTTCATCACTCAAAGAGGATAGTGTTGATAACGATTCAAGCAAATTGGATTTTTTCAACCTACCAATAATATCTGGAAATTCTGGTCTTTCATTATCATCAGCATCGAATGGATCTCAGAGGAGTAATGAGACAGATATAAATACAATAGGAGACTATATTAAAACTGGTAAATCATTAAGTTCACTAAGTAAAGTTAAGAATAAGAATACTAATGGCAGAGTTCAAAAATCTAATTCAAATTCAAAAGCATTGAATGCATTACAAAACAAACTGAGGAAATCTAATAACAGCATAAGACAGAACAACCAACAGTACAAAAGAAATGAGTCTAGTATCAACAATAACACTCGTCCTAATAATAATGATGAAAGTGATAGTGATGATGAAGTTATACAGAAATCTTCTCCAAAGAAATCATTTGCACTATTAGACTTCAAGAAAAAAAAGAAGAAATAGATTACTATAGACAAATCTTGTGTTTAACGAATTTAATGACCATATCAAACATCTTTTACAAAGATTTTACTACTTTACCTTACATCTTACTTGTATTTAATGCAAAATAAAATTTTATTATATTAAAACTTTCGATATTAAGAACTATAGATTAACAAAGAACTGATAAAAAGCAAAGAGGTAAAATAAAACAAAGAGTAAAAAAGGAAAATAAAGACTTAAAAACAAGGGATTTCAAAAATAAAAACGATTGAACATGGCTTAGTAGTGAACTAGGATTGAAAAGCTTTGCAGTGAGAAAATAACGAGGGAAGTGTGGATAAAATGAACAGAATATAATAGCATAAAGAATATATCAATCTCTAAAGTTGGAAACAGATCTAATCTTCTTTAGTTGTTTAGAGCCGCCATCTTCATCGGTTTCACCTTCTCTTTTTCCCTTCCCAACAGTTGTCGTTGTTGCTGTCGTTCCTTTACCTGGTGATGATAACAATGAAGAAACTGCCAATTTGGCTGATGTTTTCTCTCCAGCACTGCTCACATCAGGTGTAATTGTAGTGGAAGAAACTACCGAATCTCTATGTGTAAATGATGATGTCTGTTGGGATGATGGTGTTGGGGATGGTTTGAGTGAATCTATCGTCAACTGTGGTTTATTCCCACTTCCTTTAGAGGTGGTGCTGGAGTCTATTGATGCAGCTTCGGGCGTTGCTGTTGATGACTTTGTCGTTACTCCTGTTGCTGCCGTTGCTGTTGTTGCTGTTGTCGAAGATGATGCGGAATGTGGTGGTGGAGGCGGTGGAGTTGCCACTCTATGAACGTTACCTTGACGGTGAATTTGATATGGATGATAAGGTTGAGCAAATGCATTGGCACCAGTGATTGAACTATTAGGTTCTGAATTTCCTGGGAAAAACCCTGAAAAACTGCCTTGTGAGTTTCTTGAAGATATTGATGATATGGATGAATTGGTAGAATATAAAGTTGAGGTATACGTGGAATTGGATGAAACACTAGTATTGTTGTTATTACCACTTAAATGATGATGATGACTTTCAAAGACTGATGGCCTCAGTTGTGATGTTAAATGATTTATATTAGGAATGGAACTTTTATTCGACAGTGGTTGGTGATTATAATCATCAGGTACTGATCTTGGTGGATTTTGTCTTGAAATTACAGATTGTAGTGCTGAAGTTGGAGATCCAACTGAGTTGTTTGAAATGTAAGCTGGTAACGAGTCGTTTCTCTTTGCTTGTGCTGTCGATGATTGTGCTAATGGGTTTTGATAATGAATATGTGGTAAACTACTCGCAGCACCACGTCCAGTGCTATTACCAGTATTTGTTTCAACACCACTTCTTGGGGAGTATTGAATCCCTGATGATGGAATGGGATGGGAACTAACACCAGAGGCAGTGGATGAACGATTTGATGAACGCACAGACGCTGAGGATGGACCTGAAATGCTCCCTGTTGGTGATGGATTCAGTGGATCAACAAATATCGATGGTTGTCTATTGCCTGAACTTTCCCAAAAATGAATAGAATCATTCCGCTGCTGTACACTGGAAACGAATGGATTTACTAAAGTAGCCTGACTTTGAGGTGGGAAATTATGAGAAGGTGTTGTCACTTGAGCTGGTGAAGGATGGTGTGGGTGTGGCAATGATGATGAGACAGGTGGTTGCTGCTGCTGCTTGACTAGAATACTAGGCGATGAGGTGCTTTGATCGTTTGATAAGGGTGAAGGCTTGTACTGTTCTGCTCTTGATACGAAGTTCTGCTGGATTGAATTTATACTATCTTGATACTGCGCACCAGTGTTTTTTAGGGCTGGTGCAAGTTTAGGAATGCTATCAGAAAATTTCAAGACATCAGAAACAGTTGATCTGATTTCGTTATTCAATAAATCAGACTTCATGGCTAATGACCTTTGTTGGCTTACTATTTCATTAGTAACGTGATGAACTGGTTCAGGATTAGACTGCTCATGCTTTGATGAGTACGGAAGATGATGACTAGGATGCTGTTGTGGTTGTAGCTGCTGGTGTTGTGCAAATGACTGATGTTGTTGCTGCTGCTGATATTGATACTGTTGAAGTTGCTGCAAATGATGATGCTGCTGCTGCTGCTGCTGCTGCTGCTGCTGCTGTGAGGGATGATGGTGATGTTGTTGCTGTTGAAGTTGTTGTAGATGCGACAAGTGTTGAACCTGCTGAGGATGGTGCACTATTACCTGCTGATGAGGTCCTGGTGGTGGAATACTTGGACCATTCTGTATAAAGCCTCTTGCAGGTTGGACTATGTATGCGTTGTCTGTTGTCGCGTAGAAGGCAACTTTTGGATCATGAGGATGAATGGAATAATGCTGAGAGGGATAGAAGTACTGTGTTGGACCGGGAATTGGACCAGGAGATACAGTTTGCAAGTCTTCTTCGGGTATAATCTTGTTCGAAGAACGTCTTTTGATTAACCCTAAGCTTTCCTCGTCACCTTTTCTGAAATGTCCAGTTGAATGTCTAAATTCCCATATCAAATCATCACTCTGAGATCCTCCTCTATTGCTATTTTCAGATCTAGTATTTTCGTCATTAATCTCGTTGATGTTATCACTAACACCACTGTTGATTTTATTACTAGTACTATTGTTGTTGTTGCTGGTGTTGTTGTTGTTGCTGGTGCTATTGTTTTCCCTGTTGTTTCTATTGCTATTGCTGTTATTGGTGACGTATTCGCTATTTGTATCAAACACTTTATGGAATCCATACATATGGAGCTGTCTTACAAAGCTGGACACGTTACCATGTTTGAAATAATTGGTCAATACATTGGCAAATTCTGTTCCAGGATGCAGTGCAAATACACAATCATCATCTTTCCTCGACCACCAAATTAGGTGTGAAAGATTCGAATCTGATAACATTGCGTATAACTTGTGAACAAATGCAGTCTTTTTGGCTGAAGTTGCGCTAGAAGACCCCGTAAGTGATTTGGTTCGTATTAGGTTTGATTGGTGTGGATGAAGACTATGCGCCGATAGTAGTGATTGTTGTTGTTCATTTTGGTTCCGCTGACTGCCTGGGCCTATGTGATTCATGTTGCTTGTAAGTCTGTTCATGTGTCAAGATGGGTACCAATGCCAAATGGTAAATGCTTTTGTAGACTTTTATAGGTTGAGCACTGAAGGTCTAACGAACGACAGCTGTAAACGCTCTTTAGTTGCTTGATTTTCTTGAAACTTTACTGAGACGACTTGAACTTGAACAAAGACCACGCGTATTGAAGATCGGTATAATGAAAAATTTGGAAAGATTTGAAAAGACCATGTAAACTCAATAAACTGCAATCATTCAGTATCTATATACACAGATATATGAATAGATATATACATATATGAATATGAAGAAAATGATTTCTGCAAACACTAATCGAAATGTCTTGAAATCGCTATACTGTTGTACTTTGAAACAATAAAGGTATGATACTATTATCGACTAAATCTATAGCCTTAAGAATCAATACTTCTAGAAGTTCGTAGTAGTTCAGGCTTTTATCTTGGTATTAGTCGAGTCAATACCTCAAGAATAAATGATTTTTGATTATGAGAGCTTGTTCTGGTTGAAATGTGACCTGGACTTTTGGATGAATTTATTCAGTACTTAAATAGTATTGAAACGTCAATATGAAACAATATGGAATACGGGGCAAGTGAATGGAACTTAGCAACTTCTCTTAATAGATTTTGACTGCAAGTCAGTAACCCCTACTTTTCTAAATTCCAAAATCCTCTTTTTTATTTGACGAGTTGAGGTGGAAGTAGAGAGACAGAGAAGCAAAAAAGAACTAGAATATAACTTAATATTTCATTTTCAATTCTGGATATTGATGAAGTATAAAAAATTCTAAATTTTCTGTAGGCAAGAAAAATGAACAGCATTAAAATTTGTGCTGTTTTCCTCAATGTTGGTGCGCAAGTTTAAAGTTGTATGTGCTGCAGCTGGATGTGGACCAAAAATCAAAAAAAATCAAATTTTGTTAGTGGAAGCACAAGCATTTTCGTTCAAAAATCAAATATGATTTGAGGCGTCCATATGCATCTGGTTGTCGTTATGTGCGCCCTTATGTGCATCCTGTGCATTTTAAAACAAGAGTCAAGTAAATACAAGACATTGCACCAGATTACAAGCACAGAGTGTGCCCTGACAAGTAAATCAACTTTCCATAGACGAAGTTTAAGTGCTGATATGCTTACGCAATGCCTATAATCACATGCATTAGCAGCAAGGGGAGCCCATAGTTTTTCCTATATTTGTTCTTATTTTTCCTCTTCGTTGATACAAACACACCTTTAAGGATGGCAACACTCATCCAATCTTAATGGGTTGGAGACTAAAAGGAATATCCTAGTCAACTTCTCTTGCTCATTTTCAATCCCAAGCTCAAGAGCTTGAACTTGTCTTCCGGAACTTTAATTCTGCCTAAGAGTCGAATATCTAGTGCGGGTCAGCTTTTATGCAGCAATCTTGCCTCGATTAGCTCTGGATGCAATGTACGCCTGTTCTTCTCGCAGATGATCATATAATAGACTATAACAAAAGTCTTTAGTATTGTTCTTATTATTCTAGCGATAGTTTTCGTTCAATGTAGTGATGTCTCAAATTCCTCAGGCTCTATCAAACTACCAGATTTAAACAGGCCATAGCAGGCCATGATGAAGCTCACATTGCAAGAAATCTTGATGAAAGGGTATTTATCCAAGTCGGGAATTGAAGACTATTAACATGACTAGAACTCAAAGGTACGTACTCTAAAACAAGATCCGACTAAACAACAAGTTAAAACAGCGAGAGAAACGTGTCAATTTTTATTCTTCAAGGCATATGAAGGTTCTTCAAATTAAGCCTAAAGCAAATTGACCCCTTGCCACCAGAAACGAAACACAAATGAACTGTATGTGAAGAATGATTTTGAACTTGAAGATTGTGTTAAAGGAAATGTTTAACATACAGTAAGCTTATTGGGTAATTGCCGGTTGTTCTTATTCTTTGCTTGCATAAGTGATAAAGGTATAATACTAGTTCACTTAAAAGGTTTAAGCTTTCAAGTGCATGCATTTGATTAGTCATAGCCAGTGTGTAACAATTGTTGAGTTCTACTGCTATAAATGAACAAAGAAACATACCCAAATCTTTATTGCTTTCATTTCGCCACTAAGGATAGACCTTCTTCTTGAACTGATAACGTTTCTACTGTATGCCTCCACTTCTTCTTTCTTGCATTATTCAAAAAGAGGTGCGCAATCTTCTCCGCATAATAAAACTTCACTTCACTTGAACCAGATTTTGAGACAGCATTCAATGATCTCATTCAATAGCATTTTTTGAACCGAACAATTTCCCATTAGATTACACATAAGTACCTGCACTACTAGGGAAAGTGCAAATTGCTATATGTAAAGAAATTATCTTCGCCTGGCATAACGTCTTTCAGTTTGAGCAATAACTCATAATACGTTTGTTTAAAACAGATGGGAGCTATCGAGTCTTGTGCTCAGTCCTCACTATAGCGGTTCATGGTCATTACAATTAGCTACCATTGTTTGATAACGGGGTTGAGCAAGACTCATGTGGTGATATCTGGAGCCACCTATATTGTGCACCCCTAGAATCAAAGGTGAAATTGATAGTCGAAAGTATTCTGTCTGGCTTTTGACGTTGGTTATTGTAACGTCGGGGTAATAGTGAACAGAGATATTTTGAAAGTAATTCCGCTCTTAGCAAGAACACGCTGGCTTGGTCCAATGATTTCCTATCGATACCTACAAATGACCAACAGCTACAACAGTACCATTAATAAATGTTTTCACTGCAGCGAGATGCGCCATATCTTCCGAGAAAATCAATTTGAAGGGCTTTTTGAATCATAGGCAAACAACTTATAAGTAGACAAATTCGAGCAGATTGCAGTTGACAGATTTACTGTGAATACCAAAATACCAAGGGAAATCTACTATTAGTTAAGTGGTCAATTGCGTTGCCCATGTTGTCAGTGAAAAGGAAGATTTCCAATGCAGAAAACCACTCTGGGAGAATCGGTAAATGCGACCCTCTAGTAGTAAGCTACAAAAATTAGGCTTACTATAAAACCTTATATTGTGCTATATGAGTTGAAAAGTAAGCGTCAGAACAGGACACAGGGGTCTGCAATGTACTTGCACGAATCATAAGCAATCTAACAAGCTTTTTATTTCGAGACTTGTACTAAACTTAAAAAAATTTTTTTCTTTCTTGAACGTTAATAGTTTCTATGGTGATGGGCTTCAGCTTTAAGGTTTATGTTGCATAGAAATACATGCATATACCGTGACGATAATCGGGAATGTTCAAGAACGTTTGGACTTTTAATATTTTTTAATAAAAGGCGACTTAAAACTTTAACTGAGTGATAGTGCAAAGTGCGCAGTGCGTAACATAATTGTTCCTATATCTTCTAGTCAATAATCATGCATTTCGAAATACCATGATCTCTTAATAAATGACAGGCATTCGTAATCCTTGGAGGGCACATTCATGTCATTGACATGGACAACTTTGGCAGGCTCAAACAATAGACATAGTTGACCTTACCCATCATACAAACTCATCTATACTAAAGAACTACCAATTGCAAAGGAAAACAATCGAGCATGGTACAATGACATCATCAAAGTATGTTTGAAGACTTACCAAATCTGTCAAGCATTTTGTCAAAACTATATCTATCTCGTAACACTCTTATGTGCATACGCTCAACAAATCCACTATTTGGCATTTTCAAAACCAACTATTATATTATTGTTATCAAAGTACAAGCTCTAGAAGTGAGCAGTTCGTTAAACGTTTGAAAAAATCATGTTCAATTTGTAAAACTTAAAAAAAAAACCATCAAAACTGCGATTCTGAGCTCCGCCTTCTAGTAATGCCAAATGACATCTTCATGGTCTGATCTTTCGTGGTTACACGCTTCCAATACCACCAGTTTTGAGTACTAAACAGGTGTACTTTTTGGTTAATGGTCGCTGGCTAGCTCTATCTTCTATTGCTAAGGTTCACACGTTTGTTTGGGTTTGTCAACAAAACAAAAGCCATACTTCTACAAGAATCGAAAACCAAGGCGAATGGTAGATTTCTACCACCATTTCAAATAATATGATAACAAGCTTTTACATTGCCATTCCAGATTTGCTTTAGCCAATAGCAACTCATGAAGGTATGACAATATTAATTTAAATTCCTTCGTTCAATAGAATAAATATCTTTTAGAGTCATTCTGCTATAAGCGATGGTGGAGCTCGATCTCTCATGCAGAGATCGAAGCATCTTCTCAATGATGCAACTTCATAGCCCGTTTATTGTCATGCTGTACTTGTTGTTTTAATGTCTAGTATTTTCGAATTACTCATGCATATATATATACATACAAATTATACAAATATAGATTAACGAATTGTTCCATGTTTATTTTCATCTTGGTGTTTTTTTTCCTAATCTTAATGTGTATTATTTGGAAAATTCTATAGAAATTATTAATTATATATAACCTATATAGGGTAAAATCAACTTTATAATTTGCTAGTCCAGTTTACCTGTTTGAGACTGTTACTCTGCTTGCCGATCGTTGATCTGTATGCGGACTTGTACCGAAGAATTGTTAGGGTTCTGTCAATTAGTAAATAAGCACGTAAGCGTTGGGTCCGTGAAATCCGTGACTTCGGAATACTGGAAAGCTACAAACTATGACAGTCGAGAAACCATTGAAACGAAGTCCATTTACATGTTTATGGCACCTGAGAATCTTATGACGTTCTGATGTCTTATTGGCAATCGTACTCATAATTTTTGGAAAGTTTTCAAGTATCATCGAGTTGCCGTGTTTCTCACAGAGAGACCTTGGATTATTCCTAAGACATACAAAAACCTGATTCCAATAATTCATTTTGAATATCATTGGTTGGCTTCGAATTGACTAAAATTCCGGCTAAAGCGAAATATTGAGATCTACTTCACAAATATCTAGTTTAGTCTCACTGCAATTCAATATTTTGTGTTATTTCAGCTTTGAACAAATTACAAGCCTTCCATAGTAGACTATGCAAGGATATCTCAGTCTTGCACTCTCAGTAGTAAATTACTCCAAATGGGTTCCTTGCTTCATTCAGCTTTGCTCTGTAAATTATGCTTTTGTCTTAGGTGTGGCAGAGATAATAGTGATCTAATGAAGTAATATGTTAAATTTCGTTCAGCAAGCACTCTACAATTCAAGTTGTCAGGTATCGTCAGAATTCATGAAAGTTCCTTATAAATGGTAAGCGTTGACTCAGGATATCTTTTCTTGGGAGGCTTTGTTCAATAGACTCACTCTGCGTTGAATGTTATCCATCTATTAATGTATCTCAATACAGCAGTCGAACGCAGTTTACCCAAAGAAGTCACTTTGTTCCATATCCAGCGCATAATAGAGTAAAACCCCGGTGATCAGAGACTTTAATCAACAAGCGCTGGCTTTTTCTTGGTTAATACGGAAGCGATTTCCAGCCATGAAATTTCAAAGATTTACCCCATATATAATAATTTTCGCAGAACAAACTTGCCGTACATAGGGGAATATCACCATCAAATCGCACCACAAACGTTGTTTCTAAAATTTGCTGAACTGAAAAGTAGCTCGTGCTTGAATCAGTCACTAAAACAAGATCCTTACCGCCTTGCGGTCTGTCGTATTTTTCTAACATGTGCTCCTAATGATTTACTTCAGATTTGCAAAGCACCTCATTGCAAGTCCTTTGAGAGTGCTGTTTCCTGTGAGATACCAAACTGCAGATCTAGATACAAAAAAAAAAGACTCCATGTATGCAAGAAGTTTAATGGTAATTCATCAAACACCAGTGCATCAATCCAAAGCATATCTTAACTGGAACCTCATCCTAAAAGTCCGGAACCTCAACTGTAGAGGAAATATATTGGTCGCTTTGAAGCTTCGGGCTTTTTGTTTCCCACTTGTTTACAGGGAGCTCTATTCAACATTGGTCGCATAACCAAAAGGAAAACCAACCAGATTTGTTGTAGATGAACCTTGACATCGTGTCCATCTGCTTTCCTCTGACTCAGTCTTTTTCACCTGAAATAATGGGCTAAGACAGACCGTCCAACAGATTCCAAGTTCAATAGCTTTCGTTGTACTCTATGAGAATACCTGATGTCGCTAGACGGCATCCTGGTGCAAGCTGTATATCGCTTCACTTTGCATAAAATATCGTATTTATAAGTACTGATCGAATAATTACTGTGCATTTTGCGAAAAAAGTTTGGAAAGATGGACCTATATAGAACCTTGAAGGATAACTTCGTAAGTTACTTGATAAAAAAAAAAGATGTGGATTCACATAAATAGGTTTAAAAATATCTATTCAGTTTGTTTTGGTCGTTATTGTATCTAGTAAACTTCTAAGTTTTGGTAAATTACTTATGTCTCTGAATGATAAATTTGCCACCTGAGCGGTACTATTTTATACGGCTAAGTCAAAGCGACTTAGTGGATCTGATTCTGTGAGAAGATTTGCTGTGTGTAGGGTCTAGAAGAGCTATAAGCAAAAGTCTTCCCTTACTCAAACGAATTAGTCATGAAATTATTTCGCTGATGAGTTTAAAGTTCAAATCGGGCTTCTGGTGAAGTGAGACAGCAGCACATTGTTCAGAAACTTCTTTTATGTTCTTTGCACTCAACGCTACTTATTCAGTTACATTTTATTCTTTTCTTTTTCCGATATTACAAACTCTACATCTTCTAGATCTTGAAAAAGGCAATCGGGGAAATAAAGTATTTTTTTCAACTTTGAACTACATGTCGAGACTTGAACTTGAATAGGCTAACTTAAATGAATTACAAGATTGCTACTAGATGTGATACCCAGATTTTGGGTAATCTTGAGATACCTAACATAAAATAAAGTTCTCGTACAATCTCTTTTAGGTCTTTCACATATGATGATCTATGATTGAATTGGCTTATGTATAAAGCCAATTTTACATGGTTTACAGTTTCGTTAACAAATTCATCTGAAACACCTGCATCTGTGGAAATTGATAATAGTCATGTAGACCCTAGCATAAAAGCACAAAGTATATGATTCAAATCCCATTGCTCAATGGAGACGTAAATTAGGATAATGAATTGCAGCTGAAAAAGTTGTGTTTTTATATCTTGACATGTTAGAGGCCAAGCATCCATCCTTGCTTTCTATTGTTGGAAAGCTCAATAATCATACTTATCTTTACTCTATCTTGCCAATATGAAAGTGAAATGAAGAAGAGTGAATTCTTTTCTGTTCAAATCCTACATTTCGTAAAGAGGTTAAATCAAAGCTATGAAAAAACTAAAGTACAATCTGTTACCAGGCATGCATATATGTTTTACGAATTGCAAGGGGTGAAGCTTTGTCAGCTACATATATATATAGTACCACATTGACAGTTTGTACCCACTGATTCGATTAGCAGGATGTTTATGAAGATTTTTACCGGTATAAGGCGCATTTCGATGAAACTTGCATAAGGACAATAGATATTAAACACATTGATTGTTTGCAAAATTTATATGGTTGAAGGGAGAATTTAAATATAATCCTTCAGGACAAGGTTTGGATTTTTCAAAATTAAGATTTGAAGCCACGTAAAAATCAGCTGTGTACTTTTTTTGAAATGACTTCGGGACAAATCAAATACTTTTACAATTTTAGAGCCCTGACTGGTATGTTTTTCTTGTGGGATATGCGTAATAGAATTTCTCTGATTTCCTCAGATAGTTTTGGACAATTAGAGAACAATCATTTTTTAATTAGCAAAAGATCGGCATTGTTAAAGTTTCAATTTCACTAAGGCTGTGAGGATTGTTTTGTGAGATGTTGACTGGCATATTATCTAGATTTATTTTGAGAGGAGAAAGACTTTTTTCCTATTCAGAGAAGTAGATGATTTTAAACGCCAAGCAAGAGGAAATGGATTATCTCCAGCAATTCCTTCCTTTAAGTAGCCCAAAATCGAATCAAGGTGCTTAAAGGTAAACTGGACCAGTAAACTATGAAGTTGGTTTCACACTATATAAGCTTTAAGCTTTTATATAGAATCTTTGTCCAACTAAAACGCATTAAGATCAGGAAAAAAAAGCGAATCAAATATTGAGTACATCGAAATAATTTCATAAAAAAGTTCATGTGTCAAACAGTTGAATGTTTTTTACATGTTTAGTAAACTATTAGTAATTTGTCAACGGTAGATGAGTGAAAGATAGCTTTACGAAGTTTCATTTTAAGAGTTCTTGTTGAACCTGAATTTGGTGGCTTGCCCCGTCTAGATTCAGCATTGAAACAAAAAATTAATTTAACATAGAAACAGTACACTTAAAGTTTCTCTTCTCCATTTTAAGTAATAAACTAATGACCACTTGCGTTAATCACCTCACGCCATATTATTTGATTGTACGGAAATTGATAATAGTGATTACAATGATGAGTTCACATAATAACACGATGTTTCAAACAATGAAAAATTTCTTGAGATTATAATTTACGAATGAATAACTGCAAAGAAGTGTCCACTTAGTAACTCGATTAACCCTCATCTTTATATATTGGACTAAAGAGAAGGTCCAGAACTTGTAACATTTGGTACGTACTATATATATACATATGTATTCTTCTGCTGCAACTCCTGCATTAGCCTCAACGGAACTTTTTGACAGCTGCATACATAAGATCTATCGAGAAAAATTATATAGCAATAATTTCTTCAAAATGTCGAATTGAATGAGGCATCATGTGGAACTCAAAGTGGACTGTTGTCCACATGAAAGTTTCAAGTGATATACGAACGTAATACAATCCCGATCTTAAATCTTCTATGTTTTTTTTTTTTTTTCTTTATCTTAATGTGTTGTGTATTAGTTGGATAACAACTCTATATATATTATATATAACCTATATAGTGTAAAACCAACTTCACAGTTTACTAGTCCAGTTTACCTGTAAGCACCTTAAATGGTGCTAGGGAAATTTGGTGGAAACTCATTCTGTAATTAATGAGTGTTTTTTTGCCTGATTTTAATGTGTATTAGTTGGATAAAAAGCTTTCACCTAAAATGGGTCAAGCAAACTATGAAGTTTGTTTTACACAATATAATATATAGAGAACTTTTACCAACCAATACATTAAAAAAATCAAGTACATACAGTATATGGGATTCGATAATACCGAATTATATCTCATAATAGTAGTTTATAATAACCATACATCACTTCCTTTACTCTAAATCACTGGAATGAAATGTTCATCAAACGTTCATTACGTAATCTTTTTCAATTACTAACTACTCCCTCGGCGTTTCTCTATCAGTGTTCATAACAATTATTACTTACTCATAGATTTAGTTATAGACATGATATAAGATCAAGCTAGTACAATGAGACGGTATCGTGCATCTCAATCCAATCTTTTTTATATTAGTATAAAGTTATCAAACTAGCATTATAACCACTTCTTTAAAAGGTCGGAATTCCGAATAGATTTCTTTTCTTGATTTAGAGATTAAGAGCCAAAGCCGCATCAGAGATTCTATAGTGCCCCAGAATTTACACACAAGAACGTTTTGTTAAAATTTGCATCATGATATCATCGTAAAAGTTGTTTCGCTTTGATATTGGCATGATATCAGAAGTCATACCGAAATAAGTGATCATCTCAAAGGCAAAACGAAAAAAAGCACATGAAAAGCAAGTTGTGAGGTGAAACTAGTACAACATGTCTATGCTACTAGGAATCTCTACTCATTTTGATTTGAGAAGTGACATTAATGAATTATTCACATTTTAAATACACATGCGTATATATACTTTATAAAATATGAACCAAAACAAGAATTAATATAGAGGAAGTTATGAAAGGAAATATATATGTAGGGAAGTAAAATATAAAAGGGAAAAACATCGTGATGACATATAGGAAAATAAATTGAAGTCTTGTAAAACATAATGATAAATGAAATCTCTTATTTTTTACTCTTCTATTAATCCATTCCCATACTATGATGATTAAAGTGATTTCATTAAAATCAGAACATTATGGCGCAGCGTGGGGCGGTGAGAATGACTAGCTGGACTTGATTACAAGACAATACATTTTTTACCACTCTTCTTTTTGGTTTTCTTTTCTTTACTCATTAATGAAGCTCTAGTAGCAGATTTGAAGACTTCATCAACGTTGTAATTTCTTTTAGCAGAACATTCAATATATTTTAAAGCACCAATTTTTTCAGCAACTGATTGACCTTCAGCACTTGAAACTGGAGCCAGACCTTCATCTCTTAATCTTTGAATAGTAGTTGGATCATCTCTTAAATCAACTTTACAACCAACTAAGATGATTGGAACACCATGACAGAAATGTAAGACTTCGGAAATCCATTTTTCTTGAACATTGCTTAAAGATTCTGGTAAATCAATTGAAAAACAAATTAGAACAACATTAGTATCTGGATAGGATAAAGGTCTTAGTCTATCATAATCTTCTTGACCAGCAGTATCCCATAGAGCCAATTCAACTCTACGTCCATCTAAATCAACATCAGCAACATAATTATCAAAAACAGTTGGAACGTAGATATCTGGGAAAGTACCTTTTGAGAAAACAATTAATAAACATGTCTTACCACAAGCACCATCACCGACGATAACCAATTTTCTTCTGATATCTGTTTGTAATTGTGACATTTTTTTTTGCTTATATATATATAGATATATATATGTATATATGTATGTTTGCGTGTATAAATATGATTCTATAGAGAAAATGAAAAGATTTCTTTTTTCTTTGGCTTGATGAATTGATATTAAACTTGGATCAATTATATGAGACTAAGCCCGTAGTTATAACACTCAAATCAAATTAATAATTAAAATGGAATATGAAGGCCAATTGGAAGGGGGGCAGCAACAAGAGTTAAGATAAGGGAGAGGAAACAGAAAAGATGAATGCTCAGAAGGATGAAGTTGATATGTGGATATCTAAGCAGTGAGTTAGTATAGATCTTCAATAGAACAACTCAATTAATAGATGATAGATTTTAGATTAAAAAGTCAATCACACAACAAAAGTTCCAAGTGATACAAAAAACACCAATTTTTTTTTTTTCCCACAATCAATTGATTTCTCGTCAAAACAGGTATTATGAAATTCCAGGCGAAAAATCAAAGAGAAAAAAAGAAAACTGAAAATTGTCCAAAAAAAAAAAAACAAAAAAAAAATAGAAAAATAGACAAAGAAACATCAAATCCAAAAAAAGCTCCAAAGCAAGAAATCCTTCGATAAGATAGTTGATCTAATTCATCACAACTGATACGTTAACTCTTCTCGTTCTTTCTTGAAACATTTCAACCAAATTGCCACAGCTGTCCTTCTTAAAACATGCCAAACCATCAATTTTGAATAAAGAATTCTATTTTTAAATATCTTGATTTGTCTGATCTGATCTAACTGTAAATTCAAAAGGAGGCAACGGGAATTTCGGGGGAAAATTTAAAAAGCGAAAATGAAAAAAAAAGATTAAAACAAAAACAAAAGATCAAAAGATCCAAAGAAAAAAAAAAAATACAAAGTAAATAACACGACAGCAAACGAGGGCAAAGGACTGGAAAATAATGATACTATTGACTTATGAGGAACCTTCTCAGTTTGACAAAACAAGAGCATAATTGTTGAGGGAGAGCATTTAGATAGTACTTACTTCTTTCAAAGTTTTGAGGACTCTTTTAATGACTTTTTTGAATGGGCTTTCTTTGTTATCAAAGGTACCTTAGTTGTTTTTGTTTATTTGAATTTTTCTATGTTTTTTTTTTTTTTTTTTTTTTTTTTTTTTTTTTTTTTTTTTTTTTTTTTTTTTTTTTTTTTTTTTTTTTTTTTTTTTTGCATCTAATAGAATTTTGTTTTTTGAAAATGTCTTGAAAAATCAAATCAGTCCGTTTCTTTGTGGTTGTCTACTTTTGAGAAAATTAGTCCGCTTTTTTACGACAAATTATGTAGAACGTGTTCGCGGGTAATGTATATGTTTCATCAAAATTATCCATCTTCATTTTTTAGTGATAAACCATAAACCATGAGTGGTTATAGTATAGAATAGATTGCGAAATATAGGTATCAACTTTTATGTGAACGTTGCTACACTTCGTAATGAAACGGGTTTGGTATTAACTTGACTTTTATAAATCTAATCTAGAACTATTTATTTCTTCTATATATGCAAAATTTGACACTTGTTAGAAGAAGTACTCAGTGTCAAACCTTTTAAAATTTGTTTTTTAAGGACATCAATCATAACATTTTGAGCTGAACTTTTCTTTATCAGCTTGAAGCTTCACCAACAATAGAATACTTTGATTCTTCAGCTAATTTTAACTGTTGTTGTTCTTGTAGGAATTTGGCAAATTTACTAGTCTCATGAATACCACATTCAGTCTTATCACGACCTTTCCAACGACCAGCTCTTTCATCTTCTCCTTCTTTAACAGGATGAGTTGAATGATAATCACCAACAGATCTATAACCCAAATCTAAGAGTTCGTTATATGGAACGTTATTTTCATTAATATATTTTAAAACTTGATCAAATGACCAACTTGCGAAAGGATTTATTTTTATTATATTTGAAGCTTCATCAACTTCAATTATAGGTAGTTGATTTCTTGATCCACCTTGTGATCTTCTTCGACCAGTGAAAACAGCAATGACGTTTAACTCTTTATATGCTCTTTGTGCAGGTTCAACTTTCACTAAAAAGTCATATTTTTCTTCCTCTTCTTCCCATAAATCATTACCATATTTTTTTGAAAATTCACTTTCAGTTTGAACACCAAAAGGTTTATAAATATGTATTTTATTATTTGGGTATCTATCTTCAACCTTTTTCACCAGATCTAATGTTTGTGGGAAATGATGCAACGTATCTAAGAATATTAAATCAACTTTAGAACCTCTTTCAATTTTGGATAACATATCAACGGTAACTAATCCAGTTAAACCAAATGCTGTGGTTTGATATAAGTTTGGAAAATTGACCAATGACCATTCCAATATTTCGATTGGTGAAAGTTTCGCTAGTGTTTGATTCAAAAAATTTATATGATCATCTGAGAGTATAACTGTATCTTTAATAACATGAATTTTCATTCCATCTGTATTAGTATTACTATTAGTAATACTATCAAAAGTGGCTCTAGAATTTATTAGATTTGAATATTGTGAATTAGATGATGTGGATGATGGTGAGGATGGTATCGTCGTAGACATGGTGTTGTATAAATAGAATGCTAAGCGTGGTTATATTTATATAAAATGAAGTTGATGTATGCAAAAGGGAAAAAAATGTGATTATAATTCACCTTATATTTTAAACTTTGGATTAGATGAGGCTAGTGAGATCCTTAGGATGTTTTTTTTTTTTTTTTTTTTTTTTTTTTTTTTATTATTGAAGTATGGTCTCGAAAAAGAGTTTCACTAGACACAAATTCAAAAATAAATAAAAAAAATCTTGACACAAATTAAAACGGGTGTATGTGATGAATAAGTGGAAGAAATGTGTGAAGTGTATCTTGACGAGGACCTCAAAAGAATGTCGAGCGTTAAAGATCAAAGATTGAAGTGAGTTAAAAGTATCAAAAAAAGGGTGATAGAAAAACTTTTTTTTGCCAATGCTAAATTTGACAGCCACTTTCCTTATTCTTCAAATCGAGAGATTCCATCGCTTTATATTCATTTTCATAGATATGACAAATTCACCAACCACAATAGCAAATTTTTTTATCAACCTCAAATATCACGTGAAATCATCCACAAATTCCTTAAAATGGATGAAGTGGCTCGTGCATTTTTCTATTTTTCAAAGGCAGGTTGAGACTTTAGACCTTGATAGCCGATTGTGAAGTGGCTTGAAAAGCAGACAAGGGAAAAAAAAAGTAAAGGAAAAGAAATTTCTGTGGCTTGTGAGGTTTTTTTTATACTAATCTTACTCTCGACACTTCTCTATTTCTTCGCCTCTGTGGCTAAAGCAACTGTAACTTTAAGACTTTTTTAACTTCAATTAAGCAGTTGTATATAAAAATTCCGACATAAAAAGTTTCCTATCTCATAGGCTAACTACTGGAACTTGGGATTACCCGGCCATGCATGAAATGTGGCTGAAATATGTATGCTCTTTTCGTCTCCAACAATTTATATTACTGCTTAAGGCTCGGATCGCGGCTAGTGAACTAGCTTACTAAATAGTAGTACAATTAATACTATATACATTCGATAGGGTTTAACATGATTTCAATAGATGGGCCGATATCATATGAGGTCAGCACAAGCCTTATATAAGTAATGAATAAAGGGCAAACTAAGTCTCGCTACAGTAATGGTTTCATTTCCTATATGTTTGTGATACAAGAGTATTTTTATTGATAGACTCATATATGTATCAAAGCTAGTTGCGATTTGAAGCGAATGTTCAGTATCCTATAAAGTATTGATGTAAATCACAAACATCTGCATCAATTCATCGAATTTTCCTGCATTAATAATTGCTGTAATTTCATCATTCCTATTGATAGTTATGCTTATATTAAGCTTCAATAGTTTGAAGCTTGGTTAGTCATACTTTAGGTAATATTTAAGCATCTGGAGGCAGACAGCGCTCGTGACCGAATGATTTTAAAAAATCAGTTAAAAAAGAAGTCTCTCTCTGTGATGTGATATAGGAGCTTAGTCCTGCGTTGAATATCACGAAAGAGTAAAGTCACCATAATCATGTCAACTCAATTAGATACAGCGCTAGACGAAACTAAAGATGCGCTGGGAAGGCTTGTGGACTCTTTTATAGAATTAGGTATAATTGTACATGATTTTCAAGGAACTGAAAACTCTAAGGATGCATTATCCATAAGGTTGAATCAGACTGTGGAAGAATTGAAAAGTCTACAAACACCGAAAACATCAGTACTGGATCAAGTTCCCATACCGTTAGATGTACTACAATATATTGAAGATGGTAGAAATCCTGATGTTTATACCAGAGAGTTTGTTGAAGCAACGAGGAAATCAAACCAATATTTGAGAGGGAAAATGTTTGCATTGAAGGACTTAAGGGATGTTTTGGGTAAAAAAATAAGTGCAGAGTTCCCAGAATTGAAAACAGTTGTCGAGGATATAAGGAAAAGGACAGATGGTGATAATTTATGACTAAAAGAACTGAAAAGCGTTTAAAAGTTTACATACCGCCTGTAATAGATCAAATCAAGAGTTTGAATGCTACAGCATAATTTTATTTGTCTATAAGACTTTAGTTAAGTCTGCTATATACAAAACATAACTATAATGGATAGATAAAAGTTTTGTTCTCCAAATCTGTAAGATCCAATGAGGCAATATTAACAACAATTTCTTGATCACTATCTTCAATAACACCAAATTTAGCACCTTCAACAGTCTCAAGTAATCTTTCCTTGTTACGTTTGTTTAAAATGTAATAAATCACAAGAGCAATACTTGGTGCTGCGGAGAATGATAAAACAATTTGAACTATCCATGCTGGAACATATCTTGGGGCATCTTTTGCTCTCCATAATTGAGGAGAAATTATATTTGCAACACAATACCAAAACATCACAATACCATTTCTTGTAATCTTCTTTGTATACCCGGAACATGAAGTAATATTCCATGAAAACATCAAAACCCATGGAATACCGAAAACAGGCGATGCTAAACATAAACTTGCTAATAATCCAATTTTATTCTCCCAAGGTAAAGACACTGCAACTATAGAACCAACCAATGAAGGAAGTGACCAAAATACAACTGAAAAAGCTGTATTATTTGGAAATTTTAACAATAGACCACTTGAAATCAAACAACATACGACAGCGAACCCACCTGCTGCAACGCTGACTAATGTGGATTCTAATCTTGTAACACCACCCATACCAGTAAACAATAGGTTCTGTTGATATGGTAAATTATTAGCCAATTGTTGTAATAAGAAAAACAGTCCAAATAACCATGTAATTGGATCTTTTAGAGTTTCAATGAATTGATGCTTCTTGAAAACTTTTTGTTCAATACTTGAACCTGTAGTTCTTTGAACTCTTCTAATAACCCAGATTCTCTCTTCAATAGATAGAAATTTAGCATTTGATGGATTACTTGGGAACCAAAAGAATACTGCTATTGTTAATAAAAGTGTTAAACCACCAATGATTATCATGAATATTCTCCATGGAGATATTGAATTTTTAACAAACAAGACACCATATGCAATGAAACCAGCTGGAATGGTACAACCAAGACAAGTCGAATAAAAAATTGGACCTGATGCTGCTTTTTCACGAGATGTTAGGAATTGTCCCAACGTTAAATTCAATAATGGTAAAACTGCACTTTCAGTAAATCCTAAGAAAAATCTAAGGGCAATAACCCCAGCACTGTTAAAAGCAGCACATTGTAAAAAGACAATAAGGGTCCAAGAAGCAGTTATAAAAAATAGGTATCTACCAATTGGTACCTTTTGCAACAGATAGTTTCCTGGAAATTGTCCAACTAAAAAACCAACATAGAACAATGTGTTTGCATTTGAATAAGCATCTTGACCTAAGTTTGTATCTTCAAACAAACCTAAGATAGACCCATATGACAAAGTTGCTTTATCCATATACAACAACAAATCAACTAAAGCGACGAATGTAACGATGAAGAGGGAAACCTTTCTCGATAACTTACGTTCCTGTTCTGGAGTAATCTCTGGAACTTGAGAATCATATTCCTCTTGAAATTTCAAAGTTGCATCTGCATCTTTAGAAGCTATAATCTTATAACCTTTTTCATGTGCCTCCTTTGAGGTAATAGCATTTGACTTTATTGCAGAAACCTTTTTCTCAACATCAGCTACTGAACCGTTACTACTATTTGACATCTTGATTTTTCTGATAACGGATTGAGTGAATTATCTTTTCATGTAACTCTTTCAAATCCAAACTTAAAATGGATTGAAGTGCTTCTTATATATTTCATTCCAGAGTGTGGTTAGGCAACCAACGTCTTTGATGCTATCTTAATACATCTGGCTTCCTTGGACAGGATCCACACTTTATTTTGTTGGAAAAGAGAGAAAATGTACCTATTGACTAACATTAATTTGGTATGCAAAGTAGGTTTGAATTAGAGTTTACATCATGATGTTGAATCCGAAGTCAAATAGGTAAAATCCGTAATAATAGCTTATCACCTCACATAAGACACATACACAACGAAGCTAAGAAGAAAACTGGCAGCCAAAACCAAACTGAGGCTTATAAAGATTGATCTGAGAGTTTCTATCTTTTCATAGTTTGCTTGAAGCTTCCGAGTAACGTAATGGTCAAAGATCCATAAGTTTATGTACATACATCCGCACAAGATTCCTTTTTTTTTTTTGTGCCAAAATAAGGTTCGATTATGTGTAATTGACGCATTAATCATTAAAACACGAGAAGAAAAAAAAAAAAAAAAAAAAAAAAAACACCAACTCAAAAAATTCAAGAAGAATTGAAGGTAACCCCAATTCAAATTGAGTCGAAAACTATCTCATAGATCTTTCTTCCAACTCCAAGTATACATGTAATCTGCCCTTTTCGATTCTTCTTCGTTGAGCTGACTCTTGGGCTAGATCTTTCAGAGTATGGAATGAGCTGATTAGTACTTAAATTGAAGGATGGAGAAATGATAATATCTTGTGCAATTCGGTCTTTAGAACAAAAAAATCTCACGCAATACATTTGGAAAGAATGAATATGTCAATAAAAAGAGCGCAAAGTAAGATTAGCTAGACACTAAAAGCTGCTATTACCATTTAGTCAATCTCTCATGCATAAGAAGTTCAAACTGTAGTGGACAGACTCTCAAAACCTTGCAATCTTCCGATTTGTTCCTAAAAAGATGGCGGGTATTGGATAGGTTCATGACAAATGATAAAAGAGTAATCATTTTAGAAAGGTTTAATGTCTCTTTTTGGACAATACCTCTGTTCTATACCTTTCATTACTTCGAAAATAAAAATGGCTTACTGAAAGTTGATCACTTTAACTGCATATATCAATATTCTAGACTTGTAGATGCGGTATTTCAAAGAATGGAACTTGAAGTACATACACAGACGCTTACCAACAGACGCTTACCAACTTTAAACTTACCATGTGATTCATTTGCAAAGCTCGATTTGTTTGAAACTGCATTGCAAGATTATCACCACAACTGACACCATAGAGCCAACGAAAAGCCCCACCCCCACCTTCCATGATTCAACACCAAGCTTAAAAGTTGGTGATCGGACATAACATTTTGTATAAGGTGATTTAAAGTCGTTGGTTTCTACATCTAAATATTAAATAATATTATACTAAAAACGTTTCTATTAAGAGACAACAAAGAGGTTGCAAAAATTGCCATGCCATTGACTCATTTCTTGAAGCTTTGCTAACGCATGCACGCCACCTATAATTATTACAGAGTGGTCAGATAAAGGTGAATGGTTGAGAGCGACTATAATCAAACTTTTAAAGCCGACGCTGCAGATGTAATCACGCACTAATCATAAAGGATATATAAAAGATTTATTTTCTAAATCCGTTAGATCTAATGCAGCAACGTTAACAACAGTTCTTTCACCATTCTCACCTTCTACAACACCCAACTTTTCATCTTCAGTTAGATTTGCAAATCTCTCCGTGTTACGTTTCTTCAAGATGATGTAAATAACAACAGCAAGAGCAGGTGCAATGAAGAATGATAAGACAATTTGAACAACCCATGCTGGTAAATATCTTGGAGAATCTTTTTCTCTCCATAGCTGTGGAGATATGATGTTACCAATACCATAACCAATCATAGTAATACCATTTCTTGTCATTCTTTTGGTGTAACCAGAACAAGATGTAGTTGCCCAAGAAAACATGATAATCCAAGGTAGACCAAAGACTGGAGATGCCATAGTCAAATTGGCTAATATACCAATTTTATTCTCCCATGGCAATGCAGCTGCACAAATTGCACCAACCAAAGAAGGTAGAGTCCAAAAAACAGTTGAAAGAGCAGATATATTTTTATATTTGTATAAGAAATAACTTGCAATCAAACAACAAATGACTGAGAAACCACCAGATGCAGTGCTCACAAGGGTTGAATTTAAATTTGAAATACCACCCATTTCTCCAAATAACAAATTTTGTTGATATGGTAAATTGTTCGCCAAATTCAATAACAAGAAATAGGCGCCAAATAGCCATGATATTGGATCTCTTATAGCTTCGTTGAATTGATGCTTTTTGAAGAATTTTTGTTCAATGGCAGAATTAGTTGTTCTTTGAACTCTTCTAATAGTCCAAATTCTTTCTTCAAGTGTTAAGAACTTTGCAGTAGCTGGATTATCTGGATAGAAGAAGAAAATACATACAGCTAAGATGAAAGTCAAACCACCAATGATGATCATGAAAATTTTCCATAAAGAGACATCTGATTTGATGTATAAAACACCATATGCAATAAAACCAGTTGGGATCGTAACACCTAAACATGTACTGAAAAACAAGGGACCAGAAGCAGATTTTTCAGAAGCGGTTAAGAATTGAGCCAATGTGGTATTTAAGATTGGGATGACAACTGATTCAACAATACCCAAAAAAAGTCTAGTAACCAAGATACCAGCATAATTTTTAGCAGTACAAGTTAAAAAGATGATAAGAACCCATGATGAGACCAGAACAAATAAAAATCTCCCAACTGGTAATTTTTGAATCAAATAATTACCTGGAATTTGACCTATGACATATCCAACATAGAAAACCATATTGATGTTATTATATTTATCTTGATCTATGCCAGTCTCTTCCCACAAACCTAAAATGGATGCATATGATAAAGTACCTTTATCCATATATAATAAAAGATTGATCATAGCAGTGAAGGTAATGACGACTCTAGTTACCTTCTTTGAAAGTCTAAGCTCTTGATCTAGGGTTATTTCTGGAACCTGAGAGTCATACTCTTCTTGAAATTTTAAGGTTGCATCAGCATCTCTTGAATTGGCAATCTTCTTATAACCAGCTTTATTTTCAACATCACCACTAAGTGTTGTTGTAACTTTCTGAAGCGATGGAGCCTTGTAATTGGCTTTGTTCTCCTCAGCAATCGATGAGTTACTATTACTGTCTGAGCTGACCATGGTGATATATATAGGCTTCTATAGAAACCCTGTATATTTTTTTTCACGGAAGATCTAGGTCGTTTACCAGAAAGTTTCAGCTGATATCAAATACGAATCGACTGTATGAAGCGGGCCCTTACTCTTAATGCAAATGACAGAAGAAGATGAAATGAAAACTAGCCACCAAGTTGAAAAGAGTATGAAAGATATCGGTTCTATTCCTATTACTAACTGTAAAACAAATGGCTTTAGAGATATTACAGAATTTTATTTAATGGAGTTTCAACTTTTCAATTTCTCCACCCATATTTAAAAGAATTGATGAGATAAATACATTTGATGAATGTCCATCGACTTTTTCTTATCTAACTTTTTACTAACAGCCAAGCCAAAAAAAAAAAAAATTTTCTATTTCGGATAGTTCATTGATAAAGGAATTTCCAGCTGCGAACGCACCCGACTTTTTCAACGCCGCTTACGGAACACCAATTTGGTGTTTTTTTCCAGCTTCGGAGAAATATTTTTGATGTTGAACTGATTGAGATTTTATTTCAAGGGTCATTTTCTAAGTATCGGTTTTTTTTGGGATGTTTTTTTTGCTGTCGCGTTAACCAGTCTAAGTAAACTCCGGAAACAAGATCATGATTGCTCTTCTCATCGAAAACTACCTAATCAACTATAACCCGATTGCGTAATTTATTAGTGTGAGTCTATATAATGTGATATATTATACAAAAGTATTTCTATGAGCTCTTGACAGCATCAGCTTCACTACTTAATTGCTTTGCCAAGTAGATTTGAACATCTTCTGGGATATCACCAGTAGATGAGTTATACAAGACAATACCATTTTCTCTAGCTCTTGCCTTTTCATCTCTTTTATAAAAATATAGAACAACAAAGGACATTAAAATCAAAGCAAGTGCAAAAGACATGGTAGTTGTGTAACCAATGAAAAATCTCGGAGCGTCAACAGTTGGCCAAACCAGTCTTGTGATCCAAACAGAAGTTGATTGAGAAAACATATACATTAATAAAAAGGTGATGGCTCTTTCTTGTGGATCTGTTCTTAAGATATCATTACACCAACCATACATGGTACTTGCTTGACTCCAACCAGCGTATAAGATAAAAAATGCAAACCATTTTGCAGGCTCAGGAACATCCCAAATGGTTAAAATGATATTTGAAATAAAGTTTAATATTTGCGATAAGATGATAAAACCAAATCTTGAACGGAATGCATCAGCACCACCACAGACGATAAAGATTAATAAAAACCCAACAGCTGGAGGGATAGCTGATAAATCATTAACTTTTGGAATTGAATATCTCTCTAAACTTTTTAACCATAATATATAACCAGAACCAGCAGTACTTGAATTATTCCAACAACATGATGAAAAAATAGCCAAAATTGGAAGTTTCCAAGTTGAAAAGATTCTTTTCCATAGTTTCTTGTCAAGGAAGTTTGGTGGATTTGCTGATGGTGGTGTGATGTTTGCTTTCTTTAATCTTGATCTTGCTAATCTAATCTCATCATCAGTTAACCAAATTGAATAACATTTGTATGGTGTACCAGGGATAGAAAATAGAGCCCAAATCCCAATTGGGATTGTGATGATCCCATCAATGATGAACATCCATCTCCAACCTGCCAAACCTTGAACACCATCTAACGATTTGAAAATAGCAGATTCTAAAAAAGTTGTTAGTAAAAGTTTCTGTTAAAAATTAGATCAAATGCAAAACCTAGTTTTTTTATCTCCGCTCAGACAAACTCCGCAACATTTTGACATATTTTTTATCAGATAAAAAATATTAATCTTGAGGCGAGTGAAAATAGTGAAACAAAGAAAAAATTTCTGTTAGCAGAAAAAGAGAATTGCAACTTACGAAATAAACCAGAACTCATTGTACCAACCATTTGACCCCAATAGTAGAATAACCCACGTCTACCTAATTCTTGAGCTTTATACCAACTACCCAAAGTGTAATGAACAGCTGGGTAAAATGAAGCTTCAAGAGCACCAACAAAAAATCTCATAGCTTGTGTTTGACCAACAGTTTCCACTCTGAAAGTCATTAGTGTAAAAATACCCCAAATGACTTCAATTGTAGCAAAATAGTAATGTAATGGGAATCTTGGGAAAAGGTACATAGCAGGGATTTGGAAAACAACAGAAGCAACGTTGAAAACAGTTTGAGTATTGATATAATCATTACCTTGGAAATTTACGTCTTCTTTCATGTTCGAAACGTAAGCACTTGCTAGATTTGAAGAATCTAACGATTTAATCCAGTAACCAATGAAGACGTAGAATGTGATTATGAAATCTAATTTAAATAACAACTTTTTTTCTTCAGCTGAAGTACCTTCATCAAACCAATACCACCATTTATGTTTTGATCTTTCTTCCTTATTCAATCTATATTCGTATTCATCAAAGAATTTCCACCATGGTCTACCGGCTTCATCTCTATATTCTAGTTCACCACCTTTATAAGTGATGAGTTCATGCTGTTCACTTTTAGCGTCACTTGATTCTTCCAAGACATCTTTTCTATCAGCATTAGTTACGAGGTTTGATTCTTCAACATCAGATCCTAAGTCTTTTGAATCTTCGTCATCGTAGTCTTCAATTACTCTTAATTTTGGCAAAAAGAAGAAAACCTTACGAAAGACTGCACTACCCTTATCCATCTTCAGACCTTTGTTTTAATGGAAGAGAAAAAGCTAATTTTAAACATATCTAAGGGACTGCATACCTATAGAAAATTACAGAGAACATGCTTCATCTTTATATAAGCAATAGAGACTGAACTCAACAAAAGAAAAGAAAATAAACCCGTTGAATTGAGATTTGAAGTGGTTAGTGGAAAAAGTGATGCATTGATATGTACAATCGTTTTTAAATCCACATACATCGTTATGTGATGATTCAAATGCGTCCGACCCGTAATGGGGCTTTTTCATTTCAGTAGTAGTAAATAATGTATCTCATTTAAAATTTCACTTGTTTAACAAATTGATGGAAAATTGCATCAGATTTTTCAAAGCCACAAATAACCAATTAGGGTTTGACCGACTGATGCGGTGTATACCTTACGTTACAAGGAGTACAGATTTAACAGGAAGAGAGCGGGAAGAGAAGTCGAATACAATACACAAGAGTGAATGGCTGCCATGGGTGTGTAGCCTTTCGTTTTAAGTGTGCCTTTCATGAAAGGTGTATCTATTTCTATAGTCATTCCCTTCAAGCTGTCCCAAGAAAAGTTATCGCCCATAAAAATAAGATAGTACGCCAAGTTTTTCATGCCAATTGAAAATGTTTCCCGGAGCTTTTCTTCCCCTGAACATTTTTGGCAGACAGGAGGGCCCAGCCACTACGACTGGGCAAGGTGGGAATTTAGCCAAGGATAAATTCACTAACTGGTTGTCCAATACCTTTATTTAGACAGAGCCGATATGGAGATGTATTATTCACTAATTGAAATGGTTTTACTTTTTTTCTCACTCGAGCGATATCAATTATTGTCTCTTACCATAGCTTTCCAGTTTCATTTCTAGATAACTATCAAGTTAAGTGTAATGTTTGATAACCATGATTGACCTTTCTCATTTCTTTCTGCAAATCACCTGTCAAATAAAAGTCTAACACATAAAAGTGAGAATTGTATATTTCGATTACCGAAACAATGTTGCTCCAATGTTTAGTGAGTTATCCGTACGAGCCTCAACTGTGGATTAAAAACTGAGGGAAATATTCACTGGAAGATATCTTTTCAATAGATTGAGTGCTTCTGTTACTGTCGGTTACATACGTGCTGCTAGTTTGTACTGTGTATATATGATATGCCTCTACGGGTATTGCATATATGGGAGATGTCAAGCTATTACAATTCTTCATATATACAGTTTCAGATGATAATATAACTTTCAGCATACAAGTTCTTATAACTTCCATTTTAGTGATTCATTTTCAGTTTCAACTTTTGAGTTTAAAACATGGTTTAGATAATTACCTAAACCAACTTTATCCTTATATTTTCCATTTGCAAAAAATTGAATAACATCCTTTTTAGATATTGAAGACTGCGATGATTTACCATCTTGTTTGTTGATAAAATTTTTAATTTCAGACTCTCTTGGTAATCCGAAATTATAAGGATACTGGTTAAATGTTATATGGAATTGATCATCTAATTTCAACGATGAATCTTTTCTGAAAAATGGTAAAATTTCCTTTATTGTTATATCGGAAACTGATTTATGCTTCCAGTTTGGCGTCTCTTTTGATTTCCTGATTAGTTTTGAGGAAACACCTTCGTTAAAGTCAGAACTGATCATGAATTGTTTTGCCGCATGTAGTTCGTTTGTTAGAGCTTCATAAATATCAGATTTTGAACCACGCTGTAAAATTTCTAGTGCAACTTTTAATGACAATAGAGATTTAGTCTTTAGAGTGGCTAATGTCTTCAAGGCAAATTCCGACCCATTCTTTTCCAAATCTTGGAAAATTGATTCAACAGTTGAATCTTCACTGAAAACCTTTTCAATTAGTGATAGTTCTGTAGAATCATATTTAAATTTAAAATTTTCTGGTAAAGGTTCTGTAAAATTCTCAATTGTATTATTGACAATCTCAAAAGTATCAGTATCCCTACCTTGATTTTTAAGATCTAAATTTGTCAATGCTTTGGTCAACTCAGGTAATCTCTGTGATGGTATATAATGAGTAGCCAAACCTGAGAAATAGACATCCCATCCAAGAACGTGCTCCCCAGTTAAAGCCAAGTACCAACCAAATGAGCTTGGAATCAATTTATTTAGTGCAAAAGTAGTACCAACATCTGGACTGAACCCAATATCCATTTCAGGCATTGCCCATCTTGTATTTTCTGTAGCAATTCTAAAAGGCGTATGTATGGAAAGACCAACACCACCACCCATAGTTATACCATCCAATAGCGATACAATTGGCTTTGGATATGTAGCATACAGATAGTTCAACGAGTATTCCTGTTGGAAAAAATCAACTGATCCTTTAATATTACCAGATTTGTTGTTTTCAACACATGATGAAACATCGCCACCAGCACAAAAAGCACGACCATTTGAATTTTGTATGATTAAATCCGTTATTGAAGACTTTGAGTATTCAACAACTCTTGGGTATATTTTTTCAAGCATTGATGAGTTCAAGGAGTTTAATTTTTTTGGTCTATTAAGTGTTATAATCTTTGTTGAGTTGACATTTGAAAATATAACATCGTCCTCCTCTTGAACAGCAGCATTAGCATTAGCATTAGAACTAGTTGAGTATGAAGATGACATAGTTGTAGTGTATATACCTTGTTGCACGAGTCTTCTTCCTAAAAGTGAACGAACGGAACTGGAAGACTTCAACATTCTTGTCCTTCTATATACAAAAGCTTGATATAAGTAATACAAATAGCTTTTCCCACACTTTCTCCTTCCCTTTAATACGAACTGCTGACCTGATCAAAAATTGATCACTCAACTTAAAAAATAACTGCAATTTTTCACTCGTTAAACTTTTGGAGCACAGCAGAAAAAACGAGTTATATTCCGGATAGGGTAGCGGTTGTGAGCTCAACCTCTTAAAGAGTCACGTGGATGCGCACATGTATCGGATTTTTCGTGTTTATTTTCAGATTTCCACAGCGCCTCGTTTACAAATCTCAGATCCGAGGCAGATGCGAAGAAAAAAAATTATATATGATGAAAATATGGATAAATCAGATCATCATTTTGATTAGCACTCGTTCAGCTTAAACGTACTCTATAAACTGTTCTCAGACTTTTGACTCATCTTGGATTGTCACCGCTGTTCTTTTTACATCATTAACACACTCATTTATCACTGAAAGTGCCACTTTAACCATTATTTTTATCCCACTCTTTATACCCGTCTGCCCCTGCTCATAGATTACACAGATACCGTTAAATTCCTTCGTTAGACTAATAATTCTAGACATATTCTCAGATAAAGAACAAGATGTCCACCATAACGCATAGAAAGAATCCAGATCAACCAATCTTCATAGATACCCCACCTGCTGACTCCGCCATAGAAAAGTTGAATGATTTCTATTGGACAGGTCAAGTTGAACCTCATACACTAAGAAGAAAGGCAATAATGAAAGCTCATCCAGAAGTCACACAACTTTGCGGTCCAGAACCTTTAACAAAATACATCTCATTTGGTGTTGTTTCATTACAACTATATGTCGCTTATCATCTACGTAATAAAAGTTTCTTCAGTTGGGAATTCTTCTTGCTAAGTTATATAATTGGAGCAACTGCAAATCAAAATTGTTTCTTAGCAATTCATGAACTAAGTCACAACTTGGGATTTAAGAAACCTCTATACAATAAGTTGTTTTCAATTTTCACAAATATACCAATTGGTATACCATATTCTGCATCATTTCAACCTTATCATCAACTACACCATAAATATCTAGGTGATGATGTTTTAGACACTGATTTACCAACTTATTATGAAGCAATCTTCCTATCAAATATCTTGGGGAAATCATTCTTTGCAACTTTTCAAATTTTGTTTTATGCTCTAAGACCAATGTTTATCACACAGATTAAATTTACCTATATTCATTTATTAAACGTGCTAACTCAAGTCTTTGTTGATATTTTGATTGTCAAATACTGGAGTTCTAAATCTTTGATCTACTTCATCTTCAGTTCATTCTTGGCAGGCTCGTTACATCCATGTTCAGGTCATTTCATCGCCGAGCATTATATCTTAGATCCTCCAGAAAAGTATAACTCAAAATCTGATATCCCACCATTAGAAACATATTCTTATTATGGGATTTTAAACTTCTTCACATGGAACGTTGGTCTACACAATGAACATCATGATTTCCCATATATTGCTTGGTCTAAACTTTTCAAACTAAACGAAATAGCGAATGAATTTTATAAAGATTTACCAATTCATGAAAGTTGGATCATGGTTATTGTGCATTTCATCTTTGATAAAAATGTTGTTCTGTATAATAGAGTTAGAAGAGAAACAAAAAAAGTTACATAACTACATAGTATACATACATAATATAAAAGCATCTTGGTAAAATTACTCTTATGCTAAATCTATCTTGCAATAGTTCCTCTTCAGTTAAAACTCGTTTAGATTTAATGGGGCCTAGTCTGTACGAAAATAATCATAAGTTTTTTTTTTTGCCGTAGCTCATCTTCTGATCACCAAGAAAATTTCAACTCCCCGGAGATTGAAATATTTAAGCTTAAATTAGTATATAAGCCCTCATTTATCCAGCATTTTAATCCAAAGAAATTGTAAAGAGCTCAGTTGATACTCTCGTATACAATACAAGAAATAGAGTAAGATACTTTATATAGAGCCAAGATGTCATTCAACAAAATAACGCCAAACTCTCCAATAAGGGAACGAATGGAGGCCCTCATTCGTCAGAAGCAAAAGGAGATAATAGAAGGTTTAGAAACTCTGGAACCAACGGCTAGATTTCATGCTGATGAGTGGTCAAGAGGCGAAGAACAAGGTGGTGGTGTCTCGTCAGTCTTGGAAAACGGTGAAACATATGAAAAAGGTGGTGTCAATATCAGTATTGTATACGGTAAGTTACCACCAGCTGCAGTCAACAGAATGAAAGCTGATCATAAAAATTTGAAAACCCTTGATGATGGTCTGTTACCTTTCTACGCTTGCGGTTTAAGTCTGGTGATCCATCCTCATAATCCTCACGCTCCTACTGTCCATTTAAATTATAGATATTTTGAAACTTGGAACCCAGATGGCACTCCACAAACTTGGTGGTTTGGGGGTGGTTCTGATCTGACTCCATCTTATCTGTATAAAGAAGATGCCGTTAATTTCCATAACCAACACAAAAAGGCCTTGGACAAACATGATCCATCTCTATATCCAAAGTATAAGAAATGGTGTGATGAGTACTTCTATATAAAACATAGAAATGAATCAAGAGGTATCGGTGGGATATTCTTCGACGATTTCGACGACAGATCTCCTGAACAAATTTTAAACATTGTCGAAAGTTGTTTCGATGCCTTTTTACCAGCTTATCTACCAACTATTGCCAAAAGAAAAGATCAACCTTTTACTGAAGAGGAAAAACAATGGCAACAGATAAGAAGAGGTAGATACGTTGAATTCAATCTTGTCTTGGATAGAGGTACTCAATTTGGTTTACAAACACCTGGTTCCAGAGTAGAATCAATTTTGATGTCATTACCAGCTACTGCCGGTTGGAAGTATAATCACTCTCCTGAAATAGGTTCCAGAGAAGCTGAATTGTTGCAAGTTTTAAAGAATCCTATTGATTGGGTTTGAATCGAAACTAGCTTTAGACTACTTGTATATATCGTATAAATTGCCCCCTATTCCCCCTTGGCCCAATCTCTTTGTAATAAGGCATGAAGTAGTTATCATTGACCCAGTGAATGCTTAATAGCTGTCAGTTTTATATTGGGTCATGTGACCGGCGCGTTTTCGTGTTATTTCGTACGTGTACCGATGAGTTTACACGCACATTTAACTAGGCAAACTCAGGCAGAGAGAAAAATTAAAGAGAGGGGTTTTTCATAGCATCAGTCGGTCTGTGAAATGAACTGAATGAATAAGTCAATCAGATATATCTTCGGATATACATGCCTTATATAGAGCATCTAGGGAAGCCTTTCAGGTATTAAGATATTGATATGAATAAAAGACAAGTTGAAAGCGTACGTTAATCCTTCACCCTCTTATCTCACTCCCCTACTAACTAACATCTCAAATAGGGCAATACGTTCCATGGCTTCATTCATGAGTTTCCAGGAATCAGAGTGGATAGCTTTGACAGACAGCAACACCCTACGTCTCACTATAAGGGTACTGAATTTTACCTTTTAACGCATGCTCATGAAGATCACTTGAAAGGTTTAGAAGCTAAAAATTTGACAGCTAGGAGGATATACTGCTCATCAACTACCAAGAATTTATTGAAAAGACAAGAGAGGTTTCATCATATCACTCCTTATTTAACACCATTGGAATTAAACGTCAAACATGATATCAGTTATAGAGGTGGAATAGTACAATTGGCATTAATACCAGGAAATCATTGCCCAGGCTCTGTTATGTTCTTGATTCAAGGTCAATCAATGGGAAAATTAAAGAATGTTCTATTAACCGGTGATTTAAGAGCAGAACAATGGTGGGTTGAATCACTGACAAAGAATTCAATTTTATTCCCCTTTACAACAGACCTAGAGTCTCTGGATAACGTTTATCTAGATACCACTTATGGTTATCGTGGTGAACCATACATTGTAATTCAAGATACATCTTCTGGGCTGCAATCATTAGCCCATTGTATTAATCAATACCCGCTAGATGGTGGTGATATTAACTTCAACTTTCAAGATAATATCTTGGGGTTTGAAGAGGTTTGGATTCAAATGTCAAGTTTGTTTAAAACTAAGTTTCATTCATCGGATGTCATTAAAAAAAGATCATCATCAATTGAAGGTACCGCTTGTGATGCTTATAAGAACGTTTGCTCAGTATTCACTCACGATATGGATTCCAAATTTCATATATGTGGGAAGAACCCGAAGTGCTGTAATGATAATGATGTTGCAAAGTTTACTGTTAGAGTTAAAGCATGCATTGACATAAGCATTCATAATTTGGTCAAGCTAAACATGCCAAAACCTATAGCAGACATTGAGGAGCTAGTCTACAAGTATACAACCAAGAATGGTCATAAGATTTTTACAAGAGAAATAAATCAAAGAGTGGTATCCTATCTGCTACCTAAAGGTACTGATAGTTTGTTAAGCGATGAGATATATTACGTCTATAGTAGACATTCATCATATCAAGAGTGTCGAAATTTCATAAGGAAATTCAATGTTAAACAAGTACATCCTACCACAGAATGTCCACAAGTCTGGTTTGAGGGTTTTCAAATGGAAAGACATTTTGGTGATTTGTGTATAGCATCATCAGATGGGTTCCAATACGATAAGATATCAACAAAGTTATATGGTTCACCTCCATTGATAACTGACAAACCAATAATTATCGATAAATTTGATAGATATGATCAAGAGTTGCTCTTGAAAGATTCGCAAAGGAGTGTTGATTTAATAAGATCGTATGGTGGATTCGATTTTAAAGGAATACAAGAGCTACAACATGCATTTGTTGAAGGTGCTTATGCAGATGATGAAAAAAAGAAGCTTCAGAGGTTTGAAAAGTTGAGGGGTAAAGACAGGAAACTAGTTGGCATGAATCAATATAGATGCCAAAAAAGAATCAAAGAGAACTTTAAAGACGGTATGGCATACATGCTTGGATATAAAGACAAGAACTTGAATAATAATGACTATTATAGTCAAGACGAAGAAGATGAGGAGAGCTTCAATAAAACATATACTCAATACGTGAGAGAGATGAAACGAAAATCTAAATTTTTGTTACAGAATAGACTTGAAAATGAACAAGACGGGGTGGTGATTGAAGTATTATCATCTGATGCTTCAGATGCAGTAAAAGACCCAGTAAATAAGTCTGGTCCACATAGATGTGATACAGATGATTTACGAGTCCCTATTCATATCAATGATGATCTCACTTTTGGTCAATTGACACAGAACTCCCCTTTACATAAAAGGCCAAAATTAAACGAGATTCACATTCGACAAGTTGAAGATATGGTGAAGGACGATGCTGGTTATGGCTTTTTTCAAATTCATTTGGAATCATGCCTTTGATACAAATGGACCACTATCATCAGAGATGTGTTTGATATGATAAGCAGCATGCCTGTAATACACAACATTATTAAACATAGTAAACAAATTTTCATTAAGCCATTAAACAAAAAGCACCAGACACTATACAAAAATCAAAAACTTTTCTATCTCTTTAGTGCACAGATCTTATCTTCAATAGTACACCTCTCTAATTCTCTCTCCATTGATTACCACACTTCACACATTTCAAAAATGTTGTCATAGGCTCATCAGCAGATCTAATTTGAAGCTGAAAGAAATATGCTTTATCATTACCACAACTATCAACTGGACATTGTGTAGTCGTTTGGTCAACGTTATCCCAAGCACCATCACCTCCCAGCACATCATCAATCTGCTTTCTTGGTAGTTCTTTTCTATCGAAAACCTCCACTCCTGCTATTGGAAATTCGTAGGGACATGTTGGACAGTTAAGTCTATTCACACCACTATCTGCAGTGGATATCTAAAATGGTACAGCGTTAGCATGTATATAGGCACTTAGTTTACCTGTGTTTGAGGCATAAAGAACACCGAAAAAAACTTACCAAAAGCATATTTGAACAGTTGGGACAAAATGATAGCATACTCTTATGTGGTTTTACAATGACAAGTTCAGAAAGCCTTAGCGTAACAGGCTCTTTGATGACATATTCAGTAATACAAAGCTAGATTTAAAATTTTGTACGTACTAATTTGACTAAAAAAGGAACCTCGGAAATGACCTTTAGAAATCAAGATCAAGTCGGAAAGTTTGTATTTTTTTCAGTTTCTAAGGAAACCAAATTTAAAGATTTAATCAACTGTTATTTGAGTGAATTGCCAGGAAATTCATGTTTTAATTGAATAGTTCAACGAAAGCTATCATCAATTGATCGCTGGAGTAAGACTATATGAGTACACACAAAGATGTTCCTAGGAGTAGGACTCCCATAAAGGATACACCAATTCCTGGATCTGAAGGTAAAGGAAGATTGGTGAAAGATACTAAAACCCAAGGTCGGTCGAATCAAACTAAGAGAAAGAGAACCAATGGACCACCACCACCACCAGCTACAAAGAAGAGATCCTACGTCTCGCTGGTGGGTAAGATAAAGGAGCTAATGGCATCGTCTTCTTCTACAACAACGTCATCATCATCATTACTATCACCAAGGCCGCTACCATCAACACAGTCATCACCTTCAATACTGTCATCAAACTCACATTCTGCTTTGAAGCCTCCAAGTTCTGTCAATAATAAAGAAGAGTCGAGGAGACCAAAACTTTTGACTGGAGACAAACCTACTGAGATGGCAATCAAATCGCCTTCAAAGCTTTCCACTACATCAACAGTAGACAGTAAAAGCTTAATCACTCCTACAAAGCTCTCTTCAAACACGGCCACCTCAATAAAAAGCATAAATCCACCAAGTGTACAAAACAATGTCAAAACCATGGGTACTTTGATAAGTTCGGAGACTCTTAAAGGCTGGAACTCAAAAGAGAGAATCACGCCAAGTGTGAAGCCTACACTACTTTTGGAGAAGGATCAACCTACAGAGGATATCCAAGAGAAGAACAATACCAAATCTTCAAACGCTACACTTACAATCGAATTACCAATAGTTTCCAATGGTACAAATGGTTCCAATGGTACAAATGGTTCCAATGCCCATGTAAAACATCAAAAAGTGCCATTGAAAGATTTGTTCTATGATCCCTTAAAAGCCAAACAACAAGGCCGTCCTTCCAGCAACAACGATCTAGAGCTTATATCAAACGTACGACAATATGACTCCAAGTCACCTGCAAACAAGAACAAAAGAAGAAGTCCTTCACCTTCTTTTCACAAACTAAATTCAAGCGTAATAGAGTTAGGTGAAGATCAAGAGAAACGTTTGAAAGCATTAGAAGAGGCCAATAAGGTTCTTACAAGAAATGAAAAAAGGATACTACTGGGTCAAAATGCTAAAGTGCGTAGTTGGGGAAACAAATCAGACTCGTCAGATAGTGATGGTAGTAACAGCACTTCTAGTAATTCAGGTGGTGATAGTAGCAGTGATGATGATGTTCATGATGTATCAGATGATGATATTGGTTACAAACCTCTGAGAAGGTTATCACCATCAGTTGCTGGTCGAGGAAGAGGAAGACCTCGAAAGATTAAAACTGAGAAGGAAAGTAATGAGTCAAGTGTCAAAAGAGGTCGTGGTAGACCAAAGAAAGCAGAATCCGATGAAATAGATCAAGGACCAAAAAGATCAGTTGGTCGTCCAAAACTAGAGTCAAACAACAAAAAGAGAAAGATCAAGTCTGAGACGTTACCTGGAGTGATACCTAATTTTTCAGATGAAGATTCGGAAGATGGTGAGACAAACTTTATATTTTTAAATAGTCACAAGAAGGCTAAAAAAAATAGACCAGGACGAAAGAGTCAACACGAACATGCTCAAAATGAAAAGATCTTGAAAGCAGATGTTTTTGCTAGTCCCAAAAAGCAAAGAACAGGTGTCATTCAACTCTCTGCTGTTTCTCCTTCTAAAAGAGGTATTGTTTCCAACATTGATCTCTCCCCAACTAAGACTAATGGAAGAGGTGGTACTCCAAGGAAACAACAAAAACTTCAAATATTACAAGATAAATCCGCTAGAAAACGTGCCAATAGAACTCTTCATTCAAAGTTATTGGGTGATGGTGTCGAAGATACTGATGATGAAGACTATCAAGAAAATTTAAGGGTTGCTGAATTGATTATCAAAGACTCTAAATCAGAGCCATCTTCAACCACAACAACCCCTAGGAAATCTAAGTTATTTGATTTACCCACTCATAACCCAGACTTTATTCCATCTCCATTACCTACAGTACAGGATGATGAAGATTTTGCTGATGGTAAATATGACGATAAGGCATTGTTTCTTGATGGGCCAGATGGATATTTCGATCAGCACAGAACGAAAATAAAAATTTCCAATAACTCTATGGTTCAAGCTCCACAAATTGATTATGATGAGTTTAATAGTTTGATTTTACTAAGTGGGTTTATGCACCATACCCAAAGAGAAGTTCTCTTGAATAACTATAAAGAAATGTATACCCAATGGCTGTTTGAACTGAAAGAAGGATTCAATTTGAATTTTTATGGAGTTGGGTCCAAAAGAGCACCTTTATTATCATTTGTCCAAGATTTTTTATTAGACCATATTGATGTTCCAACAATTGTGGTTAATGGTTATAATCCAGCCCTAAAATTTTCAGAGCTTCTTTCAAATATATTGACCACATTAAGATTATCGAAAAGGGCTCCTAAAAAGTCCAGTGAGATGGTTGATTTTTTAGTGGAGTATTTCAAAAAGAGAATTTCAACTAGTTCAAGATTGATTCTATTAATCCATAATATTGATGGTGAATCATTACGAGATGAAAAAATTCAAGATTACCTATCAAGAATAGCATCGATTAAACAAATCCATGTCTTGTCATCAATTGATCATATCAATGCACCAGTACTGTGGGACTCTGTTAGACTATCAAACTTCAACTTTGTTTGGCATAACTTGACCACTTTTGCTGATTACATTACAGAAATGTCATTCCGTGATCCACTAGTTCTTGGTCAGACACAGAAATCTGCAGGTTCGAAAGGTGCCAAATACGTCTTATCTTCATTAACAAATAGTTCCAAATCACTATACCGTGTATTGGCAAGCAATCAACTACAACACATGGAGGATGATTTGGTTAGTAGAAGAGATGGTGGTGAAGCACATACTATAAAGGGTAGTACAAAACACGCGTTAGAGTTTCAACCTTTCTTCAGACTATGTGCCGAAGAGTTTATCTCTTCAAATGAGATGAATTTCAGAACCATGTTGATGGAATTTGTTGAACATAAAATGGCAGTTTTGACAAAGGATCAAGCAGGTACTGAATTAGTATTCATTCCATTTTCGATGGATGAGATATCTAAACTTCTAGAAGATGAACTTCTATAGAAACAAAAAGAAAAAATTGCATTTAGAATACAAACTATCATACAACTGGCTACTGTAGTAACGAAGCAGCCTTTTTTAGTAGAAGGACTCAGTCAGCACTTTGTTTTTATGTGCCAAAACATTGCCAAAGTATCTTCGAGAACGGCTTTTACAATCAATTTTCTTCGGATTAAGCCCTGGCGGGGCGTGTGGTGGTCGGAGGAGAATCTTTCTTTTTTTCTTCATTTAACTTGAGGAAACCCCGAAGAAAAATGGTAATTAACAAAAAGTGCCAAATTTACAGAAATGTGATTTTATAGGGCCCAGAATTGAGAAGACTTCCTGATAAAATCTCATTAACCATACAGCGTTAAATCTCGGTTGATACTGGTAATCACCGCTGGTAGTGATAATGAACAAGCTTGATACAGGGGCTACACTTCGTGTAGGCACTCATGACGTTGAGATTTTGAAATACATAGCGGAAGGTATGTATAACCTATATTTGCCATAGCCCCAAAAACTATTGAATATGGTTTATGATTTGATGATATCAGATGATTCAGATTACTAACTTCAAGCTAATTTATAGGTGGGTTTGCACATATATACACTGTGAAATACACTCCAATAGAAGATGACAGACCCATTGGCGTGTTGAAGCGAGTTATTGTCAAGTCAAAGGCTGATTTGAACTTGTTACGGAAGGAGGTTGAAGCGATGAAGAGATTAGCTTCAAGTGAGTATGTTGTACGATTGTACGACTCAAATGCTCAGAAGTTAGAAGATAACACCTACGAGGTATTATTACTTATGGAATACTGTCCTAATGGTAGTTTGTTGGACTATATGAACTTGCATTTGAAGACCAAATTGAATTTTGATCAAATTGTTAAAATCATGTTTCAAGTTTCAACTGGTTTGCTTTCCATGCATCGTTTACATTTGATTCACAGAGATTTAAAGATTGAGAATATATTGATAGATTCAGATGGTAATTTCAAACTAGCAGATTTTGGTTCAAGTTCTGCATTTCTTTCACCTCCAAAGAATCAAGAAGAATATCAAATCATAGCAAATGACATTATCTTCAACACAACTCCACAGTATAGAGCACCAGAGATGATTGATTTTAGCAGGAATATTCCAATTGATAACAAATCGGATATATGGGCCTTGGGTGTTTTCTTGTACAAATTATTATATTACACTACCCCATTTGAAGCTCAAGGTGATATTGCCATCCTACATGGTTATTTCCAGTTTCCTCCTTTACCTAAGTACACTTCTAAATTGAAAAATTTGATCATCATCATGTTACAAGTCAATCCACAACTTAGACCAAATATATATCAAGTTATTGATGAAGTGTGCAAAATAAGTGGCAAGGAAAACACTGCAAAGGACATTTATGACTTGGGCCCTTATGATTATGATGCTTACGCAAAATATCAGCAACAGCTACAAGTTCAAGCTCAACAGCAGCAACAACAGCAACAACAACAGCAGGAGCAACAAATCCAACAACAACAGTATCTACAGCAACAGCAGTATCTCGAGGAACAACAGAAAATACAAGAGCAGCATAAGAAGGAACAAGAAGCTAAAGCAAAACTTGCAGGTGAAGGGAGACTTTCTGAGCATCATTCAGAAACACCACTACCATCGACCAAGACTCAAAATATGATTATGAACACACAACCTTATGAATTGACAAAGTCCTCGAAATCCAGTTTTGGTGATTTGAAAAAAATAGGAGATAGTAGCGTTGATAATCTAGATGATAAAGATCACAACGAAAATGAGCTTGAGAATGACGATGATTCCGGTGAAGGAGACTCAGAAGTATTTGATTTAACTCAAGTCAAGCAGAAGTTCCCAAAGTTGGATGATTTTGAAGAAGCTGCTGTGAGTCAAAAACATCACGATATAGAGAAGTCGCCTTCCAATTTTGAGCAAAGTCTGGCATCAGCATCGAAAACTTCTCCATCGTCTAAAGCCACTACATTAAAGTTCAACGAAGGTTCAGTCTCTGGAACCTCTTCGATAAATTCCAAGGCCACTGAGGATATTGATGGCGAACATTTAAAGGATGAAACTCCTACTGATTTGAAAGATGATCAAGAAGCACATCAGATAGGTTTAAAACTTGCACATACCGAAGCTTGGACCAATCCACCAAATCAAGATTACAGCAATAATTCCGACGTCGAAGGAGCTTCCCATTCAAGGAAGTCTTTTGAATCACCTGAGCAGAAACCATTTACAACTCAACTGCCACAACAATTGGCGAAAAAATCTACATTCGACGCATTGTTCGACTTTGACAATAATGAAGAAAACCAGTTTAAACCTGTTCTAAGTCAGGAAAGATCTATAGATGGGTTACAGAATAAAAATCAATCGCCACTCGCACAGCGGGCGCCATATCCACCGAATAACTACGCTTCTCCATCATCGTATTCATTTCATCAACCACAACCACAACCACAACAAGTCAATGATCCAACAAGAAATCCGTTTCCTACACCATCTTTATATGGCAATCCATTTCCAACTTCATCATCAGCAAGTTTGCCAAATAACACCTCTAAACCCTCAAGAATTTCAAGTCTAGATGTAAAAAATGGACTGAGTGCTGAAGCTTCTGGTGGAAACCCTTGGGCTCAGTATACTGAATCAGGCGTACCACAGTATCAAACACCCCAATATCAACAACCAAAACAACCTCAGTATCAACAACAACAACCTCAATATCAACAACAACCTCAGTATCACCAACAGCCTCAGTATCACCAACAGCCTCAGTATCAACAACAGCCTCAGTATCAGCAACAGCAATTACATCAAACACAAAAATCACCAAATTATCAAAGTTATGCATCTTCAAACTTGCCAAGAGCTAAACAAAATGGTCAAAATCCTCAACTTTTCACTCAGAATACATATACATCCCCACCAGATAAGCAACCACCGTCACAGCAATACAACAAAAATAATCCATCCATACCACCTCAAATATTGAATCGACCAAAAGACTCAGGATCTATATCAAATCAGGTCAATCCACAAACCCCTGTCCAGCCTGAAGTTCCATCTATAAAGATCACTCCAGATGCTCAACTAATAGATCTCAATGATTTATCCAATCCAAAACCACGTCCTCAGTTAAATCTTGATTTATTAGATTTGGATGTATCCAAACCAAAATTACCTGCGAGAAAGAAACCTTCAGCATTGCAAAGCTCAAGTCTAGTTAAAAGTCTCGATAAAGCTGGTAAAATGGGTGATGTTTATGATCACGATGATACAGATACAGATAGTGATGGTGGATTAAAGGTAAAGGAGATTGAAATCCCCAAATCAAGAGCTCCTAGTAAGACAAATATTTCAAGATCCGCTAGTGGTACTAATCTTAAAGCTCCAATTGAGGGTAATGATGCGGGTGGACAAAGAAAATCGAGTGAGTTACAAAGGTTAAATTTGAATTTACACGAATTGAATCTTGAAGATGAAAGTGTCATCTCTGACGACTCAGATGACAACAAGAATAGCATTATTATCAATAATACTGTTGTCACAAATCATCATGCGGATAAAAGAAATACGGAAGTTTTAGGACGTCATCACAAGTTGAGGAAATCTGTTGAAGCACTAGGTCATGTGAAAGGTTATAAAGATGAAGAGTATGAAGAATTTGAAGAGGATGACGTTGAAGAGGACGATGGGGAGGAAAATGGGGAGCCTAATAAAGAAGAATCGAGACATTCAAGATCATTAAGTTTGAAAAGATCAAGTGTTAGGAAAAGTACACATTCTTCTGGAATAGGTCATAGATCGAGGTCAAGGTCAACTAGAAGACCAGAAGATACTTCAAATAGAAAATCATTTCTAGGCCTTTGAAAAATAATTCAAATCAAACATCTACCATTATTACAGTAATATATTAAAGTTACAGGAAATAGAGCATACATACCAGCTTTAGACCTTTGGGAAAGAAAACATTAAAGAACTGAAGTATTGTATTAAATTAAAAAATTGTATACCTAAATTAATGCGAGACCAAAGAGCATTGTATAGAATCTGAGAATGTCATTCTGAAGAAGTTCATCTATCACGATGGTAGTCTATCTATTGTAGCAAGAGCTTTTGAGATGATTAAGAAAAATTAAGCAAGAACGAGCAAAAAAGTAAGGTTTAATTTAATGATATCATATATATCTGACTAACAAATTTTTAAAATCATCACCAGTCAAATAGTAATAACTTCTGTTGATAAAATAGTATAAACTTTGAGGCAGGTATGAAAAAATTGCAAAGACTGACACTGAGAATAAAATAAAGAAAAGAACATGTAATAGGAATGCTTCTTCATTTTTCATTAGATAGTATGGTAAATGGACATAGTATGCCCAGTGCAATCTCTCGAAAAAAGTTCTAATACTCGTTAGCAACTTGTTGGAATCTTTGTTTCTTTCTGCATCTGTTGGATAATATTCAAAAGTTCCTGCCATTATTCAGTTCTGTCAAAGCGTAGGTAGGGGAAAAGTTATCACTCTTAACTGCTTTCATATAATCCAGCACTGGTAAATTTCAAGTCTCATCTGTGTTTTGATTTGAAGCTGATAGATTCTCCTATCCGAGGTTTTTTCTTTCGTCTGAACGCGAAGTCATTTGACAAAGTTGAGTCTGCTTATATAATCCAATTTCTGAATAAGTTTCAAGTTTTGGTGATGATTTTGTCTCTTTGATTGAATCTGTGCTCTTTATAAGAACACAATACTATTGCCCCTCATGACTTCTTCTTGTTGGTGGGCCAAGAGAGGTGATTAGTTAGAGAATTAGTATCTACAAATGGTTGTGTTTGTCCACTCGTGAGTAGGCTGGTCCGAGTGCACCTTTTGCCTATCAAAATTATCATTGAGCTCGGATGTGATTCATTGATTGTACATTCATATTAAGCCAGTATCCAATACTCCAGCGAACTAGGAAATTCCATTCAAGTCACTTTAAGCTTCCTTCCAAACCTAGTAAAGATGATGATCTTATTTTGTTTTTTGACAACGCTAATATCTACTCCAGTATTCTTACATCACAAGTCTCGCCGATTATGGAAATTTAGGCGGAATTCCACAGTAGGGGTTTGGAATGATTTTGACACAATTTGAATTCAACTTTGCAAAGTATAAGGTCCATTTATGTCCAGGGAGGGGGAAGGGGGATATCTTCTAAAAGGCGTGTTTTCTTCTCTTAGGTACAGCAGGTGGACTGGATTAGACAGCGTTATCTGGACACATTTCTTACTTTCCTTTCAGATTTAAATTTGAAGAAGCTTTAAGATTGGTCTCAAGCTTGAGTACGAGAGTTGATAGCATTGGGTATGTGCCGACTTTGTACCAAAGAAATGCCTGAAACTAAGGCTCTTGTCTGACAGAATTGATAGTTAAAAAATTTATTATGACATAGCCTAAATTTCATTCAATCTTTAAAAGGAAATATGATGTCGGAGTACAAAGCTGTGGAGAGTCCCTTATCAAAAACCACACTTTGAGAGCTATTTCTGAACTGTATTGAAATCCAAGACCAAAGATGACAAACTCAGTTGAATGAATCCTAGGCACCTCTTTGTACCTGCCGTGAAGAAAAATACGGATGTTCAGCTGATGGTTATATATGCCTTCAATAATATCTTATTTATCAATAATCAACTGAAAGTATCTCATCCTTGCGCCAAAGGTGATATAAAGAGACACAGCGACAACAGAAGCAAACAATCAACCATATCCCGTATTCCATTTAAGGATAGGATTGTATACTTTCACACTGTTTCAATCTAGCAAAATATTTCTTGGTTTATAGCAAGCCAGTTACATACATTTCATAAAAGAATAGACATCAATACAGGAATATGGGAGAGAGTGTTTTTGACTTATTATTCAACTGGTATCCATCCGAATACTCCAAGAGGGAAACTAAACTACTGAAAAAGCTTGATTGGGCACTGCTGTCGTATTCATGCCTTACATTCTTTTCCAAATCTTTAGACTCGAGTAATCTTAGTAATGCTTATGTTTCTGGATTGAAAGAGGATTTAGGGATGTATGGAAATGAGTTGAACAAACTTACGTTGATTTATCAAATTGGTTATTCTTTAGGTCAGATACCGCTTGTTCTACTGCTATCAAGACCTAAATATTCACAATATGTGTTACCATCATTTGAAGTGGCATATGCTCTTTTAACTCTTTTACACAGTCAAGTTACATCGATTGGACAGCTATACTATTTAAGATTCATAACTGCAATTTGTGAAAGCCCTGTTTTTAGCGGGATTCATTTCATTTTATCATTTTATTATTCAGGCTCAAAATCAGGTGGGAGATCTGAATTATTTATTAGATCTGGTATTTGGTATATAAGTACTTCATTTGCGTCTATACTATCTGGCCATTTACAAAGTTTTTCATATCTACATCTAAATGGAATATATGGATTGAATAGCTGGCAATGGCTTTTTGTATTAGATTTTTTCATTACAATGCCAATTGCCGTCTTGGGTTTCTTTATTTGGCCAGGGATTCCTGAGAGTGGTAAAAGATTTTATTTCACTGATGATGAATATGACTTAATATTGGAAAGATCCAGAAGATTTGGTATTAAGAAAGCAGGTAAATTGAATTTTGATGTTGTGAAGAGAACTTTGCGTAATTGGAAGTTCCAAATTTTGATTGTTTTGTTTCAATTGAATGGTTTTATATGGTCGCCAACAAATTCTTTATCACTTTGGATGAAGGCTCAAGAGCGATTCACCGTACCACAAATCAACATATTTCCGACTTGGTCTTGTTATATATCTATATTTGTGGTCTATACAGGGACAGCTTTGAGTTCTAAATATCCATTAAAGTACATATATGCTTTTTCACTATCAGGTCCGTTCGTTTTGTACTTGATAATGACATTTAGACATCATTTCAAGGACGAGCTCATTTTTTTAGGATACTACACAAGTGCTTTCATATCACTGTCGAGTCCGATCACATATTCATTTGCAAATAGTATCTTGAAGTCCGATTCAGAAGTCAAGGCATTAACTTTAAGTTCAATGATGTTTTTCTCACAATTATTAAATCCTATGGTACAATGGTGGGTTTTTCCTGTCAAAGTTGCTCCAGAATGGAACGTTGGTTGGCCACTCGGTGTATTAATCACTTTTATCGCAGTAATTTTGTTCTTCATTGCTTATGAATGGAATGATCAAGAAGAGAAACAATTCGACGAACGAGGTTATGTTGAACTCTTGGACTCTTCATCAGATCAAGAATTCAATGAAGATTCAATAGATGATTTAGAAAATTTAAAATTGAACAAGAAAAAATCTGTTAGGTCGTTTAGCGTTTACACTAACGACTAACATTATATCTTATAATGGGTGTGTAGCAGTTCAGTGTTAAACATTTAAAACATATGAAGATATATATATATATACATCTATATTATGATAAATTATAGATTCTACATCCACACTTTTACATGTAAACATTTGACAAGTCAATGCTATTGCAGTTGTAAGGGGCTTGCGATGCAATTACTGGCTTTAGATAAATCAGTCACTATCCTTATAATGTGCCATTAATTTTGACTTCTATAATGCACAGTATAACTTCAGAGTTTCTTGGTGGAAGTCCCAACTGACAGATGCTTCGTGAGTAATCTCGCTTTTCAATCAGCCGAGAACTAACGAAATTCGCGACTGAGAGAGTGGAAACAAACTCTTAAACGAAAAGACATTACGGTGGAGCGATTTAAGGAACAGTATCGATCTTTCGGATTTGAAGGGAAGAGGGCTTTGGCGTTCGGTGGTTACTGTGTTTATTAAACTTGCAAAGAAATGCTAAGTAATTGATAAAGTTGTTATTAATACATTCAAAGCTACTCCTGTTAATTAGCTCAAATGCGGATATAGATTTTATATTTTTTGAACGCACGACACGGTCCAGATATGGATTAATGTCCTGGAAAACTAAAGCGGGACAATTTGACTTTATAGAGTTATCAATACACATGGCACGATCCGAGTCATTAAAGAAATCCAAGACAAATCGGATCGAACAAAATGTAAACTCAACGTTTGAGCAAATAAAGTTTACAAACATTGTGCTTAGAAAGTGTGCCACCACATATACGTCAGTGTCCCAGTCTGCATTTTAAAAATCGTGGTTGATAAGGTTTGTCCCGGAACACCCCAACTCCTTAGCTGCTATCGCACTCGTCTGATTTGTCAATTTAACATTCAACAAAAAGAAATAAAGATTTTATATATGTGTCTATAGATTCAAAGGATTCTTAACAACTATATACTGTGTTTGTAGAGGAAGAGCGAGGTCTTACATGGATCAGTGTAAATCTATAATCACTTTACAACTTTAACTGATTGAGGTTATTTCAAGGGTCCTTTGTGAAATGTTTCTTGGCTTTCAAGGGTAGCTTAGATCGGCTTTGTAATATGGGAAATAGTGAAAAAGCTAAGCTAATTTAAAGTCTTGGCACATGTAGACCCCTTTTTTCTTAAAAAGAAGGGACTGTCTTTTTTTTTCGGATCGAGTGTAATTTTTTCAACATCATCTTTTGCTCTTTCTTTGGACAAAGTTATGACGATTTTCAGATTCGATTCGACTTTATCTGAGGATTCTTGTTAGAAATATAGGACAAAAGAACATGTACAAACGGAACCTGGGAAAGTTGGCGCATTTAAAAATATAGCATTTTCCCACAAACACTTTGATAAGCACCAAATACTAAGTAGAGGTATTTTGCAGTCTCAAGAGTCAACAGAGCATTGTTAGTGAATCATGGAGGGAATCTTGGTATCGAAAATGGTCATACTTTAATTTTTAATTCTCTACTGTAAATAGATAATACAGTAAATCAATAATTATAGAAAAATAATTGTGCGTTAGAACTAAATGTAGTGTGTTGTGGTAGAGACTTCAGGTCATGAAATTGCTAAATTAAGGACGCAAACATTTCACGCAAATAGAAACTTACCTTGTATATTACAGCATGTTAAGCTTACTTTCTTAATAGACTTGCGATCCAAGTTTTCATTAAGCCATAAGTTCAAAAAAAAATATGTGAATAGGAATAACTGGAAAATAGTTAGACTTTTGGGACAAATCCGTTATCAGATTGAAACTTTGAAACATGCTTATATTAACCATAGTTGTAGTAGAGACTTTAGCAAACTATTTAATAATTCGATGTGTAGTTACCAGTCATGGTTAGATGGCTTTTCGATTCTTTTAGTTTTCTGTGCCGTGTAATCATTTGTAATATTGAACAACCAAGCCGGCAAACTGTATACTTGAAAGCAGTTAAAATAAAATCAGCGGAGAATCAGATTTCCAGATTCTTTTTTTCTCCCTCTGGTTATGTTTGGATCCAAGGGCTTTTACGCGCGTTCTCACGGTTTATTCCCTAAAACCTTTTTATCCCAAAGCGAAAAAGAAAAAAAAAACTTGAATCGAACTAAAAATTTTCAGATTCCAAGTTCTTTTTTTGAAATCTTGGCAACCGCAAAAAAACCCTGAATTGTCTTTTTTCTAAAAACCTTTGACACTTTTCTTAACCAGTTTACCGAATTGGGTCAGATTTTTCCATTAAATTCCAAAATCCCATCCTTTTATTCGGTTTTTTCAACTTGAAAGGGACAATTCGCGTATAAAAATAAAAAGAATAGTGGAAAACACGGCCCATCTCTATTACCGATTTCGACCTGTTTCTGTCCTGAGACAATCATAAGTGAAAGTGCGAATTACACATTTCTATAAAAATGAGGGCATAGCCATCGTGGGAAATTTAATTCATTCAACACAAAAGCAACTTGACAACGAATTTCAAAGTGCCTTTTCTGATTCAAAGGAACATTCAATCAATAAAAGCCCTGGTATTGACGGGCTTAACAAGAATATCACCGAAACCCCATTTCATCCGTCAGATATAAATACAATACGATTTACCTCTTTGTCAGATAACAACATTATACTAAATAAACAAAGACCCATTAATAACACCAACAAACCAAGTACGACAACCAAGAACAACAGACATATGACAGATTATCAAGTTTATAAATCACATTTTGAGCAACAGTTACATTCTCATAATATGTCTGTTTTTTCAAGTAATAATTCAATAGCTCTACCTCCTATATCCTCAATACTACGAGAAGTTGATAAGCAACAACAAGTATATCCAATCATTAATACAAAGGGAGGAATGCTGTCTTCAGTATCGACAACCAACGTGGAAACTCCAAGATCCTCATCAGTATGTTCTTCCACAAGCCCTTCGATAGTTTTAAATAGCCATCAAGACCAGAACTTAAAATTCAATGATGTAAATAGCTTTAATTCACATCGTCAAATTCCCATCCTATTACCACATGATTCTAATACACCTTCCATTCCAGAATTCAATGGTCATCAAAGAATTCCACTTATAAATTATCAGTTGAGTTACAGTGATATTGATCAATCACCGACCTCTAGAGCTAATTCACAGTCTTCGATCTACTCGTCTTTTAATTTTCCAACCTCTGGTAATAAATCAGTTTCTGATTCCTTTTTCCGTTCTCAGTCAGAAAGCAGCATAATTCCACCATCATTTTCACCGTCATCTTTGCCATCATCAGTGGCTACAAGTGTCACCTCAACCACCGAAAGGAACAGCCCCTCACCAACATTAGCAAGAGAAAAACCACCAGTGGTCAACCCACTTTCATTAGATTTACCAAAAGAGTTGAAAGCTGCGAGAAAGTATAAATGTAAAACCTGTGATAAATTCTTCACAACATCAGGTCATTTAGCTAGACACTCAAGAATTCATACAGGTGAAAAGAAACATATATGTCCATTTCCTGATTGTAATGCTAGATTTGCTAGACATGATAATTGTATGCAGCACTTTAGAACGCATAAGAAGAATACAAAAGTTAGAACTAGAAGAACTGGATCAGTGAATTCTAAAGTAGAATGATCTAACTACAGTGTGTTTATATATTTGTTTATTTTTTGGAGTTAGTTGGGTATTTTGTTAGTTTTCTTTGAGTTATATATAGGATATGAACTATGGGTTTAATATTCAAGCAATATGTCGATTGTAGTGTTAGATAATTCTCATAGGGCTAACTTGTCTACCTGCTGGACAGCATTAATCTATGGCATATATGCTAAAATGTATATTAAGTCAGATTTTTTTGCCATTCTTGTTGAGTACTGTAAAGGCGCAGAATTGGTATTCGGAAAGGTACTACTATATTGGTTGTGGTGATTACCATAGGAATGCAAAGCCAAATAGGTCAAGACAAGGTTAGGGATATTTTCTATAAATAAAAACTCCAAATCATTTTTTAAAGTCACAAGGCTTATAGGTCAAGTTTTTAGTGCTCATGGTCTTCATCAAGACAAGCGGATAAAGGCTTAAAATTAAGTCCTACTTAGCCCCATCAATTCTAGGCTCTATTATTTATATGTCTCATAAAAAAAAAGTTAGGTGTGACAAGTCTTGTCTAATAAACGAGTAAATTAAAAAAAAAAACCCCCAAAATCCCAACTAGCTCGGAATATGGAGCGGGTAAGAAAAATTTACCAAACAATAGCAAGTTATCGTTATATAACCGGATTTTTCGCTAGATTGTCATATATATTTCGTTTAAACTAAGTTATTAAAATGCAATGAAAGTTGTATTTTTATTCATAAGTTGATCCTAGAGTTAATAAAAGACTTGGTACAATACTTTATCATTCAAATCTTGTGGGGACAAAGGAATAAGGAAACAAACTACGTTTTCAATCATAAATTCATAAAATAGAAGAGGAGAAAACTAGACATAACACAAACACTATAAGGAAAAGGCTAAGTAACCGATGAGCCATTCATTCCTTAAACTTAACAACATTAGTTTAAATACCATGATACCAAAAGAAGTGATTATTAGAGAACTTGCTGCACAACAACCTATGAAGGATCCGTCTTCTTCACGCAGTCCTTCATCGTCACCTAGTTTAATTCCTACAAGTTCAACTCGTCGTTCTTCTTCCAACTCAATACACTTTTCACCTAATCAAAGACCAAATAATAGCTATGTACAACAGCATGGCAACTTGCATAGTAATAGTAGTAATCACAATACTGGCGACCCAGACGTTGCTGTTGTTGATGATTATGAAGATTCTACAGTATCTTTAGGAAATAATCTTTACTATAGAAGAGATGGTCATAGAAATATCGATTCACCAAACCTCCTAGCAACATCAGCTGAGAACAGCGGATCTGGGAGGTTACTACCAAGTTTAAGTACGATATCTTTACTATCACTAAGTAGGGAGAATAGTACGTTAAACATGAACGATGGCAATGCAGTTCTAGTAAGTGGTCTAGCTTCACCATCTGATATTAAAAGAAGAGCCAATTCAAGAACGACAAGTTTCTCACGCTCTAGAGTTGGTTCATTCCATCAGCAACGTCACCCAGGCTTACAATTCGCATTAAGAAGATCATCTTCTCAACATTTGAATACGATAGGTGCAATGACATCTTCTAATTCGCAACAACAGACACAACAGACACAACAACCACAACCAATACCTATTTCCACATCGGCATCAATTCAAAGAATTCCATCCTCTACTTATGAACAGTTTCCACCTGACACACCAAATTTTGGACCAACATCGATTAGTGGATCACCTTCGGGGTTTTATCTCTCGAATCAAACATCATTACCTTCATCATTACAACAAAGACAGCATGGTTTTCCTAATACTTTGAGTAGGAATAATTCAAACAATTTAAGCATGTTCAGTACGAATAGTTATGGAAATGTATCACCTTCTTTGAATCCAATCCAGGGACAGGATATTCCAATGACACCATTAATGCTATCGACACCTCCATTAGAGCATGACGAGGATCAGTTGAAAGTTGAACTTTAACCTCAAGATATAATTTAAAGAGTCTAATTAGATATTTCACTCGGTTCATTTTTCACCGTTAGTAGTACTAATACGTTTCTACGTTTTCTTTATTCAGTAAGTCATTTCGCTTCTTCCATTAGATGAGAGATGGCTATAAAAATAGATTACTCTATTGTCTTGAGTTGATGATATCAACAAATTCAGCTTTTAGTGAAGCACCACCAACTAAGAAACCATCAACATCGGCTTTATCTTTGAAAGTTGGAGCATTCTTACCATTAGCAGAACCACCGTATAAGATTCTAATAGAATCGGCAACTTGGTCACCTAATTCTCTTCTCAAGAAATCTCTAATGTTCTTGTGGGTTTCTTGAGCATCTTCTGGAGTAGCGGCTAAACCGGTACCAATGGCCCAAACTGGTTCATAAGCAATGACGACATTAGTCCAATCTTTAACCAATGGGAAAACAGCAGACAATTGTCTTTCGTTAACTTGATCGGTGACTCCAGATTTTCTCTCTTCTAAAGTTTCACCAATTGCTAAGATGACTTTTAAACCTTGATCTAAGGCGAATTTAGTCTTTTCAGCAACGAATTCATCAGATTCTTTGAAAATAGTACGTCTTTCAGAATGACCTAAAAGAACCCAAGTGGCACCAACGTCTTTAATTTGTTCAACTGAAATTTCACCAGTGTAAGCACCTGAACCTTTAACATAAGCGTTTTGAGCAGAGACTTCAACCTGTTTGTTTGAGACTAATGAAACGGTATAGTCCAAATAAGTTGCAGGTGGAGCAATGACAACTTCCGTGTTTGGATCTAATTGAGCAGTGTTTAATCTCTCAACAATTTCTTTAATTGAAGATTTTGAACCGTTTAATTTGAAGTTACCACCAACGAAGAATTTTCTAGCCTAAAGCAATATCTAGTTAGTACAAGTGATCAATTGAAACAATCTAAAGTTTAACATACCATTTTGTATAATTATATGTTTTTATATGTTGAAGAATTGAAATCAATTTGCTCTTTCCTTACCAAAAGTTGTAGTTTGAAAGTGGCATTTTAAAGGGTTTTATATGAATAGCACTAAAAAATCATTCAAAATTTCGTCACACACCGCAAAAACAGCACCACACCACCTTTTAACCAATTCCGGGCCCTCGGTATCATACGTATTTTATATGTGTAGCGCACGTGAGTTGGGACAATTCGCCGAGGGTCACTGAGTATTGAGCTAATGAGCTAATGAGCATCAGCTCATGGGCTTTATAAAGAGATCTATCTTAGCTACAGTTTTCAAGGGTAGTTGTCAGCAGCTTCTTATGAGTGCAACAATGTGATGAATGGTGCTACAATGATGGTAATAAATAGTCGTATATATATATCTAAAATATAAGCTGTATGTTTATAGAATAAGTATGAAATGGTTAGTCTTTCAAAGTCTCTTTAAACAGCTCTTTTAATTTCTGTTCTTTTTCCCTTTGAAGTCGTAGAGTTTCTTTATCAGTATTCAACACTTCATTATACTTCATATCTGTATAACTGTTTGAATTTTTGAGAACTTCATCTTTAATCTCAAGTCTATACTCTTTATTATCCTCTTCATCGTGATCTCTCCATTTATGTAATTTTGTTATTAGTTTATATCGATCTGTTGCTAAATTTTTCTCCATTATTAAGAATTGACAATGAGGTACATTTTTCAAACTCTCAAACTGTTCATAAGTCCATCTATACCATTTCATTAAGAATACTCTTGCCCAAATTCCATGGGTTACAAGAACTAATACGGATGGGAATTTATCACTTTGGAATTGTCTGAATAAAGTCTCATTGAATCCTGCACATCGATCATAGACATCGGCAGCACTTTCACCATGAGGAATTCTATAGAAAAAATGACCATAATGAGCACGTTCTTTCCAAACTTGTTCCATCTCCTCTGCACTGCTTTGGAAATTCCCAAAATCTTGTTCTCTCATTCTTGGTTCTTCGTGAACTTTATATGGTACGTTTGATTCTTTAATACCATTGACCAACCCATTAAGCGTTTGTCTTGTTCTAAGGTACGGTGATGTATAAAATAACACTTCATCGTCTTCATTCAACAGCGAATTTAACTTAACTCCAGCTAATCTCGCCTGCTCGTGTCCTCTTTCCGTTAAGGCAACTTTATGGTTAGGTATATATCTGTTAACAGATTTATCACAGTTTCCTTCACTTTCACCGTGTCTTATAAGAATTATTAGCTTTTGTATTGTTAGTACTTTATCGATTATTCTCAATCAATTAAACGGTTTACATACTCTTGGTCTAACCATTTTTTATCCTCTTTCTCTGACTCTTTAACCCAAGATCTCTCTCTTACACTTGTGAAGCCTAGAGGATGTTGACGGTGATATATATAAATAGGTCTGAATGAGTTATACGGCTGTAATAGACGCTGTTTATTGTATGTTTTTCCTTTTTTTTTTTCCCTTTAATTTTTATCAAGTCATTTTATATGATCTTCTGAAGCCGAGAAAATATATAACCAATGATAGAATTATGCTCTAAACAAGTGAATCCAATTAAAAGTATACAACTGTAATCTTCCTGGGTATCTACAACAGAATTATATCTTAAAAGTCATGTTTAAGTTAGTTTTAAAGCATATGTAGAAAGGTTAATATCGATAGGCTACAGTGCCATAGTTGATAGATGTATATTGTACAGATGAACTAGATTTGATCTATGGTCTAATTGCAGTATCGTTTAAGAATTGAGTCAAGTATTGTTGTTCAATATCTTGAGATTGATAACTTATTCTTTGACCTAAAGGTAACCATTCTTGTAAGTTAGCCTCATTTGCCTGTTGGTTTTGTAAATTCTTCTTCTTGTTTAAATGATAGTAGAAATTACCATAGTCATCGATTGAATCGATTAAATGTTCTAATGAGTTTAAACCTTGTTGAGATTTAACCGATCCAGTTTCTAAAACGTCCAAGTTTTGGAAATTGTTTGATTCGAATCCACTCAAGTACAAGGAGATCAAGTGATGGTTATGAATGACAACTGGGATTTCTTCCAAGACTTTATCAAAGTTTAAACCTGATTTGTTTAACGTTTCAGCTTTGAAATCATAGTTAATATAGCTCTCCAAATATTCTTTGGTTAATCTGAATGCTTTTAAACTCAATACACCGTATGATGATTTAGATGGATCGTTGACCAAGATAATTGAATTTGGTGAGTTTTTCAACTGATTATGTGCTAAAGCTTCTAAAATTGGTTCTGATATGAATTTACCACCAATTGAGGATTGATAAAACCCTAAAGGTTGAACGTTTAACTTGATCTCTTTCAACTCGTTGATTAAATCTTCTTGATATCTTGAGTTTGTTCTGATTTTATATGGTGACACTTCATCGTTATAATATGGGAAAGGATAGGCATGTGAGATCTTTAGAACATCGCCAAGGACATCAACACCCAATAATGGCCCACTGACCGGTTTAGGACTTGACTCTTGGGCATGTTTAACTATCTTTAAGGCAACACTTGATTCCAGTTGAACAGTGTTGATGCTTGGAGCAGTATACTCTGGTTTGCTATCCATTTTTTTGTTAGTCTTTGTCCTGTTTTTACAAACACCTGTCTTTTCAGCAGTCACACTTACACTTTTGAATCCACCATTTTCTCTTCTTTTGTATCGTTGTTGATATTATAAATTTTAAAGTTAACCGCCAACTAAAATTCATCAAATTAATCATTTTTCTATAAATTGACTTGTTTTTTCCCAATCAATTTTTTTTTTTTTTCATTCAGCTTTTTTCTTCGTCTTTTGTTGTCATCAAATCCGAGGTGGTTGAAATAATCAAATTGGCCGGAATTGATGATATCTTTTTTAATCTTTTTTAAGAGCGCTCGCTCATCGATTAGAAAAAAAAATTTCATCTCAGAGTCATTCTGAAAGAAAAGAAAAAAAAAAAGTTACATCGACAAAGTTATCTTTTTCAATCATTAAAGATAGAGGTATTTGACTGAGTAACACGTATATAACATATTTCCTTTATAGATTATGTCGGACCCAGTTACTGAAGCCACAGAACAAGTAGCCAAACTTCATTTGGATGAAGTCACTGGTGAACAAGTTTCAAAATCTGAATTGAAAAAAAGACAAAAACAACGTCAAAGAGACGCTGAAAAAGCTGAGAAAGCCGCTGTAGCTAAAGCAAAATCTGATGCCAATCCAAAATCTGAAGAATCAAACAAAAAAAAGAAAGATACATTACAAGATTTGACTCCAAATCAATATCATGAATTTAGATCAAGACAAATCGATGAGTTAAGAAAAACTAAATCTCCAAATCCTTATCCTCATAAATTCCATGTCACTAAATCTGTTAGAGAATTTCAAAATGAATTCAGTTATTTACAAAGAGGTGAAACTTTGAAAGATATATCAGTCTCAGTCGCTGGTAGAATCATTGCTAAAAGAGAATCTGGTTCAAAATTAAAATTTTACGTCTTGAAATCTGATGGTTTACAAATTCAAATCATGTCTCAAGCTCAAGATTCAACAGATGAAGACTATGAAGCTAGTCATGACCTATTGAAAAGAGGTGATATTATTGGTGTTACCGGTTATCCAGGTAGAACTCAACCTAAAAAAGGTGGTGAAGGTGAACTATCCATTTTTTCCACCTCTGTTCAACTTTTAACCCCATGTTTACATATGTTACCAAGTGATCATTTTGGTTTCAAAGATCAAGAGGCAAGATACAGAAAAAGATACCTAGATTTAATCGTTAACAATGCAACAAGGGATAGATTTATCGTTAGATCTAAAATCATTTCTTACATTAGAAAATTCTTGGATACAAGAGAATTTATCGAAGTTGAAACTCCAATGATGAACGTTATTGCTGGTGGTGCCACTGCTAAACCTTTCATCACTCATCACAACGATTTAGATCTAGATATGTACATGCGTATTGCTCCAGAATTATTCTTGAAAGAATTAGTCGTTGGTGGGTTAGATCGTGTTTATGAAATTGGTCGTCAATTTAGAAATGAAGGTATTGATATGACACATAATCCAGAATTCACCACATGTGAGTTCTATCAAGCGTATGCTGATGTCTACGATTTAATGGATATGACAGAGTTGTTGTTTTCTGAAATGGTTAAAGAAATTACAGGTTCTTATGAAATCACCTATCATCCAGATGGTCCAGATGGTAAAGAATTGAAATTAAATTTCGCAAGACCATGGAAAAGAATCAATATGATTGAAGAATTAGAAAAAGTCTTTGACGTTAAATTCCCACCAGGTGATCAATTACACACTGCTGAAACTGGTGAATTTTTGAAGAAAATCTTAATCAAGCATAAATTAGACTGTCCTCCACCTTTAACAAACGCTAGAATGCTAGACAAGTTAGTTGGAGAATTAGAGGACACTTGTTTCAATCCAACTTTCATCTTTGGTCATCCACAAATGATGTCTCCACTGGCTAAATACGATCGTAGCATTCCAGGTTTATGTGAACGTTTTGAAGTTTTCGTTGCAACTAAAGAAATTGCTAATGCATATACCGAATTAAACGATCCATTTGATCAAAGACAAAGATTCGAAGAACAAGCTAGACAAAAGGATCAAGGTGATGATGAAGCTCAACTGGTTGATGAAGTCTTCTGTAATGCTTTAGAATATGGTCTACCACCAACTGGTGGTTGGGGTTGTGGTATTGATAGATTAGCCATGTTCTTAACCGATTCTAACACCATCAGAGAAGTTTTACTTTTCCCAACCTTAAAACCAGATGACTCTGCCATCTAATATATATAGTAAGATATATACTACACTTAGAACCTTTTACAATAACATATTCTCATGTCTATTTTCTAATATGTACAAACAAATACTATCTCTTTATTTCGCCATTTCTCTTTTTCTCTAAAGCTTGTTTATATGGGGGAGCAGTTGGACTCTGTACAGGATCCAAACTAATCCTACTTATATCTTTCTTCAAACTATAAGTTGCATCTGAATCATAACTTGATAAATCACCACAGGCAATAAAAGGTGCAACGTTTCTCTCTTCTTCTTCATATTTTAAATCATCTCTGAGTTCATACCTACCTATATTAGCACCTTCAAAGAAATCCTCGGTTGAGACATCCTCACTCAAAGTTGGATTCCATGTTTCTGATTGTGGTTTGTATCCAAGACATACTATAAAAGCCTCTAATGAAGTACCTCTTGAAGATCTTGGCTTAGCACAAATAACTTTTTCAAACAAGTAACCTAATTGTGAATACATAAGATCAATGTCTCTACCTCTAAATATCTTTGCAACAAATGTACCACCAGGTTTCAAGATTAATGTTGTCAATTGTAAAGCAGCTAGGATTAACTGTGCCTGAATGTATTCATCTAAATCGTGTAAACCTGTCACATCAGGTGCACCATCACTACAGATGAAATCAGCAGGTTCACCGCCAAATATCTCCATGATATCGTTAAAGGTATTTGGATGGGTAATATCAGCTTGTAATGTAGTCACACCGTTTATTGGTGCCATTGGTTGTAAATCAACTGCAACAATTTTAGGCGGTACACCATTCTCCAGTTCTTCTTTAGAAGTTTTCTCAAAAATCTCTCTAGACAGCACCTGAGACCATGAACCTGGAGCTGCACATAGATCAACTACTCTTTTAACACCTTTGAAAAGTTGAAACTGTTCGTTTAGTTGTAGTAGTTTAAAAGCAGATCTGGCTCTCCATCCTTCCTCTTTAGCCTTTCTGTAGTACAGATCTCTCTTGTCTTTACTACTCTTACCCATACTTCTAGCACTTTATCTGGTTTTTATCTTCTCGCCAGTAGAAAGGTAAGAGTCTAAGGCTGCTAAAACCTCAACTCTCTTCATGTGACATCTAGTGTAATTTCTTGACTAAATTTTTTTTTTTAGCATCATGTTCACGTGACCAATCTTCAGAAAATCCTGAATAGCCAAAAGCCAAAAAAAAAAAAAAAGTTTCAACGACATTCAATGGAAGTGTCTTTGTAAGAAGTAAATATAAATATATAAATATATATTTACTTACATATAATATCACTGTATATTCAAAAGAACGGAATAGAATCATGCTCCATAGACAGATTGGAGCCCGTTGTTTTAGCTCGCGCAGTGCACTTCTGCGTGGAGCTATAAAACCCACAATAGACCTTGAATCACAAACACCATCGATCAAACCATCATCAATATCATATAATCCACAAACCCTAACCAAAGAAATTGTCACTACAACAACTAACACGCCAATACCTATAAGTGCAGAGATCAATTACTATGCCCCATTAAAGCACAAGCAGAGATATGGAGATTTAGTTGCAGAATTACAACTACGTTCATTTGATCATGAAAATTTAGACTTTTTAGGAGATTTTGCAATTAGAGCAGCTTATTATTTAGACATTCCAGTTAGTGGAGTTGTACCATTACCAACAAGAAGGGAAAGATGGACAGTGATAAGAGCACCTTTCGTTCATGCCAAATCGAAGGAAAATTTTTTAAGATTAACTCATAAGAGATTAATAAGAGCTTATGATGCAACACCTGAAGTTATTGATTTATGGATTTCATTCTTATCCAAGCATAGTAATGCCGGTGTTGGTATCAAAGTTACCACTTTCCAAAAGGAACCAATACATTTGAGTGAAGAGCTGGATAGATTAGATGGTGATCTCTCCAAGATTTCTGAGCTTTCTGAAACTAAAGGTGGTCAAAACGTTCAAAATGTTGCTGTTAGTAAGAGAGTTCAAGAGTTGTTGAATGATCCTGTATTTAAAAGACATTTGAACAAGGATGCAGTTGAAGGTGAGAAAGTTGAAGAAAAGCAAATAGAAAACTGATAACAAATAACTACATGTATATACTTATTAATGTTTTTTGTAGGTTCAATTTGAACAGATTTATCCATACATTTCCCAATCCTCCTCTTCTTCTTCATCATCTTCGGGTAAATCTAGAAACTTTTTCTTTTGTAATAAATTTTTTCTACACAATGGACAAGTTGAATGAATCTTCAACCATGGTGCAATACATTCCAAATCAAATTTATGACCACCATCACATGACAATCTAACAACTAATGGATGTGGATCATCTAAGAAATCATTAGTACAAATTGAACAAGTTTGATCTTTTTTCAAAGTCTTGTTAGAAACTCGCTCTAATGAGTCTATGTAGTCCTGTGAGACACCTTCAATACCCTTTTCAGTTTCAAGTTGTTCTAATAGCGAATCTCTGAGTGGAATGTCACCAAGTGTTCGTATAGCTCTTGAGAATTGATCAATTTGATTTGATTCAGAGTTGAAATGCACAGGATCAGTGGTTGCTATAGAGTTATTACCTTCGAAAAAATGTTCTAATAGTTGAGATAACGTCTCTTGAGTTCGCTGTGGTTGTGGTTGTGATTGTGATTGTTGAATTTGGTCTCCCGTTATATTGTGTTCCTCTATAATCAACCGTTAGAATTTGCTCCTTACCATTTAATCATGAGAAATTCATCTCATACGTACCTTCATAAGTAGACATTTTATTCACCAATTACACAGAGATATGTCTTTAAATTCTACATGGTGAAAGTCTCTATATGGTGTGGGCTTTTTATTTTATTTTTGCCATTGAAATTATCACCATATGTTATTTATACACACACGGTAAAAAACTCCGAAAGTGGCATAATCGTAAAAGACTTAATCACTAAAATATTAGATAATTTTGTATTTACTATATTTCATAGTTCTTATTTAGAGATTTATAAGCAGTTGGGTTTTCAGCTTGTTGTTTCCTTTTCATAGATTTAAATGATTCTTCATTTGTTTTGTTCCTCTTTTTCTGATTTGAACCATTTTCTATTGCTTTAGGACCAACATCTTCATTGTCATTATCATCCTTTGAGGCTATAAATTGTCTTTGCTGTTGAGTTTTGGCAATCTTTTTGAGCACTTTCGATACTATAGACCCGACTTTCAACTTCTCACCACTTGTAGTTCCTAAAGATCGCTCTTTGCCCCAAGTGACTCTTAATGGGATGTTATCCAATATCAACAAACCAGGTGATTTTGTTGTATTATCTAAAGAGCTTATTGACTGAGTTACCTTTAAAGCATCATCTCTTTTAATAAAAGTTATAAATCCGGCTTTTGCCTTATGCTGACAGTTGAAAGATTTAACTCTCCCAAATGCTTCAAAATACTCTTTGATCTTATACTCTGGTAAAGAATCATCTATACCAAATATGAACAACGTTGTGATGGAAGGGTCTGATGGAGGCTCCAATGACCCATTGAACGGAAGTTTGGATATTATTTTTGTCACATCAATTTTTTCAATATGAGAAGGTAGTTGGTTAGCTTTCTTCACATTGTCCTTTGATCTCTTATTCGTAACTAGTGCTAATTTTGAAAGGATTTCTTTGGCCTGCTCACCATTAGAACTTATATTAGCACCACCAATCTTATCAAACTTCTCTGCATTATTGGCAACGTACAGCTTCGATACTGCATTTGTTGGTTCTTTTGATATTGGTGATTCAGTTGATACTCCAGCCATTTGTAACGCAGCATCTCTTAGTTGAATCGGTATTCCATAAGTTAAATCTAACAGACAACTCTGACAACAATTCCGTTGTCTTGAACATGTCAGACATATCACTGTATGTTTAAAGGCACCATTTTTTTCAGGGGTCCATTTGAAAACTGTGAATGGTCTTGTACAAAGTTTACATTCAAGTCCATTTCTTTCTCTCATCATTCTTAAATATGGATTTGGTCCAAGACATGTTTCACAAACAGCGGGTACGTCATCTTGAGAATTAGACATTCCACATGTGTTATTTCCTGTAAAGTTACTGGAAGATCAATACTACTCAAGGAACTTAATAGTCGAATAGTATGAATTGTTGAAAGGCTATATCAAATATTCATCTACATACTCTTCTTTTCCTGATCTAATTTTTTTTTTATGGTTGTTATGGCAATAAAACCTCTTTTCCGGCGAATTAGACAAGGTTCAATGCTTGCCTCACAACAAAGATTCATCAACTCACAAGTCGTGTCACCATCAAAGAAAGCATATAGTTTTCTCATCTCAAAGTCATCACAGTTTAGTAGCTCTAAATATATCAAACATTATCACAAGTCATGTGAAATAACATGATCAACAAATATATGAACCATCAGATTTGTGCATAACTAACTGACCTGAAAATTTAATGGTACTCTTCTTGTAGTTTGGTTCTTATGATCTGATGTTAACGGCATTGGTGGTGTTGATAATTTGAGGCAGCAGTTATGGTAGAATAGTGTCCTATATGGAACCCAGTCTTTATCGCTAAGATAGTTTATAAAAGAAACTACTATAGGTGAAAAAAAATCTCAAATGAACGTCGTACAAGTAGGGTTTACCTTACTACAATAAACACTTTTTTGGCATAAATATATATTTAGAAAATAAGCCAATTTGAAGTAGCATAACCTTCAATCAGTTTAGCAATAATAGGAAGAATGTGTAATTAGCAAATTTCTTTGCAAAAGGAGCAGATTGGTTGGCTGATGTGATTCTTTCGTGCTAAAACCTAGTCAAGCGTAGATGTATCTTTTCTAAGCAAGTACTCGTAAGCCTTTATAAAATCAGCAGAATCAGTACTATTTGCCAGTCTCCTTTTATCAGACTTTCCCATACACAGGCTCAATCCAAAATCAAGAAAGAATATTCGATATCCATTGAGAAGCTCTCTTGACCTCTTAGATAAATCTGTATTAGCTGACTTGGAAATAATTATATTTTTCAAGGATATATCTCCATGGCGTACTTTAAGATTCATATCTTTTATGTCTTCAAGAGCCTGCGCTTTTAGATGGTCCATGTCTACCCCACTCTTCCTAACCTCAACCACAGTAGCAGGTTTCAAATATTGGAGATATAAATACAATGCATCCGTAATAATCTCACGATCCTTTTTCTCTTCTGCAAAAGGATTCTCGTAGATCTTAAACTCACCCGAGTTCTTGCTCTTATATAAGTAAGGATTCTCTAGATATCCAAAACCATAAAGCTTCGGAATATAGCATTTTTCACCCAAAGTTTTGTAAGCTATAATTTCACTGAGAAACAACTGAGAAAATGACTGTGCAACGTGATTCAAGAATGTGGGCTCATATTCAACACTCTCCATATTTCTGTAGCTAAACGTCTGATCTGGGCAACAGTACATTCTAACCGCGTCGAAGATCTTGAGAACTCCTGTGCTAGAATAATCTGTGCCGTTTTTATTGATTTCTTCAGCAAGAACAGTAACAGCAGATACGTTCCTGTACCAACTATCGTTATGAATGGACTCTACCTTTATAAAGTCGGTTGAAGGTCTTCGTTCAACTTTTAGCACCGAATTCTCCCAACTCTCTCTCCACACCTCAGTTATTGCCTTTACTTTTTCCGAGGTCGTTTGGTATAATTCATCAGTGTCAAATTGATCAGTAGCAAATTGAACAGTATCAGACTCATCAAGAGCCATGGAGTTGTTCAAAGACTCTTTTATTTCAGTAATCGCATCAGTGATATCGTTGTCAAATAAAACCTCATCAGGCGTATGGTCTTTTTTAGAAAAATTTAAGCGTTCTTCTATTTTAGCTATCATCTTTCTAATGAGTTTATACTTGAACTTGTCTATCATTTGTTTCAACTCTTTGGTACCAAAAGTCATGTAGTAGTTTTCGATCTTCTTCTTATTTACACCAGTGCTGGCTCCTTTAGACCAGAATTTCACGGATTTGACTATTGCTGCTGTTAATGTCTTTACTATAGGGTTTGCTTGATCTCTCGTACTTAAACAAGAGATCGACCACTTCTTAAACATGCGTTCATCTTGAATCAAAGTGTTGTTGAGGTCAGGTGAAGAAAATTCTGAAAATCCGTCAGCAAAACCAGTCGCATGAAAGACTAGAAAGTCTTCTGCGTTTGCCAAAATGCTATAAGGTGTAAACCCAATTCTTGAGTAAGACGTTATTTGATGACAATACTTCGCTATGAAACTTGAGCTTTTGTTCGGATCGTTCAAGTGTTCTTCGAATGTTTCTTTAAGCATATTCTTATACGTAAAGTCGAAAAAAAGCGGACCATTGATATAGTTTTCCTTTGCATCTTGAATGACCATTGTAACATCTGGAATCCTCATGTGTGAGTCTTGGGTTGCGTTCAAAGGATCAGTGAAGGTTTCAGGTATCTTCCATCTACTCGTGCCATTGACGATGTCTGATCCTCCAACGGACTCATTGAAGTATCGCTGGGGTATCCAAGATGTCCTTAGATAATCGGGCTCGAATTTTGGTAAAAGACAGTCACAAATAGATGTAAGGATAGGCTCTAACACACGAACGAAAAGAAACTGAAGACTTACTCCCCTGTTACCATCTGGTTTCCAATCTCTACTGTTAAGGGGTGCCATTCTGTCCTCTGATCCAAAAACATTCTTCGGATTCAAGTAATGATAATAAAGTAGGTCAACGATCTCTTTATTCCCCAAGTCATTTTGTAGATTGTATACTTGTTCAGATAAGCCACTTAGAAATTGCACATAATCTCTACCTTCTGGGCAAGTACCCTCCTCCTCGATATCCAACTTTGGAAATACGAAGTTAATATTGAGTATTCTCGAGAGTAGTAAATGGACAAAAAGAACAGTTGTGCTATTATCAATAGGATTATCATAATGGTCTTTCATGCTGGCAAAGTTTGAATATTTGAGTATCTCTGTTACATCTTCAGAAATTGACTGGCATTTTGACAAAGCCTCGAAAGGCCAGACGTTGCTTGGCTTATGGAACAAATTGAACAAATATGGACCAGTTTCGAGCTCCAGCTTCTTTTTACCAAAACTACTTTTACCGCCATCTGTGTTCATATCACAATCCTTTTCAATTTTGGCCAACTCTTCTGTATACCTCTCTTCAATCACTTTCACCTCCTTGGAAAATGCGTTCTCATCAGACCATGGTAAATCAATGTATTCTTGGAAGCTATGTAATTGATTTTGAATTCGCTCATCTAGAGAGAGCTTCCGTCTCTTGTTAGACATTGCCATCTTGAAATGAGCTGTTCATCGTTGTTTGAATCACACTTACAGGGCGCTTATTTCGAAGGTGAGAACAATGTTTTTAGTTTGCTTTGTTTGATTTGATCTGACTTGATTTTGCGCCAAAAAATGCCAACATTATGACAACCTAATTATGTCAGCAAACTTTAGCAACTTGATGCTATATAACTAATTTACTGGTTGTATTAAGAGTAGTCGTAGTAGATACCGATGAATAATACAAGTACCTAGATGAAATACCTAATTGGTTTTGAAGTCAACTACAAACAAATTTATGTCAAACAAGTTCATTATATTCTAAGAGTACAAGCTTATACGTACTAATATATACATTGTTAGTCACATGGTCCAATAATGATTCTCCACTACCCACACAGAAGGTAAAAACTATCATAAAAGAGTTATCAGTTGGATCAGGGTTAAAAAGCTAAGATTGCATCCACATAAGACTTTCGGATGAAGAAATTCAAGTTGTTGTTGTCGGTTTTTCATCAGACTGAGTTTTATCTTTTATGACCATTTACTTGAAACTATGAGGGGTGTGATTGAAATTGTACTTTGTAATACATACGATAATTCAAAGAAATAGCTGAGTGAAATATCTCAATAGTTCACTCTGACCATTGAAGAGTTGAGAGGAAATTTTGAGTCAGAAGTTTAGAAGAGAAAGAAAAGTACTGGAAAAATAATGGGAAAATTATTCGAAAGAAAAGTAAAAAAAAAAAAAAAAAAAGCTTTTGAAATTCCTATTCAGATGTGAGATGTTTGGATGTCCTTTATTTTCAATAGGGCTTCATTGCTTTTCTGCTTTTGGAATATCTATACATAGATAAAAAGGACATTTGAGTAAAACAGAGTTTTGATAAATACAGCTGTTTAAATAGCACTTATTGAGACAAGTTGGGTATAGCGGCTAATTGTCTTTGATTGGGATAGTTTGGTGGTATTGGTCCAACACAGATGAGTGAGAGAAAATCAGGGGCCCCACAAGCTAATGATGGAGATTCTATAATTACCCTGGGAAGTGCAGCAACTGCAGCAAGTACTACTAATGGCCCTGGCGCTAGGGTTTCCAGAAGATCATCTTCAAGAATTAGGAGACCATCAATTGTATCACAAGTCGAATCACAGGCTGAATCGTTTACTTCACATATTGATGAGAATTTCACAGAAATGTTCGATGGTGCCGCTAATGAAATCATTCCAAGTTCAATTAGTTCATTTCATCATGCTCATAACTTTGGTAGAAGATCCAGTGCATTTCATCATCACAATCAACAGCATCAACATCAACTAGGTTCATCTGTTGCAAGCTCTGCTGTGAGCTCAATACGACGTGGAAGATTGGCCTCACCCCCACCACCTTCGCTATCATTATCACCTCAATTGTCAAATAATGGTGGAGAAATTGTAAGTCTTTCTAGATATAGATCAAATATAACAGAATCAAGATCAAGATCCAGATCAATAGATAGTAGAGGACAATTCAGATTCTTTGATCCAGAAGATATTGAAACAGCCCAAGGCTCTTCCACTTTGGATAACCCCGACGATCCAATAGACTATGATACAAACTGGGATGATAATCATAATATTTCTACTCATGATCATAGCTATAACGATAACAACAGTACTGTTGATGCATTAAATGACTATAGAAGAGCAAGTTTCTCAACAAATGCAAGTGTGCAAGACTATGGTTCCATTGATAGATTTACAAGAGCTTCGTCACCATCGTCATATTCTGCTACAACTTATAGAGATCGTATTCCAAGTGAAGTGTCAAATCGTCCTTTATTAGACAGTATGGATGGTTCAGAGGATGAAGATGAAGACTCTGAACTAAATCCTCAAATGACTAATGCATCGAATGGTCACCAACACCATCGACATGGACATCATGGTAATCATGACGAACAGCTTGACCCTGCTTTACACGATCACTACTATCAGTCAAATCCTGCAAAGCTACGGTTTCAAAGATTTTATATCGCAGAGGAGGATCTAGTCTTGGGTATCGCAGGTTATAAAACTTCTAAATTCAAATTATACATCTATTATACCCTTTCCATCTTAACATTTGGTTTATTTTACTTATTGCTAAGATGGCTACCCAAATACAAGTTTGCCTTTTACGGTGTGAAGACGCCATTGGCTAAAAGTGAATGGGTAGTTGTCGAAACTGAACATGGTGAATTGAGTGTTATTGATGTTAAAAGACAGTGGTATAATCGTTCTCTATCAACTGTGATAAATGTTCCATACCTTGATGCGAGTATAAACACAGATCAAAGATCTTTGAACGATTTTCAATTGAACATAAACCCAAATATCCCAATTCTAATCTCATTTGAATATAGATACTTGAGGCTATTTTATTCACCAGTTGAAGATATTTTCAAAACAAATACGAATTGGGTTGACGTTAGTTGGGTTCATCCTTCAAGAGAAGGCTTATCAAAAGATTCATATGAGGATAGGTTATTAGTATTCCAACAAAATAGTCTTGAATTAAAGGAAAAACCAATCTCACAACTGCTAATTGATGAAGTTTTACATCCATTCTACATGTTTCAAGTATTTTCAATCATACTATGGGCATTTGATGAGTATTACTATTATGCTGGTTGTATTTTCTTAATATCCTTTTTTTCAATCATCAATACATTGTACGAAACAAAGACGACAATGAATAGATTAAGGGACTTGTCAAAATTTGAGTGTACCATTAGAGTTTGGAGAAATGGATTTTGGAAAGAAATCGACTCATCAGATTTAGTCCCAGGTGATATATACGAAGTTTCTGATCCTTCATTATCTGTATTTCCTTGTGATTCTGTTTTGTTGTCTGGTGATTGTATTGTTAACGAGTCAATGCTTACCGGTGAATCTGTTCCAGTTTCAAAACTTCCTGCATCTGATGAAACTCTAGTAAGTTTGGTTGAGGATTCTTATAAATCTCAAATCTCTCCATTATTAGCCAAATCATATATGTTCAATGGGACCAAGATTATTAGAGTTAGACACAATTCTGGTGATCCTGCTCTAGCTTTAGTCACAAGAACAGGATTCTCAACAACAAAAGGTGCACTGTTACGTTCAATGTTATTTCCAAAACCTGCAGGTTTCAAATTTTATGAAGATTCATTCAAATATATTGGATTTATGACTATGATTGCCTTTGTTGGATTTATCTTTAGCACTATTAATTTCATCAAATTAGGGCTGGGTTGGAGAATCATTATTTTAAGAGCTTTGGATATTATAACCATTGTTGTCCCTCCAGCTTTACCTGCAACTCTAACAATTGGTACAAGTTTCGCTTTGTCAAGACTGAAAAGGAAGGAGATCTTTTGTATAGCCCCAACTAGAGTTAACGTTGGTGGTAAACTAGATGTCTTATGTTTTGATAAGACTGGTACGCTAACTGAAGATGGATTGGACGTCTATGGTGTTCATGCGGCTGGAGAACATTTCGATCAACTTTTAACAGATGTTTCCCAAATTGGATCAAAGTATTCAAGTAAGAATTTATTAAATGCTTTAGTTGCATGTCATTCATTACGTGTTGTTGATGGAGAATTGATTGGTGATCCATTAGATTTTAAGATGTTTAAATTCACGAACTGGGAATACGAAGAAGAATTCAAAGGTTTCACTTCAACTAATGAAGAAAGATTTGATGAATCTCAACTACCAGAAAATTCTGGAATTACTCCATCTGTTGTTTATCCACAGGATGATAGATCAAAACTTTTGGGAATTTTGAAAAGTTTCGAATTTGTTTCACATTTAAGAAGAATGAGCGTTGTTATAAAATCTGGTTCTGAGTTTTCAATCTTAACCAAGGGTGCACCCGAAGTTATCAAAGATATTTGTGATCCGAAAAGTTTCCCTCCCAATTATGAAAGTTTATTACATCATTATACTCATAATGGGTACAGAGTAATTGCATGTGCTGGTAAACGCCTGAGAAAAAATAATTGGTTATATTCACAAAAAATTACAAGAGAAGAAGCTGAAAGTAATTTAGAATTTTTAGGTTTCATTGTGTTTGAAAATAGGTTGAAACCAACCACAAGTTCCGTATTAGAACAATTATTCCAGGCGAAGTTAAGAACAGTCATGTGTACAGGTGATAATCTTTTAACGGCAATTAGTGTCGGTAGGGAATGTGGATTGGTTCGAGATGATTTAATTTTCATTCCAGTCTTCACCGAGGAAGACGGTATCACTTGGAGAGAAATCAACGATGAGAACATTTCGTTGGATCCAACTACATTAGAATTATATGGTTCATATGAATCGTATGGACTCGCTGTATCTGGTGATGTTTTCAGGCATATATTGAAAAACGAAGTCAATCTATACTCTGATGAATATATCACCAAGGTTTTGTTAAAGGCCAATGTCTTTGCTAGAATGTCACCAGATGAAAAACATGAATTAGTTGAACAACTGCAAAGTTTAGATTATACAGTTGGATTCTGTGGTGATGGTGCCAATGACTGTGGTGCATTGAAAGCAGCAGATGTTGGCGTGTCATTATCAGAGGCTGAAGCTTCAGTTGCGGCACCGTTCACTTCGAGAAAATTTGAAATTGGTTGTGTATTGGATGTTATCAAAGAAGGCCGTGCTTCGTTAGTGACAAGTTTTAGTTGTTTCCAGTATATGTCATTGTATTCAGCAATTCAATTTATTACTGTTTCGATATTATATAAAAGAGGATCAAATTTAGGAGATTTCCAGTTTTTATGGATTGATCTGTTTTTAATCTTACCAATTGCAATTTTCATGTCATGGTCAGATCCATTTTATAAGATAGTTCCAAAAAGACCAAGTGCAAATCTAGTATCACCAAAATTACTGATACCATTAGTCTTGAATATCATTATATTGTTAACATTTCAAGTTTTCATTTGGAAATATGTGCAGTTCAAAAAATGGTATGTAAAACCAATTCCAGGTGGTGATGATGCAGTTCAATCGTCAGATAACACTGTATTATTCTTCTATTCCAATTTCCAGTATATATTTGTTGCATTGATCTTGACCGTTGGTCCACCATATAGACAACCAATGATTGCAAACATTCCGTTTTTGCTAAACATTGGGATCTCATCATTGTTGTGTATTTGGTTGATGAATGTTGGTGTTGATTCCAAGATTGGTGAGATGTTCCAGTTGACTAGTATTTCTTCTGGTTTCAAGTATTTGATAGTTGTTGTTGCATTGATAAACCTAGGGGTTAATGCATATATTCCCCCATTGTTTAAAGGGTTGTTGAAGAAGAAAGAGAGTCATAAGATATATAAGAGATGGCTCAAGAGTAATAAGATTTATGTATAAGTTATTTTATATATCTATAGAGAATTAAATAGGGCTTGTTCATCATTTGTATTTTGTAAGATCAAATGACTCAAGAAATCTTCTCTATCGAAATAGGCACCACACATTCTTCTTTTACCAGTAGTGGTACCAATTCTAGCATGTAAAACTCTCCAATTATCAAAGATTAGAGCTGTACCTGGTTTCAATCTATGATTCAAGACGTTTTCTTCTCTATGGATGACTTCATTCCAAGCTCTAATTGCGTTATAAAACAACTTCAACTGATATCTTGATAGTTTAAAATTAGAAGAACGATCTGAGTTATTCCAAGACACTTGAACCAATTGATTTTGATCATCATGGATAAAAATGGGTTTGGATTGAGTTAAGTAAACGTCACCTAAAGAATGACATTCGATTTGCAAATCACTCAAGAGTTCATAATACTCTGGATATTCCAATTTGAAATCTTGAGCACATTTAAAGGCATCAACCAAAGTGGTATTACCACCTTCACCATCATGGTATAAAAGATGGAAGAGTTGTAAAAATGGAGTTTGTTCCCAATAGGTACCATCAGTATGAGATGGGATTTCAATTTCTGAATAAGCGGTATCCTTCATTGTTAAATCTGTTGTAAAATCCCAAAATCCACCATAATGGGTATGTCTTATATACCCTATTGAGTTTAATAAAATCTGTGTGTCTTCTGGAGTGACTGGTATGTTTTCGATGAATGTAAACCCATATTTATGTATGTTGTTGTATAGGTCTTTCTTGTTGTTGTTGATTACATCGTTGAAGTCAACTTTTGGTAGATTTGATTCAATTATATCGGTTGTCCAAAAGATTTGATCTGGTAATGAATTTTTAATCGATTGGTTATACTTGTTGAATTTTTTGGTATGAGAAGTCAACCAACCCACTGAAAAAATAGATTGATGATCATCATTCCAAGTTATGGTTAGTTGATTTGAATTGACTAAAATATTTGTAGATTGAATATCAACTGGGATGGAAAAAGTATCTAGTAATCTTTGATAAGTTTCAGAGTTATAACATTCGGAACATTGACAATTATCTCTTAACCAAATGTTTAAATATTCAACCTCTTTACCATTTGTGTATGAGATTCTAATGATGTCTTGATCGTGATTGATTACTTTAGCAAACTCAAAGCTGGACATAGTTCAACAGGGGGGAATAAATATTAATAGATAATTCAAACAAATATAAATTAAGAAGAATAAAGATATTGATGATGAGACAGTGATTCCTTTAACAAGATATTTTTTTTATCAAGAAAGTGGTTGACAATAGCTGTCTGAAGATCAATTTCACAATCTATCTCAAAGTCTTATTCAGGGTTCCAACTCCGTATGGCTATCGGCGTAAATTTCCATTGATGAATACCTAAAAAAAAAAAAAGAACCCCCCCATGAATAGATCAAATCTCCTGACTTTTAACAAGTGTTGACTCGTGACTCCGAAAATGGTTTTAAAGTGGTGAGATTTTCTTTAAGTGCTCGCTTTTGACACTTTTCGTACCTCGGAAAATGAAACTTTAAGCCAGTTTTTCTGCCTGTTTTAATTTTCTCTATTGTTACAATTTCCCCGTAATTTGAAACAAACAATAAGCCGATGCCGCAGTTGATGCAACTTACCTTGATGCCCTTATATATGATAGAGTCAGACTGTTGTTAAACTGAACTAATTAAATAACATATCGCCTCCCCTTTCCCCTTCTCTTAGTAGGTACTGAATATAAATTAAATTCTCCGTTCAAAATATGAATGTAAAATGAGGTTTCAAAGCTTAGTTTTATTTTAAAAAGAACATCAAAGAGTAAAAAAGAAGCAGAAATGAGCAACAACAAAGTTTGGGAAAAACTTGCAATCGACACACTTTAATTATATGACCATTGGTTGTAATATTATTATATAAGCCCTTTAAATAGGGATACTTTGTACAAATTATCACTTGTAATTTATATAAATAAAGAACTTTTCTTGTAATACTACAAAGATAGTAAATCAATCAATTAACCCCTTAAGTCATACCAGCAATACAGTAATATGTCATCAGCTGCTAATTCCAACTACTTTAATCCAATCCCACATGGCTATAGCCATAATGAAGAAAAGTATCCAAATCAGAACCATCTTAATCTGAAAGATTATAATCCTGTTACTGCAACTTCATCAGATTATTTAAACCTATCAGATCCACCACAACCTTCTAAAACTCCCGAGCCTTTCAACATCAATAGTACTATTACTAACAATAGTAATAACAATCTTCAAAATCATAACCACAATCAATCACATCCATTTACTCTAAACAGAAGATCAAGTTCCAACTATCAAACTGCTCTATTAACTGACTCTTTACAAAACTCTGATATTAGTGATCAATTAAAATCCTCGTTCAGTTCTGATCAAAACCATTTAAACCATATCAAGGAAAAAAATCAATCAAAATTACCACCGGTAAATAACTGGTCTCATGAAGGTTCCAAAAGATCACTTCAAAGAAAATCAATTGATTTACCAAATATAAAAGATCATGATATTGGGATCTTTAACGTTGATTATACAAATAATACCAATAGTACACCAACGCAGTATACTATAAAGGATGGTCATAGTTTGAATAGAACAGACAGTGGTAAGAAAGTATACCATTCGAATCAATTGATCGATAATAACGTTGATTTGAAATCTGATGATGAAATAGATTTTAACAGGACCAAAGATGATAATGGTGATGATACGTCAGGACATAATTCTACAAGCTTTGAATATGCAGAATTTAAAAGACGAATGCAATATGAGTAACTTTTGAACGACGGTATACATTACTTGAAAAAAAAATATTAAGATATAACACTATTCAATGCAAAATGTACATATATAAGGCAGTTCATAAATATATATGATGATACATTGCTCTAATTAATTTGCTCGTAGATATATTTCAGATATTTCTATTTGGTTTGTGATTCTTAACGTAATGAAGGAAATAGTTATAGTATAAGCCTTGATTTGAATCGGATTTCCCACTCTGCTCATATCTATTATAACCTAATTTAATCCATCCATTATCGTTATTATCACACTCACCACACTTGACATAGAATGTTTTAAATAAACCTTCTTTTAATATAAATAATGAAATAGGTAATGGTAAAAAATGTGGATTTTTCCTTCTATTCTTAGTTAAAATTCCATGTGATAATGATAAATGTTTATCAAATTTACCTCTTTTAATCCAATTGACTCCACGACATAATCGACACATAACTTCAATTTCACTATCTGAAGACTGTAATTTTCTTATATACCTATAACTTGAATAGTTGTTTTTTTCATTGTATTGGTCTGATGTTAATGGTGATGTTGGACATTGTCGATTCTTGAAATAATTATAAAGTTCATTCTGTTTAGTCATTACATTCCTTTCCAACTTATGATGTTGGAAATACCTTGGTGAAAAGCTTAAGTCATCTAGATCGTTTAATTCATTATAATATTTGATTTCACCATTGTTAGAATTTAATAAAGCTGATGGTATCAATAATACATTATCATCTTCATTGAATTTTTTGAAAGTTGGAAGTTCATCTAATATCAAAGACAAATCATCATCATTTGACGTTACAATATTTGTCTCTAATTCAAATTCTTTCGCACATTCTATGATATTTGACTTTTCTTGACCATTCTGACTAAGTTTACCAGTTGTTATAGCTGAAGTTATTCCAGTATTCTCTTTATCATCTTCAACTTTTAACAACATATTGAAACCATCATTCAAACTCGATTCAATACCAGTATTACTGTCAATATTATAATTACCCATATTATCATTGGTGACAACTTGTAAATCAAAGTCCAACAAAGGTGTCCTAGAATTAACATCAGCTGCACCATCCTCACCTAATTCAATTTTAAATTTGTTATTGTTCTCAGTAGTAGTTGTACAAGTGTTATTGGCACTATGACCTTTCAAATATAACTCACTATATTTACCACTTTTTGGTGACCTAGAGTTAAGCGGATAGGAGATCTTAATATTTGGTAATGAAGATTCTTTAAATGGGGTAGTCAACGTTGTAGTATCCGCAATAGTTGATGATATATATTTAGGTGATATAAACTTTGGAGAATTGTTAAGTTGTTCTCCAACAGGTACGTATAGTTCATCATAATCACCATCATTTTCTTCGTTATCATCAACATCATCATCATCTTCTTCTTCTTCTTCTTCTTCTTCCACTGAACTAAATGAATACAGATCATCTTGATATTTTATATTTGGCGATGATGAATGCTGAGGGTTTGATGGGTTTTGCAAATCTATATCAGAAAGACATTTATAAGTGGATGAAATGTATAGATTCTTTTCATATTGTGAAAGTTTGGATTCCTCTTGAAGATTTGTATTCAACCAATCATCAATAAAACTCATTATAAATTGAAATTAAACGTTATTGGAAATATATATAGAATATACTGGAAGATGTGAAATGCTTAGCAATTATGAATTGGAAAAAGTCAGTGGTTGAAATGTAATAGCAATGCAAAGAATATAAATTAGAATTGAAATAAGGATAAAAATAGCTATTCGTATAATTTAGATCTAAGTCTTGATATATATACCAGTATTGAACCAAATGACATAATAGTTAAATGATACGAATCATAATAGAACACGAAATCAGAACTCAACATTAAGCAGCAAAGATTTCAGTTTAAATATTCTTTGGGTAGATTTATTTTGTGGTAAAAGTGACATTGAATTTCTTTACACAAAATATAAGATGTTGTAACCATGGTAACATACCATTTTCTTGAAATAGAAGATGAGCTGAATGAAGATAACAAACCATTTCCAGATATTTAGGTGAATGTGACTACAGCGAGAAAGCCAGACTCTTTCATATTGACACACATCAACATATATTAGTTCCAAAATATAATCTATGTTTGTGTATTTTATGTGTTATTTAATATCAATCGATATTAGCGAAAAGAGAATGAGCGAACGATAAAATGAGTTTGTAACTCAATGAACCTTCTGTTTCGCTTTTTATTTATATGTTAAATCTGTATGTTAAATCTGTATGTGGATAAGTAATTTATGTGCGTGTTTTGTTCAAATATCAATCAGCTAGCCTATAATTTGATATCACAATGACAAGATTGAACATTACATTGGCATTTATCTGGAGCACATTTACAACTTGAGCTACCACAGCTTGTACACCCAGAAGCTCCTTGTAAAATTGTAGAGTTTGTACTTGAAGAGCATATTTGAGACTTTGGAAGATTCTTAATTCCTTTATCTGTGATTTCTGGCAGCTTGGTATTTTGACTTTTGGAACAGCAGCTCATTGTGTATCTTTGTCTGTATGTGAAGTGTTGGGCAAATGTGTGATTGACTTGCTGACTTCAGATAGTGATGATTATAAAAGACGAGATCAACTATGATTAACAAGTTTATAATATATATATATATATATATAATAAGATGAATTGTAATTTAGAATCAGCTCATCCATTGAGCAAACTGTTTAATTTTTCCCGAAGTGGATAAGATTCACGAGATAAGAAGTTGATAAGCGAAGCTTAAAAGGGAAATAACTCAAATCAAATTCCGAACATGTACGAGAGTCAGTCACGTGATAAATAGTTTCAAACAAACACATTCAACCTAGATCCACCTCAAACTTACTTGACTCAATATTGGAATGTCTTTTTGACATTCAATATAACACAGTACTAGGTACACCAATTTGATGTTTATTCTAAATATTTATTTGGCTATTAGAAAAGGGTTGAATAAACTAATCCAGCTTTAACCAATGCGTATTAAATTTTTTGAATATTTGAAAGCATTCAGCAATAGTAATCAAGCTTACAGTCCTCACACATTTACTAACAAGTCTAACATAAAATTGAAGAAGTGAACCAAGTGCAAGTTTTCAATTTCTTAATAGTTCCTATGTGTCAAAATTTGACAAATTTTTACCTAAAGTAATAACAATCTGCAAGCGTATGCAGTAAATGCAACAGTTTTGAGATAGTGAAACGAGGAAGATTTTACAGATGTCAAAATATAACAATATACACACACAGTGACAAATTGGCGAAATCATTGGAGTGTGTCAAGGTAATTTAATACTTCCCAAGTTATTCATTTATTTCTTTTTTTTAATAATCCGTTTTCCAGAACAATTTTGACTTTTAAAGTTTCAAAATAACCTAATGCGTTCTTGTTTAGAATCTCAATTGGTTCACCAGGACTTAGTAGTTTACGTGGTTGATAGAATAAAGTATTAGCTTTTAGAATTCATTAAAGTTACAACACTGGTAGTGTTTCACTATGATCATATTACAAGAGCTAGACAAAATGAATATCATATGCTATATAACAAAGGTCCTAAAAGTTCAATATTTTAATTAAACTCTCTGTTGAATACCTCAGTTTGATCATCCCATATCAATATGTTAATATTTGCTTGTGTCTTGAGATTGGTCAAATTCATTTAATTGGGTGTAAATGGATCAAACCATTGAGTCTCTCACTAATATACCAAAACTTTTACTCTGGATCATAACGTATCAGCTTTCTTTCAACAAAGAGACGAGGGACCATAGGACTGATCATAATCAAAAACTAAGGAGATGATGATCTCCAAAGAGATTGATCATGATTAGAAAACATCAACCGGCCCCGATCAAAAAGGTTTCTTTGCCAAATTAAAAGAAACATTGTTCTTTATTCAGCTCCATCTTTATTGAAATGGTAATACTCCAGAAACCTCGAATTGAAAATTTTCAAAAAAGTATGTGCCGAACAAGGCTATTTCGGTGACCGAAAAGACCATTTTCAAACATCAAAAACCACACAAACCTCAGCTGTATTTTGCTATACTAAATGAGCTATTTTGCCATGAGTTCAAGCTAATTACATAATAAAATACTTTGACCGAAATTGAAGAGCCAAAACTCCAGATCTCACCGATTCGCACTACGCTAAGAGATATCGCTTGGAGCCTACCTTGTACCTTCCCTTAAGTAACAAGATATTTTTATCACTGATCACGTGATATATTTATTTATCAAGATATTTTTGTTTATAGCTACAAAAGATACACACCCTCTTGCTTACTTTTTCTCGAATTTTGTATGCTTTCATTTTAATTGGATCTTTTTTATTTGGGCGTTAAATACTTGTGGAGAAAAACAAAATTAAAAAAAAAAAATAAGGAGTTGCTAATCAAAAAGAGAGAACAGTAACAGTTTGAACCTATTTGAATTGTAGTCATACTCTATCACCTTATATATCTTTGCGAAAGGGTGAAATTTTCAGACAGATAATGCTGAATCGAGCTGTGTTCAAACGGTCTTTAGCTACAGTTGCTGAGGCCAATCCAAATAGAGTGTTTTCAGGTCTTAAGGATGAAGATAGAATATTTCAAAATTTGTATGGATACTATGGAGTTGATTTGAAAAGTGCTAAGAAAAGAGGTGATTGGCATAAGACCAAAGAGTTGATAATTAAGGGAGATTCTTGGTTGATTGATCAAATTAAAAAATCTGGATTAAGAGGTCGTGGTGGTGCAGGTTTCCCAAGTGGTATGAAATGGTCATTTATGAATCCACCAGGTTGGGAAAAAAATCCTGGTCCAAGATATGTTGTTGTAAATGCAGATGAAGGTGAACCTGGTACTTGTAAAGATCGTGAGATTATGAGAAAGGAACCACATAAGTTAGTCGAAGGTTGTTTGTTATCAGGTCGTGCAATGAATGCAACAGCTGCTTATATATATATTCGTGGTGAATTTTTGGAAGAATATCTTGTTTTACAAAATGCAATTGATGAAGCTTATAAAGATGGATTGATTGGTAAAAATGCCTGTGGATCTGGTTATGATTTTGATGTGTACGTTCATAGAGGTATGGGTGCATATATCTGTGGTGAAGAAACTGCATTGATTGAATCTTTAGAAGGTAAACAAGGTAAACCTCGTTTAAAACCTCCATTCCCTGCAGCTGTTGGTTTATTTGGTAGACCTTCTACCGTTACAAATGTTGAAACCGTTGCAGTTGCTTCAACTATTTTAAGAAGAGGTCCTGAATGGTTTGCAGGTATTGGTAGAGAACGTAATCAAGGTACCAAGTTATTTGGTATTTCAGGTCATGTAAACAATCCATGTGTTGTTGAAGAAGCAATGGGAATCCCATTAAAAGAATTGATTGATAGACATTGTGGTGGTGTTAAAGGTGGTTGGGATAATCTATTGGCAATTATTCCAGGTGGTTCATCAGTTCCATCTTTAACAAAAGATGCTGCATTGGGGGCATTAATGGATTATGATGGATTAAAGGAAGCTGGATCAAGTTTAGGTACTGGTGCAGTTATCGTAATGAATAAATCCACTGATATCATTAAAGCCATTGCAAGACTATCACAATTTTATAGACATGAATCTTGTGGCCAGTGTACCCCATGTCGTGAAGGTACTTCATGGTTATCTAAAACAATGGATCGTTTTGTCATTGGAGATGCTCAACCTAAAGAGATTGATATGATTATTGAAGTTAGTAAAAGAATCGAAGGTCATTCTATCTGTGGTTTAGGTGATGCATCTGCATGGCCTGTACAGGCATTAGTTAAGAATTTTAGACCCTTGTTAGAAGAAAGAATGGCTGAATTTAACTCCAAGAAAGTTGGTGGAAAGGGTGTTGGTTATGGTGGTTGGGTTGATAATGCTTATGTTAAAGATGGTCAAGTACATGGCCTACCACATAACTTTCACCATTAGAAATCATCCATCCTATTATTTATTATCTATTTATTTAACTATTTATTCTATTTATTATAACCTATTTATATATACTCTATTTATACGAGTCATTACTCATCCTCATCATTTGATACAAAGCAGATTCATTCTATTGGTTTAGATTGTAATTGTAGCAAATTTATTGTGAACTAACTTAAGTTTTTGATATAAATTCAACTTCCGACTTGTCCTGTCTAAATTTAAAAAGATGTTCCGCGTGCATAAATTTTTATACTGGGAAAAGAAAAAAATTTACTCAAGAACGTTTTCAACGGAAAAAAGAAATCAACTGAAAAAAAAATAATAAAATAGTTTGAAAAAGTTCAGAAAATTTAAATATCAAATCAAACAACAAAAAATCAAAAGTACTTTGTTTATCTTTTCATAATCTTTTGCAGTTTTTTTCATTAATCATTGGTACATTATTGTATTTCATATTCACACTTTGCACTCAGGGTCAAAAAGTGCCCAGTATGAAGTTACAAAACTCACAAGTACTACTTATCATCTCATCATTATATCTATCGCATGCATTGAATATCAATGATATTACCGGCAAGGATTCAACCGATTTGAATATTCCAAGTTTGAAACCAAGTCCTCATGCCATTGACATTAGCAAATCAAAGACAAAAGGGAGAAGAGACGTTCCTGCTGAAATTGAAGTCCTTGATAAAGATACACTCCCAATTGAAGATGGTGGGAAAATTTCCAGTACTTCTTCTTCGTCTTCACAAGTGGCTTCCAATTATAATTATAAAATCTCATCGGCCCTTTCCCCCTCAATATCGTCATCTTTGGCATCATCTGATTCGACTTTGAATTTGGCTGCCTCACAAGAAAAACAGAGTGTTAGAACTAATCAAAGCAATGATGGTGATACTGCACTATTTGCAAACTCTCCATTCTTGATGTCAATTTCAATGATCTTCGTTTCGGAAATTGGTGATAAAACCTTTTTAATCGCTGCTCTAATGGCAATGCGTCATTCAAGAGCTGTTGTCTTTAGTGCTGCCTTTGCTGCATTAGCTGTCATGACTATACTATCAGGTATCGTTGGTCATGCATTACCTTCTCTAATCTCTCAAAGGGTTACACAGTTCTTAGCTGGTGGATTGTTCCTTGTGTTTGGTTATAAATTAACGAGAGAAGGTTTAGCAATGTCCAAAGACTTGGGTGTTGATGAAGAGTTGGCTGAAGTGGAGGAGGAAATCAGCGTTTCAAATTTAAACCATGAATTAGATGACGTTGAAGCTGGTGGTAACAATAGATCTTCAAATAATAGTCCTTATAACCAAAAACCAGCATATCAACGATACTTGTCAGTTGTGCTAGACCAATCGAAAAACATTGCATCCCATGTTTTCAGCCCGTTATGGGTTCAAGTCTTCATCATGATTTTCTTAGGTGAATGGGGTGATCGTTCTCAAATTGCCACAATTGCAATGGCTGCTGGTTCGGACTATTGGGCAGTTATTTGGGGTGCCGTTATTGGTCATGGTATTTGTACTTTTGCCGCTGTTCTTGGTGGGAAAATTCTTGCATCAAGAATTAGTATGAGAACCGTTACCTTAGGTGGTGCCTTTGCTTTCTTTATCTTTGCAATCTTATATTTATACGAGGCTATCAACTTTGAAGAGGCTTAGATTTCATATTTATAAGTTATATAGTTTGGGGAAGGGAATGAGAATCTTGATCGTTAGTATAGAGTTCAAGAATTTTATATTTATACACTAGAACTAGTTTGGGTAACAACTACAAACAATTAAATGAGGGATATAAATATTCAACTAAAATTTCAATGCGTGTGTGTTTATTTTGTAATCTTATCATCAATCATCCTCACTCGTCTTACTCTCATCTCTCAACTTCTTTATTCTCTCTTTTACAATTGCTTTAATAACTTCATCAGTCTTTTCCTGTAACAAATCTAAATCATCCTTTACATCTCTTTTCAAATCCCAATTTATACTCTTTGGCTTAACCTTGGCTGTCTCATAAAGATCTATCTGTGCCTTTTCTCTGAATTTTGACAACACTTTATCCTGTATTTCTTGTGAAACTGCCTCCACTGTCTCTGAATTCTCATCTAATACAGTTGGTGGGACCTCAAACCCTTTCACTTCAGATCGTGTCTTTTGATCAAAGTTCCTGCTTTTAATCTTAGGTCTATTAGCCTCTCATATACGTTAGTAAACTAATCCCAAAAGTGGCAGTTGAAGCAAGTTGATTTGACTTACGTTATTTTGCTGGTCTCTTTAACATCTATAGGTTGTGTGTCATCTAGTTTTCTCTTATTTCTCAACTCAGCTAGTCTAGCCTTTCTATCAGAGGATATAGTCTCCAAAGATGACATATTATAGGCTTCTGGGAATAATTACTATCACAATATGTGCCTTATTTGGCTTTTGGAGTTTTCGTTGTACAGAATTGTTTAAGTACTCAGTACAAGTGTCCAATGCTTTATCATCTATCACTTTTAAGATGATATCGTACAAAATTTCATTTCGGTAAGAGCAGAAAAATCAACTTACAGCTGGTATTACACTATACAATGCAAAATCAATTTATTTCTACAAAGTGTAATGTATAGTTTTAAGGTCGTTTACTCGTTACATTTTAATTAATATTTAATATGACATTCGTCTTTTCAAAGGCTTCTTGTTCCCTTTCTTCCTGTATTTATGCTTTTTTTTCTTCTCTTCCTCCTCCTCCTTCTCTCCTTTATTCTTGTTAGCATTGTCAAAATCATTGCAAGCTCTTGATAAATGCATCCAAATTATATTCTTCTTCATATTGTGATTCATCCCACAACTCTCCTAATTCTCCAATAATGGCACCAGCTTTACCTGTTAGTCCAGATTCATTAATTAGATCTTGATTAACTCCACCAACTTTACCATTGCCATTAGTTTCAGTAGAATCTTCACCTGGCTCTTGCTGCCCTTGTTGTTCAACATCAAACAAATCTAAAAGTTGGTTAGTATCCATCGATGCTAAACCGTTGTTTTGTTGAGTGACAATCGTTGAAGCAATGTTCATTTTAAATTTTTGTAAACCCATAATTTTCTCCTCCAATGTGTCTTTGGTGATCAACCGGTAAACGTTAACAACCTTCTTCTGACCTAGCCTATGGGCTCTATCCATAGCTTGTAAATCGTTCATTGGATTCCAATCATGTTCAACAAATATAACAGTATCTGCACCTGTTAAGTTTAATCCTAATCCACCAACTTTCGTTGTCAATAATAAAACATCAATTGACGGATCATTATTGAATTTTTGAACAATTTTTTGACGTTCTCTTGGATCTGTACCACCATCTAGTCTCATAAATGTTACTGAAGGTAGATGTTTACGCAACAAATCCTCCTCCACCATATCTAACATATCCTTCAACTGACAAAAAATTAAAGCACGATGTTGACTAATAACATTACCTACACCACCAGAACTGTTCTTCTCGACATCTTCAACACCAATACCACATTCTAATAACAATGTTTTTAATGCTATTAGTTTAGGTGCATGTTTAATATCGTGTAACCCTAATCCTGTCTGTTTCAAATATTTTTGAACATCTTTATACTGTGGATGAGATTCACTCAAAACTAATGATGGATGATTACATAGTTTTCTCATGTACTGTAAGGCTTGGAAGATGTGAGTCTTTTTTTCTGTTTTCTCTTCAACGTCTACCGTTTGAACATCTTGAGTCACAACATCCTTTTGTTTTTTTGCAAAATCGTTGTATAACTGCTTTTGTAAATCACTCAATTGACAGTAATAATCTTGAATGATCTTTGGAGGTAAATCCGATAAAACTTCTTCCTTCAAACGACGAAGCATGAATGGCAATGCTTGTTTATGTAATGCTTCCAGTGCCAAAGCACCTGCTTCTTGTTCCTTACTTGAAGTTTTGGCATTTCTTGAAGCTGCAATTGGTTTGGCAAACCTATCTTGAAATGCCTTTTCAGAGCCTAGAAATCCAGGCATCAAAAAATCAAACAAAGACCATAATTCCAAAACATTGTTTTGAATTGGTGTACCAGATAGAATTAATCTATGGTTGGCATTAATTCTCTTAACAGATTTCGTCAATTTAGAAGTTGAATTCTTAATAATGTGACCTTCATCAAGGACACAATAGTTATAAAATTTAGTTGATAAGAATTCAACATCATTACGAACCACATCATATGAAGTAACAATTATATCACAGGAATCTAATGAAGGACGTAAAGTGCTTCTCGCAGTTGGTCCACCAGCATATACAACAACTTTCAAAAATGATGAATATTCTTGAAACTCTTGCTCCCAATGACCAGTTAAAGATGGGGGGCAAACAATCAATGTTGGAAGAGGTCTAGTCTCAATTGATTTGGTCACTTTGTGGTCTTCAGCTCTCAAGTGATGATCACTGGCAACAATACAAATGGTTTGTAAGGTTTTTCCCAACCCCATATCATCACATAAAATACCATGAAGATGATATTTATTTAGAAACGCCAACCAATTGACACCTTCCTGTTGATACTTTCGTAAAGTAGCATTGATAGCAACAGGTAACTCAAACGGTTTAGACTTGTTTGGATCCATCATTTGTGCAATGAATTCTCGTTCTTTTTCTCTACCTTCCAATAGCTCCTTTGGAACGTCCTCTGGGTCTGGAATACCAGCTTCTAATGGAACTAGTTTGATAATGGAGGCAAAGGTTGTAGTTGCCAAAACACGGACATCTTGGTCTGAGTCACTCATTCTACCCAAGACTGGAACAATTAAGAAAATAACATATGGTAATATATCAATATCCATTGTGACCGAAATATGGTGTACTGCTTCAATACCACCTTGACGATCTTTGACATCACCAGCATTCTTCAACAATGGGAGAACAGACTTAACAACAAATGGAATGACTTTTGATGGAGAAAGTTTCGCTAAAGAAGCTAGCGTTCTTGCTGCTGAGTATCTAAACACTGAGTACGATGATCTCAATGAGCTCAATATTGATGGTAGAAGTTCAAAGATTTCTGGAAATAATGATTCATCAAAAGATGCCGCTAGTGCTCTTAAAACACCTAAACTGTCAACTATAGCTTGTCCTGATGAATCATCAACATTGTTCAAGGAATCTTCATTGGTGAAATTTTTTTCTAATGGTTCAAAAATTATTGATTTCAATTGTGGAATTTGGTTGAATATGTCGTCTTTGAAAATATGTACAAGGCTTTCAAGTGCCCATTTAGCCCCTCTTCTCTTAATGAATGCTTCATGTAGACTTTCTTCATAGGATCGTAGGTCTGCGATATCTTCGTCTTTCTCCAATGACAAAATTCCATTACTGATAGCCTTATTTGAGACAAATTCGGGAACTTCTGTGGTATCAACACATAAAAATCCAGCCAAATTTTTAACGATTTTATCAGAAACGTTTTGCTTCCCATTAGCAATCAGTTTTTTAATTAGATCACCAATTGCTTCAGATGAACGTTGTTGCAGTTCCTCTAGCTCTTCCCCTTTGATGCTTGCCATCAAAGAACGAATCAATGTGTTTAATTTCTTTGGCAAATCATTCAACACAATAGCAGCTGAAGCATAATTGGCCAAAATAGCATTAGTTCTTTGGGTTCTGATACTTTCTGCTTCTTTGATTGCTATGATTGTTCTTGCTCTGGCATCCTCTAATGCTTTGATAGCAGACATTTTGTACATTGCACTTAGGGCCTTCAACAACTTGCTATACGTCTCGTTGACAACACCTTCAGCGGTTTCTAAAGAAAATGCACCTGGACCGGCATCGTTCTCACCTTGAACAACAACGGCCAAGTCTGGGATTTTAGATTGCGGTAAGTTACCTTGTTCGGCAAATACTCTAAATAATGAATGACATTGAGTTCTAACAGCTTTCAACGTTGGAACTAATTCTTTAAAATACGGAAGTTTAGATGGATCAGCCAAAACATCGCTAATGTCTCCATAGAAGGCGTCTACCACTATGGTAGAAGGTCTCAAATCTCTAGAAAGCAGTGAGGTGCAATAGGATTTAATAACAATCGCCGTCAGTAATCTTGAAGTTGAATGTGGAACATTTAAGTACTTCTTTAGAAGTTGTACCAAAACGGTTAGTAGCTCCTCGTTCAGATATGATAAAGCTCTACCTAGTGCAGTAGCAGCTGCAATTCTAGTCCTGTAAAAAACTTCAATACCCAAAAGAGTTATATCACCAATGGTCATTGGACCATCTATATTTATTCTATCATCTTCTGGTACTGGGATGGCAGGTTCAGCTTCAACTTTTGCTGGTGAGGATTTACGTTTCTTCCCCCGTTTAGCACCATTTGTGTCAGCTTCATCTAAATCGTCATTAACATGGTTCTCCTCCAGTTGCTTGAAAGCTGCACCCGATGGCTTCAACAAATAGCTTGTATTCATATGATAGTTATATCTTGAAACACCAATAGGAGTCATTAATAGATTGACTAATGGTTGGACATGACTTGCCAAAATTTGATCTAGTTTCAAACCGCTATCATCACTATCGCTCGAAATCTTGCTCGTTTCAAATAATAATCTTTGAAAGACTTCTTCGGAAAGTTTCAAAACTTGAGGATTTTGCTCCAGCAATAAGTTTTGAAAGATCAATCTATAAGCTTGACCATCAATCCATAGTTTTGACGATTTATCAGGAATGGATAAAAAGGCTAATAAAGTGTTTAAAACTGATTTTCTAACATTTGTTATCGAGTGTCTTAAAAATGGATATAGTTTTGGAACAAGGTTTTTGAATGAATAATCTTCATTTTTCAAAGATTCTTGGTTAATGATTTCCAAGACTTCTGGATGTATACAAAGTTTGGATAATAAATCCATCACCGCACCTATTGACGCACTTAGGTCATCTTTTAACCTCGTTAAACAATCCCAAATAGTTATAATGATAGTGTGGATTGTTTCCTTTCTAAATTTAACAAACTCGTCAGTGATTGGCGTGAGTGTTGCAGCTGCAACCGCTTGAACATCATCATCTGATTCTTTCAATCCATGTAAAACCATCTTTAACACATCATCCAATAATTCTGGTTTAGCGGCCAATATATCTGTACGGACACTAACGAAATATCTTAATCCTAGCATACCTCCATGACTTGCTTCCCAACATGGAAGTTTGTTTTCATCCAAGGCAATTGAATCCTGAAGTACTAAATCGTCCAAACTCTTAAAAACTTTCACAACATTGTCACTATCCAGATGAATTAAAAGAGCTGCTAGTGCTTGAGCAGCAGATTCTCTTACAGGTGCAACAACCGTGTCATAAACGTAATCACCAAATCTATCTAATGCAAATAGCGTTAATAAACGGCATGCAAGATCTTCTAATGTCTGTTTGTTTTTGGCATCATTTTCTTGTCTCGATTTACCTTTAACTCTCCCAGCTCCAGAACCTTGCTTTTTGATTAATTCTCTTAGACCTAAGACTGAACCATGTCTTATTTCCCAATTTTCTGAGAATAAATCAACTATTAAAAGTTCATAAACACCTTGGAATGGCCATACAAGACCGGCAACTTTCGAATGTTCAGAGAGTATTTCAGGAATTTCTGGTAATCTTGTTTCAACAACCAATTTATCACCACCAGCCTGAGTGGTTATATCCACATTGGGTATATTTGAGTTCGAGTCAATGGTGGATGATGGATCAGTTACGTCATCTTTAACTAGTTGTCTTGAGATTGAACTTTGTGATATATCAACAGCTTTTGGCTTAGATGGACCAGTTTTAGCTGTTCTTTTAGCTCTTCGTTTAGCCATAGCTTTCAACCTTACGCTTGAAACGCTGGAAGTTAATGTAGGTTTTTCTTGTAATTCAGGACTACCTGATCTGGAGTGTTCATTGCTGTCCAACTCCGATTTGATGGGTACCTCTTGTTTTACATCATCTTCTGTAGTAGATTCAGCTTCTTTATCAAGTTCGTCATCAAACTCAGATTTCAAACCTAATGATTTGTTGACTGAAATCTTTTGCTTCTTTAATGCTTCGACTGTCTTTTTCGATCCATTAGATTGTGATGAAACATCAGTCTCTGAACAAGATAATAGTTTCTTTCCTGATTTTAAAATCTCATGTAAATTCCAACTATCCAGTGAAATAAAACCATTAGAATCACTAATCAACAATTTATCATGTTCCTCCTCCTCCAATTTGATTTGAGCATCTGTCAGTTCTTCGATTTTCACATCGCCATTAACATCTTCATCGTCTATGTTTGGATCCCATGTCGTTGAATAGTTAACTATGCCACCTAAAGCTTTAGCGGCGGCTGTTCTAGTTTCCCATTTCTTTGAGTTTAAATATGGATAAACTCGGCTCAACAAGTTTAATATTTCTTCCGGGTGTGCCTTTGCAAGATCACTAAGCTGATCAGCAGCGGTGTTCCTTATGAATTGAGTAGAACCAGTGTCTAATAACACTACTAGGCGGTCTAACCTAGACATAACAGTGACCTAGAATGAAGAACACAACTTAAACACAAAAGGTGTCAAGTTCAAATATTTGTTAAAAAAAAAGTGTGGTGTGTTGATGTACCCGTGTGTCTTTGACAGAAAATCCCAAGCTTTATCAAATTCGAGGTTTCAAATCAAGAAATTGACGCTCTTTTTATATAAATTTCCAAATTCCAAATTGAGCGCGAACAAAAAAAAAAAATCAACATGTCTTCTTTTGCAGCAGCAGGCCTCATCACGGATTTTTTAGGCTTAAATGTTTTTTTAAAAATCCTGCTAATTTGTTTAGATTTATGCCAGCGGGGACGGAGGCGGTGGCGGCAGCCCCTAAACTTTACCATTGAAAACAACTAGAAGAAAAAAGAAAATGTAATGACACGTACAATTTATAAAAGCAAAAGCAAAGACAAATCTGAGAAATGAGAATAAACGAATGAAACGAGTTATGTGTCAAAAAACTATAAGATCTTACTCTTTTATTTGTCATTTCTACATTTATTTGTCTTCCAAAATATCCATCTCCAATAAGTGACTTTTTATATGACAAAGTCCATCTCTTTATGACTGAATATTTCTCCCAAAAGTGCATGTGATAAATATTGTTCGTGTTAGTGTTCACCAACTGAAACAATAGCGTTTTCCCAGCATCTATCCTGTAAAAATTGTCATCCTACTAGAGGGTGTTCCAACCATGCTACAGGTACAAGTTCTCTGTAGTTTGCTCGTGGGTTTGATATGTCGTTCGAAACACTAAACTTGCCCAAGCAAAACCTTGATTGATTTTAGTTTAGCTAGTAAATCTTAAGCTGTGCTTGATTTTGTAAGAGATATCTCTTTAGCATAATTACATACACGGCATATTTTGATTCAGTAAGTCAAGAGAAAATAACTAGCCAAGCAAATTGTGTTATATGTGTATCTTTAAATTAATGCAATCAAATTAAGATCAAAATATCAAATCATAAACGTGATATCTCACAGCTCACTTTCTGGAGTTGTTCCAACAATATCGAGGTGTAATTGGCCATGCCTTTAAAGCAATACAGGAGCTTCAATTTAAAATTACATGGATCCTACAGGCCATCATACATAATTACCATTAGAGATTTCTATTTTATCCAATAGACAGCAGGACTATATTTTTATTTTAATTAGATCTTCAAAATTGTGCTAATAATACATATAAACTTGTACATCGTTGTATACGTCCATAAAGCTATTTAGTCTTCCTAATATTGATTCGAGTTGAATCGTAATCTTTTAACTGAACCGATAACAAAGTACAATCTGTTGAGTGTCATTAATCTCATAAATGAACTCTTGAGACATCAGATTTGCAAAATACCAAAACGGATGGTTACGGAGCCCATTCAAGTATGCCTTCGAATTTGACTGCCCTAAAGAAAATGCAAAAGATGAAAAACACACACCAAAAGAAAGAGAAAAAGCAGTTTATCAAAAAGGTGTTCGGGTGTCTTGAAAACAACCTGGTAACAGTCACACATGAAATAAATGGTGTTCGCCAAATTTTCATTTAGGGAAGAAAAAATTATACTTGAAAAGAAAGTGAAAAATTTCTAAATGGTTTCCTTTCTACATTTCACTCATATAGACTTTATTTTGTTAAAAAGATCATCAATCATCAACTGTTACAATGCCTCGTAAGTACTCTTTGATGAAACATGACACTAAGTGCTTCATGTGTGTTCATCTTTAACATAACCATTCGTGGTATTCGTTATCGATTATTTATGGAATGAATGAAATTTACTTTAGAGTTTTTCCCTCTTTCATATACATAAGAGGTTCGGGTCCTCATATCTGATTTTGTTTTTCTTTATTGAAATCAAATCATTACTATTCACTTGAAAGTTCCACATATATTGCACTGGATTCCCGACACTCCAGTTGCAATGTGGTTTCAAAATCTAACTATGTTTTTTATTTGGTTTAGGGGTTCTATACATACGTACATCACAATGTGTGGTTGTTTTTATCAAACACAAGTGTGATTTGGTATTTCGTATCAGTCCCAGATTGATTGATTACACAAATATGTCGTATGTGAACCTTTGATCTTATAAATTACATGGAAACGATTTGAACTATATCATAGACTTCAAGATAAATAAAATGATTTGATTCAGAAACAACAAAAATTTGATTGAGACCCAATAACTTCTTATGTAGACCCATACTTTAATCTCTTTCTATGTTGAATACAAAACTCTTTCGGAAATCGGTGATTCTAACAATTTTTTTTTAAAGGTGCTCCAAGAACTTACTCCAAGACTTACTCTGTCCCAAAACGTCCATACGAATCTGCTCGTTTAGATGCTGAATTAAAATTAGCTGGTGAATATGGTTTAAAAAACAAACGTGAAATTTACAGAATTAACTTACAATTATCTAAAATTCGTCGTGCTGCCCGTGACTTGTTAACCAGAGATGAAAAAGATCCAAAACGTTTATTTGAAGGTAATGCTTTAATTAGAAGATTAGTAAGAGCTGGTATTTTATCAGAAGATAAAAAAAAATTAGATTACGTTTTAGCTTTAAGACCAGAAGATTTCTTAGAACGTCGTTTACAAACTCAAGTTTACAAATTAGGTTTAGCTAGATCCATCCATCACGCTCGTGTTTTGATCTCTCAAAGACATATTGCCGTTGGTAAACAAATTGTTAACATCCCATCTTTTGTTGTTAGATTAGATTCTCAAAAACACATTGATTTTGCCAAAACTTCTCCATTCGGTGGTGCCAGAGCTGGTAGAGTTGCTAGAAAGAACCAAGGTAAAGGTTCCGAAGAAGCTGCTGAAGATGAAGAATAAATTTAACAATTTGTTCTAAATCTCATCCAAACAAATCAAAAATCAAATAACCTTTTTCTTTTTTTTTATCTAATTATTTTTAAATTACTTTTTAATATAGAAATGGCTATTCTTTTTTTTTGGTTCTGTTTCCTTGTTACTCTATTTGATTCCCCTTCAGAAATTTGTGTCTTGTAGGATACATTTGAATTTCCTAGGTTTGTATATTAGTAGTTATTGTTTTGTGTTTATTATTGTTATTTAATTCAGGGTTTTTAAATTAAATTTCAATCAATGTTTGTGTAGTGTAAACTATATAACAGCTTGTTGATCTTTACTCCACAATCATACAACATTGATTAGTTATGAGCTTTTGGTGATTTGATGTTTTGTGTCAATTAACCAAAAGATTACGAATTTTGGTTTTGGCGCAACAAAAACAAGCAAACTTGGGCATGCGTTATCCCCCTAATTGGTTAGACCACGGACATATACTGAGTTGAGCTGTTGTATTAAGGAGTTGTGTTATATAATTAAAATCAGAAAGAAAAATTTCAGGCTCTTCCAACTTTTATTTAGCATCAAGATCAAGCTCGAGATAAGGTCCGCACAGCTCAAGACAAGATGGCTCATACGTAAGCACCAAGATATTAATTTCTTCAAGATGAAATACTAAGTACCTTGTAACTATATAGTCAAGGTTATAGAAAGCGTACGCGTTACGCATTCGCTCGTGCGTTTAGAAAACACGGTACTCAACCACTTTCCACCTATTTACACACTTACAAAGTTGGTGATGTTGTTGATGTTAAAGGTAATGGTGCTTTCCAAAAAGGTTTACCACATAAGATCTATCATGGTAAAACAGGTGTTGTCTTTGATGTCACAAGATCTGCTGTTGGTGTCTTACTCTATAAAATTTTAGGTAATAGATACATTGAAAAGAGAATTCATGTTAAAGTTGAACATGTCAAACATAGTGATAGTCGTAAAGAGTTCTTGTTAAGAGTTAAATCAAATGCTGAAAAGAAGCGTTTGGCTAAGGAAAAGGGTGAAACCGTTCAATTGAAACGTCAACCTGATAAACCAAGAGAAGCTCATGTTGTCACTACTACTAACAACAAGCCAATCACCATTGGACCAATTCCATACGAGACTTTTATCTAGTTTGTTTATTTCTATCTACTGTATATTGTCTATTAAAATCTAGCTGGAACTCATATCACTGAGTACAATAATACACATAAATATTTGCCTTTATTTCACTTCAGTTTCACCGCGTGTAATTATTCTTATTAGCATTGCGTCACTCTGCTCATAATCCATTCTTCAAAGTTAACTAAATTAAACTTGACGACGGCTCATTGACATATTGCATGGTCCTTCGGGATTAATACTCATACTTTTTTTTTTTACCGTCGGATCTATCTTGAATAGTCAATCAATAAAAGTTAACGCAAAGCTCTGGTATCTGGGTTTATATAACAGTATATAAATGATTAACAGTATTATTGAGATCTAAGTGAGAATTTCTCAGAAATCAGTTCCGTTATATTTTTCCTTCCTGATCTTAATGTGTATTAGTTGGATAAATATTTATATAAATTATTCTAAAAGGTGTACTATTACGCCAAACCATAGTTTACTGGTCCAGTTTACTGGTCCAGTTTACTGGTCCAGTTTACTGGTTCAGTTTACCTGTAAGCAGCTAACCTCAAACTTGAAGCTGCTTGAAGATGGTTTTGAGGGAGTTTCATCCAGTAATTCATTCATCTGAATTGAATGGTTTATGATACCAATTAATTTTCTCTATTAAAAGTTGAAATTTTTTAAAATCAATTACAAATGTTTTATACTTTTCAGCAATGAAGAAAGCATAGGTTCTCTAGCTTGGTGAAGTTGAATCAACAAGTAGATGAAATATTCAACGAATTAGAGACTTTATACCACTCATATTTGATGTTTGATATTCGATTATATACCCAATTAACGTCCAAATCCAGTAATGGTCCGGATTTAGCCTCGTTCTCTTTTTTCCAAAAAAAGACTTGAAAGATTACATAATCACAAAGCTCATCTCAAAATAAATTTTTCACTTTTTATATATCGTTTAAGCTGCGTTAAATTAGGCACAATAGAAACTGTTATCAAACACATATGAAACTAGAGATTTAAATTCTTGCGTTTTTTGATAGATTCGTTAATTTGAATTTGTATTGACTGAACTTCAAAGGTTATACAGACAGGATTTAGAAAGAGCCTTACCATAGTGGAGACGACCCCTACTATATAGAGAAGATACAACTATTGTTAAAATGACAAAGAGAAGTATAGCAAGTGAAGCTGAAGAATCCATATCTTATTTATCCAGTGATGAAAAATCTTCAACTCTGAAAAGCTCCCAACGATCGAATAAAGAGAACCATGAAAACGTTAAGCCTTGGGTACATTTTGTAGCTGGTGGTATTGGTGGTATGGCTGGTGCCATTTGTACATCACCATTTGATGTTGTTAAAACGAGATTACAAAGTGATGTTTATAAAAATCTATACAAGCATAATGTGTCATCAAGTCATAACGTTGTTGTACAAAGTGTACAACACTTTAAAGAAACTTTTAACATTATTTATAACGTTAGAAAATTAGAAGGTTTCACTGCATTATTTAAAGGTTTAGGACCAAATTTAGTCGGTGTAATACCTGCTAGATCTATAAACTTCTTCACCTATGGTTTAGGTAAAGAAGTGTTGTCAAAAAATTTCAACAATGGGAACGAAGCAACATGGATCCATTTAACAAGTGCCTTAATTGCAGGTATTGCAACATCAACAGCTACAAATCCAATTTGGTTAGTTAAGACAAGATTACAATTGGATAAATCATCAACTAAACTTTATAAAAACTCATTCGATTGTGTTAAATCAGTTTTAAGAAACGAAGGTGTCAAAGGTTTATACAAGGGTTTATTTGCATCATATTTAGGATCTGCAGAATCAACATTACAATGGGTATTGTATGAACAGATGAAGACAATTATATCTGAAAAGTCTCAAAAGAGAGAAGCACAGGGAATTGAAAGAACTAAACTTGATTCATTTTTAGAATGGGGTGCTAGATCAGGTTCTGCTGGTTTTGCTAAATTCATTGCATCTCTAATAACTTATCCTCATGAAGTTATTAGAACAAGATTAAGACAAGTCCCATTAGAAGGTGGTAAACCAAAATACACTGGTGTCATTCAATGCTTCAAGCTGATTGTAAGGGAAGAAGGTTTGAGTTCAATGTATGGTGGGCTGACTCCACATTTGTTAAGAACCGTTCCAAATAGTATAATCATGTTTGGTACGTGGGAGTTGGTGATTAAACTTTTATCCTAAAGATAAACTAACATAGAGAGAGTGTTTTCAGTTCTTTTTCAAGGAGCAAGTTCCTTCGAGGTTTGGTATTCGTGTTGATTGATCCTGTTCATAAATTACATTCTGTTTAAATTATGGTGCAAAAATTTGTACATAAAAATTCTGCCACATTGAATGATGCTAATATTTTATCTTTCACTAAGTATAGATACGGTATATATTAATTTCATATAGAGAATCATGGTAATGCACCTTGATACATAAATTTCAAAACCTCGTTAACGTTCAATTTAGGTTTTATCTCTTGTGCATTATGTGTCTCTTCATCTTTCAATCCATTTGTAATTTCTTCTTTAGTATGGAAACCTTGGAATTGATATTGTTCTCTCCTTATAGTAAACTCGTTTAATGCCCAATCGGTTAAATCTTCATCATCCTTTAGCAGTAAATCAATTGATTTTTGTTTACTTTCGTCTAACCATTCTATCAACTCTGGTAATTTCTTCTTTCTAAGCAAAGTTGTCAATAGAGTCTCTTGTTCTGTAGTTGGGAACTGTGATAATGGATAAACAACTGTTTTATTCAATATCTCAGAATAGTTTGATAGAGTTTGTGATAGCGATGATAGTTGTGTTAAGATGATATTGAACTGACTTTGTAACGAGATCCAATTGGTTAGTTGTGAATTCTTTAGTTCGTTTTGTAGCTTGTTTAAAGAGTGTGTTATCTGTGTGAGTCTTAACCTTAAAGCTTCGAGAGCTTCTACTGGAACTCCTGAGTAGTCTACGGGAGACTGTGCCACCGCTTGAATCTCTGCCTGCATTTGACTATCTTCTCAAAGTTTGAAAGCCTTTAGAGTAGATAAACCATTTTAGTTGAGTTCTCTAAAGGTTTTCACGATTGTGCTTATTCTTTTATTTTTACCATCGGGAAAATTTCAGACGTATATTTTGACCAGTGCTATTCAAAAGCATTGGAAAGGCTCTTTACACACCATCAGTACAATGGCAAAGTTCCAGAACAAGTCGATCTTGGATCAAGAGAGTGAGTCATTTGTTTCAAAGTCACAATGTTTGCCTATCAATCACTAACCAAAGAATCTGTATAGGGAAACGACAAAAGATAAAAGATCTTAAAAAGGCTAAACAACAAAGACAAGATGAATATCTTGATAAACTGAAAAACATAAACCAATATAGGCTTTGGAAGAAGCTCAATGAGCTTAGAGGAAAGAAAGTGGTGCTTGGAGGACGATTAAGTATAAACGAAGAGAGAATTCTTCTAAATCTGGAGAAAGATCTGAGTAATTTGAAGAAGTTGAACTTATTAACCATAGAGATTGATGAAGAGGATAAGATCAAAGAGGAAGAACAAAAGGCAACTGAGGATGATATCGAATTAGGTGAAAACAGTATCTTTTATCATCCAGAATGGAATCCATCAGGTAAAACGGTATTAGGTTTGAAGAACATTGATATAAGGACCTTTACGCCTCAAGTGCAATACAAATCACTGGATATACCACTTCCTGTCAAATCACAGATAACCTATGAATCAGAAGCTGTGTTAGATATAACAGAGCCTGTCGTTGATGATAAACAAGTGGCGATCAAGGCTGAGGTTAGTAAAAAATTCATACCTTCATCCATAAGGAGAAGACAATAAAAGGGGCTAGCTACATTTATATTTATTCTGCTCAGCTGGTTTTTTTTCATAAAATTTGTAACATTTATTCTTTTTTTTTTTGTATGGTTGTAGATAAGATTATACCTGAAGGAACTTTTTTTGGTTGAACTCAAAAAGTGAATGGATATCAAATCTTTTTTTACTTTTCTTCATTCAATTCTCTTCATTATTATCGAATCATACATGCAAATATGTATATAAACACATACTTGTTATATTTGTGATTTTTTTTTTCTTCCTATCGTAAAAACGTTTCTAACATATTTTCTAAACTTCCTTTGTTTGCTTTAAATTCTTTGAATATTTAAATTGATTGATTGAATAAAGATATTATTTAAGAGAAGCAAAGATTTTTTCAACATCAGCAACAGCTTCGTTTAAAACTTTTTCTTGGAATTTTGGGTTTGCTAGTTCTTTTTCAACTTTAGAAATGACTGAAGTGGATAGTTGTTCTTGTTCTAATTGACGGATTGAAGCTTCGTATCTAACCCATGAATCTAAAACAGCTTGAGCTTCATGAGCTAAATCAACTTTTTGTTTTAATTCAAAGGCTTTACCTTCTAATTCAACTGTTTCTTTGGAAACTTCAAACAAGACTTTAGTAGTGTCAACAACGTCCTTTAATTCAGAGACTGAATCAATTCTAGTTTTAACAGCTTCAACATGTTTCACTCTTGATTGATTTAAAATATCAGAAACAGATTGAACTCTAGAATCAGCCCAGTCTTTATATAGAGGAGCAACAACTTTTGAAATGATAGTGGCAAAGGCTAGGAAAGTACCTAATAAAATGGTTTCTTCATTGACAACGTACAATTCATTTGAAATGGCATAAATTGAACCAGCAGAAATAGTGGCTAAAATACCAGTTTTGGATAAACCAGAATTACCTGGTAAGGCATCGATGATTGAAGTAGCCTTCTTTTGTTCTGGGGTTTGGGTCGATTGATAACGAATACCAATTGAAGAAATGGTAGAACGTGGGATAAAAGCAGCTGGACGAGCAGCTAAATCAGAAAAAAAAGTTAGTATATAGTTC
>JAJMFM010000004.1:7580-79067 GCA_030574875.1 Taiozyma peoriensis
TTTTCTTTAGACTATTTGTAATGTTTTAACATGTATAAATTTCTTTGGACAAGACAAAAAAAAAAGACTTAGGAAAAACAAACCCGGAAATGACATCAAATGGGTTTTTTTCAAGGCTATCTTTTAGCCTGAATTTATACTGATTAGAGAAGATATTTTAGGTTATATAAAGGAGAAAAGTGATTGCGGAATTAGAGAATTCAAATGATAATGAATCCTAATTTTAGATATGGATTCCTCTGAATTTAAAGAGGGGTGGAGTTTAGTTTTATTTTTGCTAGTTGGAAGTTAGAACAGATTTTCTATCGTACGTCTTTTGTGATTAATGTGGAACGATTTATTATAATCAAAAGACTTATTGATCGCGCCTAGCCTAATAATCCCATAGTGTATATATAAGGCCATGATTTTTGATTACAAATTTTAAATTTCGTAAAATATTTAAATACCATACCGAGTTTAATTCTGGTTGGAGATACTTGTCCGTTGTAGCCAATTGTATATGTTCTTGAAACTCTTATTTTATTTTAGATAAACCTTATTTACTCATCTGACACAATTCATTATGCACTGTCGAATTTGATCTTTTCAAATACAAAACATAATCGATCAATCGAATCTATTTAACGTTTGTAACGGTTTGTCTTGGTTTAGAAAAAAAAAATATCGTGTAACTGTTATTTTGTCCTTATTTCGAGTGAGTGCAGATTTTAATGTGTGGTTATGCACTTGGAAGAACACAAAGTGATGGTAAAAAAAATTAATTGATAGTATGAATAGCCTAATAATATGTGAGACTAATGCAAACGAAGGACTGCTTTTGCATAAAAATCATACCATTTTCAAATGAAGGTCATAGTAAATGTCTGCAGGAATATGTAAGAACATGGGACAAAATAGCGAGTGTCTTAACTTTTGAACGATGAACCTCATTCGTTGTCCGAAAAACATCTTCATCCCCGGTTATCAGATGGTCACGGGATAGCATGGTTCTTTATCATGTATATCGAAATAAAAGCAGTTTTAACTTATTCATGGATATACTATTGTGCTTTATATCAGATTTTAAGAGTATTGAGCAAGGTCAGAGATGACTTTGAGAACCACTTCATCCTTTGGCGGCCATATAGCTAATTTATTGAAAGTTTGCCCCCTCAACATTTTGTTTACTTGTAGTTACGTGCACTGGAGACATAGATAAAGGCTGAATACTTTGTGATAACTTACACTAACCATGCTGAAGTTTAGTCGAATTATCATTCATAATCAGGTCTAAAAATACTATTTATTAGGAAAATAAAGCCTTAAAAAACACAACTATACGATTATAACCAGTACCAAGAGTACGACCAAGACTACAATCAACAACCCAATACAACAATCACTAGCCTTCTCCTGATTTTTTCTTATCACATGTTCTACCCTTTTTAAACCTCTCCCAACTTTACTACCAACTCTATCCAAATCGTTCTCTAGATCATCCATTATAAATGCCTGTTCTTCTAGTTCTGTCCCCATTGTTCTAGCTTGTTGGTTTATCGTTTGCATACTATTATAAACCCCATCTAAATGCTGATCCTGTTCTCTTAAAATTTCTTGTTGTAAAAATTTATTAGCTGTATTCCCTTCACCTTCATCATTTTCATCTTCCTGTTGCCCAGGTTCGATACCCTCATCATATCTTACAAATGGGTTGCTTGTGCCCGTTGATGATCCTACTTTAGCCTTCCATTGGGATGATAAATCTTTATACGATTCATCTAGTTGTTTGACAATTCCTTCTCTTTTAAGCAATTCTGATGCAGACAGCTGGAAAAACTCAGGATCATCTTTACTTGTCTGAATGGATTCTTTAAGGTCCTGTATGGTTTCTTGTAGTTCTTGTAAATTGTTTTGAAAATCAACCTTGTTATCATCATTTATATGGATAATTCTATTAATAAATCCTTTTAAAGTCGATTGTTGATGTTGTGCATCTTCAAGAACTTCATAAAATGGATCCATCTTGTAAACCAATCTTGTTGTATATTTGTATTAAGGATGATGAATATCTAGTCTTGCAAGTTTCCTTTTCCTTTCCATTCTATTTTCAATAAGCATTATATTGAGAATCTGAACTAATTAATATTGTTTTTCGAATATTTGAAAATGTCATAACCGCAGTTACAAAATTAAAAAGTCTCATCTCTTTGAAATTTTAAATTGTTTCGCGTAATCACACTCATTTGACATGTCTAATAACTCAATAAGCAAACATAAAATTGAAGAAAATCCCTTTGAGAAAACATAATAAGAGCCTGTTACCAAAGACATACAAATAAATCATAGTATGAGCTCTGAGAATATAGAAATCACTGATGGTGATACCATTGTCAATGATGCAGATGTAGAGCAACAAGAACAAATACCAACTACTACTACAACAACAACTGATGCCAACCAAAGCGATGGCCCCGGTTCGATTCAACAAGAGCAAAAAGGTGAGGCAGAGTCTTTAAACCGACAAGAGCCTTCCTCAGAACCAGTACCAGCAACAACAACAACATCGTCTACTTCTACCGCTACTCAATCGCCACAGATTAAACAAGAAGAACTCACAGCTTCATCTAGAAACACACCTGTACCACAGTCACTACAATTTCAAGTTCCCCAAGATTTAAAAGCCTCTGAGATAATAGGCGGTGCTCCAGTCAGACAATGGTTGAACGAATTTGTAACTCCAACGCTTATAGAAGGAGTTCGAAAGATATCTAAAGATAGACCCCAAGATCCATTACGTGTGTTGGGTGAGTATCTTATCGAACAAAGTAAGAAGAACCAGCAGTAACAATATTGAAAATACTACATAGTATGCTATGTTATATGTGTATATAAAAACAACTTACTCCAACTTATATTCAAATATCATAGACTCATAAAAGCTAAAAAGAAAATTCAGCTGTAGGATGTAACACACTAATATATAAGTGGTTCAAAAACGTGTTCAGTTGTACAATAGATTATAACGAATGATTAAAGATTGTATTTCTAGAACTTTTCCTCCTTAAGAATTTGATCTTGGTAATTATGTTGCAAAATATTCAAACCCCAGCTACCAACTATATTCAAAACACCAACTCTCCAACCTCTAAACAAAGCTTCAATTCCACCGTTAATCCCATTAGTGTAGTATATATCGATCAAAGTCTTCCAAATACCATTATAAGTACCAAATTTAACAACCAACTTACTCTCATCAGGAATCTTTAAAGTGTTTGTTGATTCAGTTGATTTTCTCAATAGGTAAGACACTTGTGATCTTCTTAATAACGTTTCAATTGGTAACTTGACAAAAAGTGTTACTAATGACGATACCAAGTTTGCTGTACTATATAATGTTGGATGTGCATATGCGTCAATACCAAATTTTACATAAAGTAAATATGGTGTGAATTTCTTGAAAAAATTATTAGCCAAAGTGGTTAAAATGGTTGGCACTATTAAAGATAATGGACATGTCAAGAATTTCAGGTTCTTGATAGACTTTCTAATACTTCTTTCATTGTTATCAATCGAGGTCACTATCAACCTTGTTCTTATCAAATCTAAAGGAGATAATAACAATCCGGTGATAAGTGATGCTGACAAAGATAATAATAGTGTTGTAGAAGGATCAGGAGAATGTGTCACATCAACGAAAAATGGATCTGGAATTTGTAAAAAAGGCGATATAAACCCAGTAATCCAAGCTTCTAGAGTTATTGAAAGCGTATTTAGTATAAAAGTAGCATTGCTAGCTCTCCACAGTCCCCTAGCTCCTTCCTGTGATAAGAGGCTTGACATGACATCCACAGTGTTCAACGAGACTGGCTCCAAGTATTTTGTCTTCAGGCTCTGAACGGTATTCAAGGGCTTTGGTTTCACCTCTTCTGATCTTGACGGTCTCTTTATAGTTCTTGTTCTCATATGTAAAACATCTGAATCTGAGGAGTCCCTTGTTTGAAAATAATTAATCTCCTCATCCTCTTCATCCTCATCAACGTCATCATCCAACTCAGGTATACTTTCTCCTGTAACTTTCTTATTACTCTTTTTCTGTGCAACAGTCTCAAACTCACCAACTTGTAATAACAATCTTGCTACTTCAAAAGGTTGAGCAATAAGGGATCTAATGTAGTTTTTCACAAACGAGTTAACCAAAGATCTTAACAGCTCCCCAACGTTGTTCCAGTCAAAGTATTCGCTGAACTCTAAATCTGAATACATATTCTTTCTTATGTTTTCATTGTAATTATTCACCTTTGCCAAATCCCTCAAAGTACGATTACTATAAGAGCCACCTTTATTATTGCTAAATCCTCCAAGCCCAACACCATTCGATATAGAATTTTTTATACTAGTTCCTCTTGAAATTTTGGAAGCAATGGTATTACCATGTTCATCCACAACACCTATACCGGGTCTATAAACAGCTGTATATCCACCATTGAAGGACTCTGCGTCATGATATGGTCTGAGATTCTTTGTTGAATCAGACATTGTTTGAAAAGCACAAAAAGAAGAGAAAGACACCACCACTTCTTTCACGAAATTGACCCGTTCCAAGTTTTGAACAGAGAGATATAAGTTATATCAGTGATATGGGTATTGTTATAAATTTATAGTAACAAAAGCTTCTCAGTTGCTTCAAGTTCTTTGTTTATTTTAATACGTATATTAGATTTTGCCATTTGATTTGATAGTTAAAAATTACAGAATGTTTTCGCGGGTACTTAAGAGTTATGTTTTATCGTCTACAATGGAATTAAATAAATACTTCTTTTTGTAATCACTTCATTCATTTTCATTAGCTTTTATGTTTTAGCATTTACCAGTTTTCAAAGGTTGATATTTTCCTTGTCCTCAGATTCTTCCGAGTCTATAGGTTTTAAATCGTATTTTTTCAATCCCTTAGGTGTACCCACCTGAGTATTGCTGAGGTAGGAGTTTGTGCTTAATACTCTATTGGTGACTTGGTTCTTGTTAGAATTTGGGGACTGTGATAATGCCTTAGTTCCATCAGAGGTATTTGATAAGGCAACAGTCCCCATGAGTGTCTTCAATCTTTCAATGTTGAAACTTGATAGCTTATCCACTAATGATTCGTGATCTTTAGACAATTGTTTGAACTCTTCGTATCTTTTGTTGTACGTTTCATTTAAAGTTTCTAGCCTTGTTTCTATGATTGCCCTTTTTTCAACGAGTTGTATTAAATCATCATTCATTTGAGATTTCTTGTATTGTTTCTCTAGTTTGACATTCAATTCTTGAATTTGTTTATCCTTAAGTTGAATTTCTAATTCTTGTTTCTCGAGTCTTTGTTGTAACTCTTTATTCACTAGTTTTTCGGCATTGTTGTTTGCTGATTGTAATCTTGATTCTATTACACTAAGCCTGCTTTCAATTATCGTTTGAAGACTGTCGATTTTCTCTTCACTATTAAATGACTTTAAGGACTCAATCTGGTCATGTAATTTGGGGAATTTTTCAATGATTTGAATATGCTTGGAATCTAACTCTTTTGAGAAATTTTCTTTAATGGAGTTCTCTAGTGCTGATATATCGATTGAACTTTTCAAATTACTAATAGATCTCTCTGTTGTTTCGGGAAATTTTGAAATGGATTTTGATAGCTCAATAATCTTTTCGTCATGAGAATGAGAGTTAATCTTTAGCTCTTCAAGTAGCTGGTTGACATTTGTCAAATCCGCAGTCTTACTACTCTCTAGCTGACTTCTGATATCATCATAGTTGCTATATGACTTGTTGATGTATTCTTTCAAGTCCAAACCCTCGACTAGAGAATAAATCCTTGAAATAGAGTCATGTTGTGATTTCTGAGATTCTGAAACTTCACTTTTGAAAGACGTGAGTGAGTCTTTCGTCGTTTGATGTTGGCTTAACAGTTCAGATAAACTTTCTTTGAATGTTGTAAAATTATTTAAACATTCTATCTTTGATGCAATATCATCATTAACTCTTCTTATCTCACTCAATTCTTTAACAATAGTTGGATCTGTTTGACTAACAGATGATATCTGACTTGTTAAATCTGTTTTCAACTCTGCAATTGTCTCTATCTGCTTCTGTAAAGGAGTGATAGTCGCAAGCAACAATTGCTCGATTTTTTTCTCTGACAGTTGATTAGACTCTTGACTAGCATTACTAACATTTGTTAGCAGATCCTTCAAATGCGTATTGTTATTCGATGATCTAGCCACCAGGTTTTCCAAATCCAACTGAGTATGTTTAACAGAGGTATCCACACTCTGTATCAAACTCTTCAAACTTGATTGAGTTTCAGTTATTCTCTTCAATTGATGCTCAACTTCCGAGTTATCAAAACTTTGTGCGAACTGAAGTCTACCGACAGAGGTTGGACTCGTGCTCCTAGAATTACTATTATTCACCCTGAGCATGCGTGGTGAAACCGGTAGCGGTGGCGGGTTTCTCATAGGATCATTACTATCCCACATTCTACCACTTGTACTAGACTTAGGTTGGACAGGTGATTGTAACGTGTTTGAATTCTCATTTGACGTGGTATTTGGATCGACATTTTCTTTGAAATTAGCAGCACTAACTGAGTTGAACTCCCCCATTATTTTACCTTTTCTAAACCCTTCCAAACTAAACCGTTTCTTTAGGCTCACCAATCACTTAGGCATCATCGAGTTTAAAAAGGTAAACACATAGGCCATTTCGAAATGTAAACAAACAAATATATTCAGTTTGAAAAACGTAATCCGAGGACATTTATGCACGTGAAAGATTTCGAGAAAACCCGTATTTCTGTCACGAGCACACTTGGTGACAAAAATTTTCCAAGCGTAAATTTTAAACTCGGTGGATTTTTCAGAACTTGATATTCTGGTGAAAAATTCGACGCAGTAGTTGGTCTATTTTTTTTTGGATTATTACTGGAATAAAGCATTGAAGTGTGAATAAAGATTGGAAAGGTGGTCATTTTACAGACTATTCAAAGGTAAAGATGGCTAAATTCATTAAATCTGGTAAAGTTGGTAAGTAATAACGTTGAAAAGAGGATTTTATTGGTGGTTTTGTCATTTCTAGCTGTTAGTGAAGTCTACTATTCCAACTCGATGAGATGATGAGCATAGGTGTGAATAGATCGTGTGAAAGTTTTAAGCACTATTGGAACCCCCCAAATTCACAAGGATAAAGTGTTATGAATCATATCACAATAAAAGTAATAGGAGTTGTAATAGTTTTGTGAAGGTTGAATTTAATTTCGCAACTTTATGGAGATTATATGTGTCAAAATGTAACTTTAGTCACTCATTATATCAAATTTTTGAAATAGGAAGGTCCCGTCCGTTGAAATGAACTTCTATGATTCAATCAGACACACTGCTGAATAAACCCCAATCTCCTCATTACACCATGGATAAGTTCTAACATATACAATATAGCCGTTGTTGTCCGTGGTCGTTACGCTGGTAAAAAAGTCGTTATCGTCAAACCACATGATGAAGGTTCAAAAGCTCATGCTTTCCCTCACGCTTTAGTTGCTGGTATTGAAAGATATCCATCCAAGGTTACTAAGAGTATTGGTTCTAAAAAATTAGCCAAAAAATCAAAGGTTAAACCATTCATCAAAGCTATCAACTACAACCATTTACTACCAACCCGTTATACCCTAGACGTTGAAGACTTCAAAGCTGCCATTAACACTGAAACTTTCGAAGAACCATCCCAACGTGAAGAAGCTAAGAAAGTTGTCAAAAAAGCTTTCGAAAGTAGATATCAAGCTGGTAAGAACAAATGGTTTTTTACTAAACTAAACTTTTAGATCAAACAGATGCTCTATCTTTGAACTATTAGTTTTGTTTTTGTATTTTAGAACATGGCCTCAGTTTTATTAAAAGTTAATATATAAAAGTAGAAAAAAACGTTTCTATAGTAGTATTCTGTAATTAACATGTTTTCGAACTGATCAGCTTCATGATTATATTCTACTAAATGATTTTCGATTTCTGATATTTTCCTTGGAGTTTTCATACCTCATCGCACGAAAAGTGGAAAAAAAAAGACTAATTCTATATACTCGATGATGAAGATGAACGGTATACAACAATCAAACAATTGAAGGTCTGATCTGTATCAATAGATCAATATGCTTGCTAAAGGTTGTCTATCGAGGGTTATAGCTAGACAGGGAACTCGTTTCTCATCAACCGAATCCACCAGAATCATACTAAAGAGACCTGTTTTCGACATCAAGGGTATTGTGAATGATATTGACGTTATACTTGATTCTGCTAAAAGAAGACGATTATCTCCAACTATTCTAGATTCTATTGCCAAGTTACCAGTCTATTATAAGGAATTCAATGAGCTGAGATCATCCCAGAACGATCTTACACATAGAAGAAATATTTTACAGACAAATTTGAAAGATGCAATGAAAAGGAAGTCAAATATAACTGAAATAAAGAGCCAGCTTTTAGAGATGAAGGCCACTGAAAGGGAATTGATATCTCAAGTCAAAGAACGTGAGATAGAATTGTATGACATTTTAGAGACAATACCGAACAAGATAGATCCATCTGTTTGGAATGAAGAAATAGTGATAAATACATTAAATCCACAAAATAACTATACTGAAAGCAAAGATTTGAAACATGACAAAATTGCCGTGGAATTGGGACTTTTGGATCTTGCCACTGCATCAAGTGTTAGTGGGTCTTCTTGGTACTACTTACTAGGTGATGGTGCTCTTTTAGAGCAAGCTTTAGTTCAATACTCATTGGCACTAGCCAGAAAGCATGGCTTCCAGCCTGTGATACCACCATCGATTGTTCGTAATGAAGTCTCAAACGCTTGTGGATTCAGACCAAGGGATCAAAATAACGAAGAGCAGACTTATCAATTGAAAAATGGTGATCTTTGTCTAACAGGTACAGCTGAAATACCACTAGCTGGGCTAGGTATTGATAAGGTATTTGAAGAGGCAGTTCTTCCGAAAAAAGTTGTTGGGATCAGTAGAAGTTATAGAGCTGAAGCAGGATCTAGAGGTCAAGATACCAAAGGTCTGTACCGTGTTCATGAGTTTACAAAAGTTGAATTGTTCGTATGGACTACTCAATCACAATCAAGTGCAGAGTTGGAAAAATTGAGATTATTTCAAGAAGAGCTGATTTCTTCCTTAGGATTAAGTGCTAAAGTGATTAACATGCCCGATTTTGATTTGGGAGCTCCAGCTTTGAAAAAATATGATATAGAAGCATGGATGCCAGGTCGTGGGTCGTTTGGAGAAGTAACCTCATCTTCGAATTGCACAGATTTCCAATCAAGAAGATTGAACACCAAGTACAGAAATGCAGAGGATAACAAGTTATACTTTGCCCATACTTTAAACGGGACCGCTTTAGCAGTGCCTAGAGTGATTATTGCAATAATTGAGAACTTCTATGATCCAATCAATAAGACTATATCCATTCCCAAAGTTCTACAAAGATATATGGATGATAGAGAATTTATCAATGGTCAATAGAACCATCTTATAGACTAAAAATAGCACTCGACTTAACGCTCACATGTACATATATAGATCGAGCCACTAAATACATCCATTTCATCCTAATCATTGCAACTCATTTGTCTCTTTCAACAATCGTTGTAAAACTTCAACCTCATCGATTAATGGGAGTTACTGCTGCCCGAGGCGAATCAGCTTCTCTTGTTTTTGATACTGGCACTTTTTTTTTCTCTCTCTCTCAATTAGTAGTGATAATTTAAAGGAAAGAAAAAATTCGGTAGTAACTAACAAAAATAAGCCCTAAGTTTATACAAAGAGGCTAAAAGGGTCATTTCAATTGCATTAAAGTAACGGAGAATTTTGGACAATACTTTATACCTCATCAATTTCAATTACACAAAGTCCAATACCGCTGCTGATTTATACACAAAGAGTTAATTGTTTTTCCAAAAAAAAAAATCCATTGAATTTCTTCTAGTACTCACTTCTGCGTGGCAATACGACTGCAGTTCTAACGATAGTGGTTATTACACAAGCACAGCTTGTTCCTTATAGTTGAACTTTTAACGACAAAATGAAAATCACCAAAAGACAAGAGAAACAACTAGTTGATATTTCTGAAGGGCTTCAAAATCTTATAAAATCCATTAATGATGCTTCAGAGCAAGCTTTACCCAAACTTTTAAACTCGAATTTAAAATGGGATACCTCTAAAGGCACTCTGCTCAATTGGGTCACAGTGCTAAACAAATTTGATGAAATCTTAGAACGAATTACCAAGCAGTATAATCTAACCGATGAATTCGCTAAACCTATTGAATTGGAAAAGAAAGATACTGTTTTAGTTGTGGCAATTTTAGATTTTACTCATCTTCTATTGGAGAATTGTACAGTCAAGTCAGTATATGCCAGTTCACATAGATTATACGATCTTTTGAACTCACCAACTGTTCCAGTTCTCATTGGGGTATTAAAATGTTTTGTCGTGCTGGCTAAGAAATTTTCATTCAAGTCTATGAAGAAGAGCATACTGTCTTCTAGTAAAGTCAACGATAGAATTTATCCATTTGCGTTATTTCTACCCGCATCAACTTTGGCTGCAAATACTGGCTCGAATGAAAGCCTTTCACTTGCAGATTTCATCAAAGATAACACTCAAGTTCCAACAAAATGGAAGCAATTGGAGTACATCTATTATCCAACTGCAGAATCCAAGCAAAGACAGCTGTTATCGTCGTCTTTTATAGATGATTCACCATCAATCAAGAGGGTTAGAACACAAGAGCAATCTCAAAGCCAACAGCAACAACATTTCTCTTCACCAAGCAAGAAGAGGAAAGATCAAGACCAAGCTTCTCAACGTCAACATGCTATTCACGATGATGAGAATAAAATTACCAAATCTTCACGGTTAGTCATTTCAGAAGAAGATATAAGAAAACTTTCATTACAACAAATCTTTGATCAAGGAAGTCAACTTCTGCCTAGTAGATCGTGGTTGAGATTCGGATTAAAAGCACTACTAGCTAAAGCTTTCAACACAGATTCATATGAAAATATCAAGCTAAGACAAGACTTGGTGGTAATCAAAAGTTTGGCCATTGCTATATTAGTGTCAGTTCATAGAGAATTTGAGATTACAGCAAGAATTTTTGAAGCTGATCCAACTCTTTTAAGCTCATTGATTGATTTGATCAATCTTCATAACAACGTCCCTGTTGAAGTTAGGATTTCCGCCATCAAGGCTTTGGACTGTATTTCATCAATGAAAAGTTGGTCTCCAGAAATAGTGAGAGGCTTAGGTGGAAGTGTTTCTCATGGTTTGTTATTTCAAAATATAAGGCATATCATCAAACAAATCAAGGGAAATGATCCCAAGATAAATGAAGAGTTCAATACTTTGTTCTTCAGTCTTATTGGGAACATCGTTGATACTAAAACGTTGAGTAGTATTCTTGTGTCTGCTGGATTACTTCAACACTTGTCCGAGTTTTTAACACTAAGAAGCGACCATAGAACAACGTTGGCTACTGCTGTTCATCTATTGGACGCAACAATTACAAACGTATCAGATAACGTTGCTTCTTTCAGGGACAATGATGGATTCAACTCTTTAATAAATGCAATTGGTTACGAAGTTGAATTCGCTTTGAATAATCCAAATTATGGCGGTGGTCCACCAACGTTAACCATTGTCCATTACAGCATCAGCTTCAAGCAAGCAAATTACCTGCGTTCTTTGTTAAAGTTTGTTCATCATTTATTACAAAAGGAAAGTGGAGATAGAGTCAGAAACTTGTTTGATTCTCCTCTTCTTGGTCACATTAACAAAATTCTAACAAATGTCCCTACATTTGGTTTCACGTTATTGACACTAGCAATCAACATAGTTTCTGCAATAATTCATAATGAACCAACCTCTTATTCTATTCTGAAAGAAGCTAGCACCATTGACTTAATTGTGACAAATTTTGAGAACTTTCAAGGGAAATCTTCAGACCTGATCACTGCATTGCCAAACAGCATTGGTGCCATAGCTTTAAATAGTGAAGGTTTGGAAAAAATCAAAGAACATAAACTGATTGAGAAATTCTTCAAAATTTTTGATGATAACAACTATGCTAAGATTTTAGTCAATGATGATGTTTCAGATTTCCTTGGTACTGCCATAGAAGAATTATCAAGACATTATCCAGATTTCAAACCGATTATCATAAAGGAAGTTGTATCACTGATCGAGAGGCTACCGAGAATCGGAACAGCCGAGTTACCACCACCAGGGATCTATCAATCTGAGAAAGGTTCGTTTTATCATTCGAGAGATGAGGAAATAATTGACAATGAAGATGGTGCCCCACAACTTGCAACATGGGAATCCATAGAAAGTGCATATATACTGGAAAATGCTTCGGTATTTTTGGGTAATTTGATCATGTTCAGCAACTCTTGGTCTACCATTATGGAACATGTTCCTTTCGAAAAGTGGTTACCTATTATTTGCTTGGAAAAATCCCCGTTTGACTATGTCTATTCTAACAGCATGTATCCTTTGAATGGCGTCTTGAAATACTTTGACGATGACAAAAGAGATTATGCTGCTAAGGCTATGGTTGACGAAACAATCAAGAGAGTGAACGAAGTTGCTGATTTTTCTCAATCGGAAGAGAAGAAGTCTATCTTTCAAGCTTTGGATGGCAATCAAGTTGAATCTGATAAGCTATTCAATCAACTAATAGCTGTTAGCAACTTATTATTCACCTTCACAGATGTTTATTGCAACCCAGCTTCATTATCTGGTGCTCGTGTTGAACAACTAGCTAAATATTTCTCTGATGAACAGGGTATAAATCTGTTGAGAAGTTTGGGTAGCTTGATGAAACGTGCTGCCTACGAAGAGTTTGTTTTACGCTCGACAATGCCTGAAGCTGTGGTTGACGAGACCACTGTTAACCAATTTGACGATGGCTTTCCGCCTTTGAGGATCATTGCCAAAGAAACCAATGACGAAAACAAACACGAAAAAACTTCGGCCAAATTCAAAAATGCTGTTCAAGTTCGTTTCACCCTACAACGTATTCATTCTTCTATCGCAATCATACTCAATACTCTGGTTTCACTACCAACCACAACTAGACAAGAGTTTACCATTGATTCATATAGAGGGCTTACAGTTAAGATAGTTGAGGAAATTGCAAAGATCTTTTTAGGCTATTTAAGCGACGATATTTACGATAGTCCCTCCTATTTATTGGTATTAGTTCATACAGTTCAATATTGTCTCACTGATCCAAACTCTGATAAAATACTAACTGTTGGTGCTATATTATTTATGCAACTTGGTGGTTATAGGAAAGAGTGCGAGATTTTGAACTTCTTTTGGAAGGAACTGCTCGTTCAAGATAATGAGAAGATTAAAGAATTGAAACCATCGCCATATGTCAAGGAGTTAAAAGAGGAAATTGTTGTGTCGGTTGTGTTGAATATTATTGTACACTTCAATAAAATAAATCTATACGAACAAATAAACAGTGTCCCTCACAGTCCATTATTTTACGAAGGTCATTTCGATGGATCTTTAAATATCCAGGCCAATAATTTAGGGGCAGCTTTCATTGTCCAAGCTAAACTTCTTGGACTTGGTGCCCTGGCTAAATTGTTTGACGAAGAATCCTTTGGCTCTTTGGACGAGGACGCTAAACTTCCTGATATAGTTGTTTTGGAATTAATCAAACTAGCCAAGAATGTCTATTCAGGAAGCGGGGAGAGAAATCTTAACCAGTCAGATGGTGTTCTCTATAAGCTTGATTGGAGACAGGCCAGAACTTCAAGAAACAGGATTGACTATTTGATCTCCCTTGGTTTGACAGACGAACAGGCTGCTAAGATACTTTTAAAATCTGGAAATGATTTAACCTTTTTGACAAAACATGACGAAGAACCTGAAGGGTTTGAAAGTACGGATCCCGAATTATGGGAACTAGTTTGTAACAAGGCTGAGAAAAATCCATATGTTGCTCCAGAGGCAGTTGCAATCGACTCTCAATTTGATAAAGAACAGACAGCTACGGAATTGGAGATACAGCGCCAAACACAAGCTGAGTTCTTTCTTGATCAGTTCTTCTTGCTGGCACAGCTACACCCCAAAACAGCCAAGTCTGTGTCCGATTTTATAATCCCATCATTCTTGGGTCAGCATAGGGGTGGCTCTGTCGATTCGTTTGATGATGTTGTAATGGAGAGATGCCTTGAGTATATTTATTCATTCGAGTTTACGTCAAGCAATTCTCAAAGCTTGTCCTCAATGCTAATCATTTTTTCATCATTCATTGCAAACAACACAATTTTCTTCGGTGCCACTGCAACTGTGGAATCTTTTGCCACAACTGTCATCGAAGGACTAAAACCCGAATTTGTCAATACAGATTGGTTTTCCAGGGCTGTTCTGTCACTGGAAAAGGTCATTTGCTCGTCAAAGCTACCTGATGTCGAAAAACTCGAGGTTCCAACTGCTGTACAGCTCCCAAAAAGCATTCCTGTTGCATTCAAGCTAGACAAAGTACACTATGATCAACTATTCGAGATATTGATATCTGTCGGTGTTATAACGAATTTTGATAGTGCCCTAAGCATCACTAGACTATTAGTTGTATACACAATGGATCCAGCATTGGCTCAAAAGGTTGTCGAGTCTGGAATTATTGCTAAATTGATTAAGTTTGTCAACTCCAATAATAAAGACGAGCCAAATCATTCTCTTGCATTTAAAACTGCCTTTGTATCCTTGATCAGAAGATGCCACGAGACAAAGGAATTCATCCGCGATATGGTAATCAGAGAAATCAATAAACAGTTCAATGCTAAAGGCACGGATAGACCAAAACCTTTAATGTCAATATTGAAGGACTCATACGGTGTGGTCTTGCGTGCCCCGGATGTCTTCATCGAGGAGTTCTCTAAAAGGGCAAGATTCAATGATTTTAGTGACCCTTTAAAGAACTTTTCGACAACCTACTTCGATGGCACAGACCAGGATGTGCCAATGCTCGATGCGGAAACTGGAGAGAAGTTAGATAAGGTTGAGACGACTTCAGATGAGCCTTCCTCACCTTTGAAAAATCAAACTGGTATAGTTCATCTGATCCTAACAGAGTTAATGTCTTTGTCAAAAGAAGACTGGATTTCTGAACCACCATTAACCGAGGAGGAATTGAAAAAAAAGGAGAAAGAGGAGGCGAAAGCTGAGATTCCTCCACCAGAGAAGGTTGACGTACAGAAAAACGAAACTTGTGCATATATCATGTATTTATTGAAAGTGCTAGCTGAGCTACTGTCTTCTTACAAGCAGTCAAAGCTTGAGTTCTTAACATTTTCAAAAAAACAATTATTCACCACCACAAATGATGGCACTCCAAGACCTAGATCAACTTCTTTAAACATTATACTTCATCAATTTCTATCTGCTCCTTGCTCGAAGAATATAACAAAGAGACCAGAAACCGCCAGAAGGGATGCCATCAAAAGGCATGCAGGCAAAGTGGTATTAGCCTTTGTTTCATCAATAGATTCAAAAGACCTCAAAGCAGACCCGAAGAAAGTGGATCCAGATTTAACATTTATCAGAAAGTTCACTGTGGATACAATTCATAAGGTAATCAAGGAAATCGAAGGTACAACTCCTTCTTTGGAGGTGCGGTACAGAAAGTTTGTCGTCCTGACCGAACTTTTGCCTGTTTTACTAAACGATACTAGAGATAAGCTCGTGTCCCACTCTACAACCGAATTTGATGATTACAATATTTCGAAGATCATTCTGAATTCTGGGCTTCCTTCTACACTGTCTCAGATTCTTTCTGATGTTGATTTGAATTATCCTGAATACTTTTTCATTTTGGAAACAGTTGTTGGAACATTAAATAGACTTGGTGCTATAAAGAACAAACGCCAAGAGCTATTCAGAGCAAGTCAGCCAAATAATGCAGCTGACGAGGAAGAGGTGGAAGAAGACGAAAATGATTTTAGAGAGGAGACACCAGATTTATTTCAAAACTCAACCTTGGGGATGTACGATGTTGGTGAAATCGACTCAGAAGAAGAATATACTGATGAAGAAATGCCTATCGGTCATGACGAAGATGATGAAGATGATGACGATGACGATGAAGACGATGACGAAGTGGATGATGATGACGCTGATGATGTTGATTTAGAGGATGACAGGTTCTTGGGAGTTGTTTATAGTGAAGATGACGATGGAGAAGATAGCGCAATCTTGGGTAGTGATGAGGGTGAAATTGTTGATGATGGCGATGAAAGCGAAAATGATGACACCAGTGACTCAGACGAGGATATGGATAGCCAGTCAGATGCCGGTAGTTATATTTCATATGATATTGGTCAAGAAATAGAATCAGGTGATGAAGTTGCCTCGGACGAAGAATTTGACAATGAACTTCTTTCAGAACTTGACGACCCAGATCAAACCCATCCTGAAGATTTTGAAGAAGAAAATAATGACGACTACAGTTCTGATTATTATCGTGGTCGAGATGTTGATGAAATTGACTACCCACAGCATGAGGCTATTGATTCAGAGTTGGAGGAAGAAGTTGAGCACATTATAGGCTTGGAAGAGGGACGTGAAACTAGAGCCAATGCTATCAGAAGACTTGACGGCATTAGCTTCAGAAGTCGCGTGGATGATGGATTTCATACTGAAGATGAAGAAGAGGAAGAAGAAGAAGATGATGATGAAGACAATTCAGATGAAGATTCCTCAGTGGGCGAACTCACAACTGTAATTGGAAGCCGCTCATCCTTAAGTCGTAATCCACAGGGTACTTTACGTCACATTAATCAGCTCTTGAACCAACATGATCATAATGGCAGAAGACTGTTAGTGAATTTGAACCCAGATCACCATGGACGCCATGGCCGTTCACGCCCAACTGAAGTTGATTCCTACTTGCGCCGCTTACTTGAGTCACAGGACGACTTTATCAATATTCACCCAGAACATGGGATATTTGGTCGTAGTGGTAACAACATATTTGACGTCAGAAGTACAACTGAAAGATGGACTGATGTGTTTTCGGTATTGTTTACCAAAGGCTTGGACCAGTTAAGGGTAGTCAACTCGATTGTCAATAAATTGTATCACCCAAGTAAAGAGCTATATGAACAAAAGAAACAAAAGCAAGAGGAGGAGAGAAGAAAGGCAGATGAAGCTAAAAGAGCTCGACTTGCTGAAGAGGAAGAGAAAAAACGCAAGGAAGAGGAAGAGCGTTTGGCCTCTATTGATGAAAATGAGGTTGAAAACGACCGAGACGACCAACCGGCTGCTCAAGATCCAATAATGGTTAGTATTGGTGACAGGGAAGTTGATATTGCTGGTACAGATATTGATCCAGAATTCTTTGAGGCATTGCCGGATTACATGAGAGAGGAGGTATTCACTCAATATGTCAGAGAACGTCGCGCTGAAGCAACTCAGTCTGGGTCAAATACAAGGGAGATTGATCAGGATTTCTTAGATGCTTTGCCTGAACCTATCAGAGAAGAGATTCTGGCTCAGGAGGAAATATCTAATAGATTCATCACCGCTATAGACAACGTTGGTCAGACGGGACAAGCCGCACCAGCAGGAGGTGCTAATGATGATGCTCAGGTCGAAGAACAATCAAAGAAAGAGAGACAGAAAGTATTTTTCACTCCACTAATCGAAAAATCCGGGGTTGCTTCATTGATTAGATTTGTCTTTGTACCCCAGTCCTTCAATGGAAGAAGATCTTTATACCAATTGTTCTCACAGCTCTCAATAAACAAACAAACGAGAGCCGAAGTACTGGGTTATTTAGTTGCCATTTTACAATATGGTATAAATGATCAGGATAGCTTAGAGAAGACATTCCATCACATCACCAATAGCGCAATTGCTAGTGTTACTAGTAACACAGCCGTGGCTGATAAAAGTGGTACTCCAAAAACCCCATCGACTCCAAGTTTGCCTAAAGCACATGGTAATGGTAACCATTTCCCACATCGTGCAACACCGTTTATAGTTGCTAGCCAAGTTTTGGAGGCTCTTCAGTTCTTGTTAGAATCTGACCCTCAGCTGAGATACTATTTCCTAACGGAACATGAAGGTCTGGTTTTGAGTAAAAAGGGGTCGTCTGCTAAGAAGCCTGGTTTGATTAAGCCATCAAAATACCCATTGAATACTTTACTCAATTTGCTGAACCGTGGTATAGTAAGAGAAAAGTCAGTTTTAATGGACCTTCTTTCAAGAATCATTCAAATTACCACTCGTCCATTAAACGCTATGAAAAAGGCCAAGATAGCAGCAGACGAAGATGAATCAAAGAAAAAAATAGAACTTCCAAGTGTCTTGACCACCAGTTTGAGAAATGTGATTACAATTCTAACCTCTGATGACTGTTCAAGTCGTACATTCCAGCAAACATTAAGCGCAATGCAAAATTTGTTGGTTGTCAATCCAGGTGGTAAGATATTCTCCTTAGAATTATCAAAGTTTGCCAAAACTTTGGGGGTAGATCTTTCGAAAGATTTGAGACAACTAGTTAATGATTTGAATGCTTCTGAAAATGCAAAAGACTTTGATGGTGAAATTATCCTAAAGTTCACATCTGCCAGCTCTGATCAATCCAAACTTTTGAGAGTTCTTACTGCCCTAGATTACTTATTTGGTGATAAATCAAAGGATAAAGATACAGGGGAGGAAAACAAGCAGGAATCATCTGAATTTGATAACAAGGAACTTACAAGAATATATAACGAGCTAAATTTAGGTACTCTGTGGGGTTCTTTGAGTGAAACTTTAGATTTGTTTGAATCAAACAAGAACATCACTCATATCGCTACTGCTCTATTGCCAGTTATTGAAGCGTTAATGGTTGTTTGTAAACATAGTAAAGTAAAGGAGTTACAAGCTAGAGATGTTTTGAAATATGAAAACAAAAAATGTGACTTTGCAAATGAACCAATTGAGAGCTTGTTTTTCTCATTCACTGATACACATAAGAAGATTTTGAATCAAATGGTCAGGTCTAATCCAAAATTGATGAGTGGTCCATTTGCTATGCTGGTTAGAAATCCTAGGGTGTTAGAGTTTGATAACAAAAGAAACTACTTTGATAGAAAATTACATTCAAACGAGGAGGAGAAATCTACATTACAAGTTTCAATTCGTCGTGATCAAGTATTTTTGGATTCGTACCGTGCTTTATTCTTCAAGTCCAAGGAAGAGTTCCGTAATTCAAAGTTGGAAATTGCATTCAAGGGAGAAGCTGGTGTTGATGCCGGTGGTGTTACTAGAGAATGGTACCAGGTGCTGTCACGTCAAATGTTCAATCCTGATTATGCCTTATTCTTACCGGTCACCTCAGATAAGACAACGTTTCATCCGAATCGCACGTCTTGGGTCAATCCAGAGCATTTGTCTTTTTTCAAATTCATTGGTCGTGTTATTGGAAAAGCTATATATGACAATTGTTTCCTGGATTGTCATTTCAGTAGGGATGTTTACAAGAGTATTTTGGGGCGTTCTGTCTCTTTAAAGGATCTTGAAACAATTGATTTAGAGTATTATAAATCCTTGATGTGGATGTTGGAAAATGATATTACCGATATCATCATTGAGGCTTTTTCAGTTGAAACAGATGATTATGGTGAAGTTAAAGTTATTGACTTGATTCCAGATGGTAGAAATATTGCCGTTACGGAGGAAAACAAGCATGATTATGTTAGATTAGTCGTGGAATATCGTCTACAAAAAAGTGTCAAGGAACAAGTGGACAATTTCTTACAAGGTTTCCATGAGATCATACCTAAGGATCTAATTTCAATATTTGATGAACAAGAGCTGGAGTTGCTAATATCAGGGTTGCCTGAAATTGATGTTGATGATTGGAAGAATAATACAGTTTATGTTAATTATACTACATCTTCGAAGGAGATTTCATACTTCTGGAGAGCAGTTCGTTCTTTCGATGTGGAGGAACGTGCAAAACTATTACAATTTGCCACTGGTACCAGTAAGGTACCATTGAATGGATTCAAAGAACTATCTGGTTCCAATGGGTCTAACAAATTTAGTGTTCATAGAGATTTTGGTTCTACTGATAGATTACCATCTTCTCATACTTGTTTCAACCAAATAGATCTACCAGCTTATGATTCATATGAGACTTTGAGAGGTTCTTTGTTGTTGGCTATCACTGAAGGTCATGAAGGATTTGGTATTGCTTGATTCTCATAACTTTACCTCTTTGTATAATAGTTTAATGGATATAAGTTATATTTATATACGTTAAATGTAGATTAGACAATGTCTCGGTCATCGGTGTAGAACTAAGAAAAAAAAAAATACAAAATATATAGAAAACATCACAAGGAATATACCAAAAAGTTATGATCAGAAACTTTGTTAGACTGAGTGCAATGTCCCCAAAGAGACTCATAGAGTCCAACAGTGAATCTCCCGATGGCAAGAGGGCCAAGTTGGGCGATGAAGAGCTCGCAAATAAGAGGAAAGAAGCGATAAGGAAAGCCAAGGAGCGCATAGCTCAACTAAAGGTCAAAACATCAGCAACATCTGAGCAAGTGCCACCTAAGCTTAGTCTTAGAGAGAGAATTGCACAAGCTAAGTCCACATCCAAGAGTCCCAACTCTGAGTCGTCAAAGAAAGAATCTACCCCACCACTCAATCGTGGGTTGAATGTTGAATTACATCCATTATTAACTGGTAAGGCAGATGTTAGTTCATTCAAGCAAGAGCTTGAGATTGAGAACCCCAATTTGGTCAAAACAAACAAGAGAGGGTTTAAAATAAATCCTTATTTGGAAGATATAAGTACTAGTCGTCCCAAGAGGGAGTTGAAATTTAACGAATCAGGTAGATATATAAAGGAAGCTGAAGAGATAAGAAAACAGGAGAAATTAGATCAATTGAAGAAGAGAATCGAATTAAGTAAAAGAGAAGCAGGCCTTGAACCAATCTTTGCAATTAGGGAAGATTTATACCAAGTTGACAGGCCACCTCTTGTTGAGTGGTGGGATGAACCATTGCTTATAGATGGTGATTATGAGAAAATCAATGTTGATGCCATTTCAATATATATTCAACATCCAATACCGATAAATGCTCCTTGGGAACGTCATTTACCATCAATGAAACCACTATTTCTAACCAAGAAGGAAACCAAGAGGATAAGGAGACAGAATAGAGCTGAAAAATATCAAACTTTACAGGATAAGATTAAATTAGGATTGGAACCAGTACCTGCTCCTAAGGTGAAACTAAGCAATTTGATGAGTGCACTAACTAATGAGGCTATTAAGGATCCTACTGCAGTTGAACAGAGAGTTCGTAAAGAAGTTGAAGAGAGAAGGGCTAAGCATATAGAAGAGAATGAAAGTAGGAAACTATCTAAAGAAGCTGAGCATGAGAAAATCGAGATCAAGACAATCAACGATTTAAGTAAAGGCTATTACACTGCTGTTTTCAAAGTAAATGTGTTGAAACATCCTAGTCACAAGTTTAAAGTTGACCAAAATGCTCAACAACTTAAGTTTGTTGGTTCAATCTTGTACGTTGAAGAGAAGTTTGCTCTTGTTATAGTGGAAGGTACCGAAAAGAATATTAGATTTTACAAAAAACTTATGCTCAATAGAATCAATTGGACTGAATCTACAATTGTCAATGAAGAGGAATTAAATTTAAGTGAAAACAGTTGTAAACTAGTTTGGGAAGGTCAGTTGAAAGATTTACATTTCAAAAGATGGAGTATTTTTAGAGCAAATGACGAAGAGAGAGCTCTTGAATTCCTTCGAGGATTCAACTTGGAAAACTATTACAGAGAAGCTAGTATATTGTAATTATATAACCCATTACAAAATGTGACATATCCATTCATAACAATAATTTATTTACAAGTAACTATGTAGATCTCTCGAACAGATCATTATCTATTGTTGTTCTTGGATTTTAGCTAAGATTTCAGAGTCTCTGAACAGAATGACTTCATCTTCACCGATTTTAATTTGATTACCACCAAATGCTGGAATTAAAACAGTTTCACCAACTGCAACGTTTGGTAAAACTTTGTTACCGTTAGCATCGGTGAATCCAGGACCTACTGCAAGAACTTTAGCTTGATTGAGTTTCTCAACGTTCTTTTCTGGTAAAAGAATACCTGAGGCAGTTTTAGCTTGAGCTTTGATTCTTTGAACTAAAACTCTGTCTAATAATGGGACAATTGAGGTGGCTGATTTCAAAAGAGACTATTTGTTTTGATTGTTAGAAATTGTGCTCTTGTAGCTTTTCAAATCGTAGTATACAATACATACCATTGTAATGTAATTTGAGATGTGATTGAGGATCTGAGAACTTAAGACTATAAATCTTTCAAGTTTGGAATCAGACCCATTTTTAATACTCATTCAAAGACTTTTCAAAAAATTGTCTATTGGAATCTTCCAGAAAAAGTCTCGGAATTCAACATCGGATTAGCTGAATAGAGTTCCATAAACAGACTGTTTCCTAAAGTAGGTCTTTAGAGTTAATAAAATGAATTCGCGTCATAAATCTTTGTTCTTATTCTTTTTTTTTAACCAGTGAATCAATACATTTTTAAATATTTATGGGTGAAAATTAAGTGTCAACATGAGCTAGAACAGGATAGGTGTTTATACAACATCAATTCATTTTTTAATTATCATTAAACAATGGGTGGTGCTTATACAATCTTTGGAAGACAAGTCCAGTCCCACTGGGTAAGTATTCTTTTGCAAAAGCAATGTCCAAAGCAGCAGCTACTATTATGTGAAGTGTTAAAGGGGTGGTTCGCGGGGTGGTGACTATTGTACCGATGCTCCTAAAACACTGTTGGTTGTTTGATTTTGTTGTACTAGCACTTGATTGACTATAAAGAGAGAGTGTATTAACGAATTTTCATAGATCTCAATCGCTACATTAACCGCAGCTGTCGGTGGTGCTGTTATTCCTGGTTATTTACCAAAAGCTGAAGGTGAACCAAGTAAGAAGGTGGTGGAACCTGTTGCCCCTGTTGATAAAGCTGAGGATTTCGACGTTGAAAAGCTTCTAAAGTAAGTATGAGATATATTGTGGAAAAAATCATTCATCACATACTAACTGTAATTGATTCAGCGATTTCTTGAAAGATAACGAAGAAAAGAAATAGGGAACATTAGAACTCTTCTTATAATTAACACATTACACATTCAAAATTTACGATATTTTAGATTAACCATATCAAAAGGGCTTTTTACACTCCCCAGATACTCACATATACTACTTTTCAATCGTAGTTCTACGTAGAATGCCGTTTGAAATTGAAACCTCATTATAAAAATGGGTCTCTTTTTTGAAAGTGACGTAACCATAGTTACCTTGAAGAATAATTTGTAGGAAAAAAAAAAAAACTTTTTGAAAGTCATCGGTGCTAATACATCTTGACCAACTGTATTAATATCTGACACATTATAGTCTTTTCCCTCTAAATTTAAGAGAGCAATACATTACGCACCACCATAAGCTCGAAATGAAGTACGTTATTGAACATATGGAAGCCGGATTTACCGAGTGGGTTATATTGGAATACTCTCAAATAATAAGAGAAATTGGAGCTGAGAATCTAATTCTTTCATCATTACCATCAGAAACTACAGCCAATGATATCCCACAAGAGCTACTAGATCTGGGACTTCAATGGACAACAAAAGAAGTCACCGAGATTGGTACTACTGCTTTACCATTAACTAAAGATCGTGTTTGTCTTTTGGATCCAAGTGCAGATATCGATTTAACACCATCTGATGTCAAAGAATTTGATTACTTTGTATTTGGTGGGATCTTAGGTGATCATCCACCAAGAGATCGTACTGGGGAATTAAGAAAAAAATACGGGTTTGCAGGTAGAAGATTGGGTAATAAGCAAATGACTACAGATACAGCTATAAGAACAACACAGTTGATAGTGGATAGACAAATAGCTTTCGAAGATATCAAATTTATCGATTACCCAGAATTCAGATTCAACAAAAATGAAGCCACTGAAATGCCATTCCGTTATATTCTAGACAATGATGGTAGACCTATTTTACCGAAAGGTATGTTGGAGCTGATTAAAGAAGATTCTCAACAAACTTTAGATGATTTACTATAGGTTTATAGATATATATACATATATATACATAAGCGTCTATTACTATATCGATCTATACCTGTTTCTTTTCATTCTGTACTAATTTCACAATTTTCTCTTGGACAACTTCATGTTTGGTCAAAGTCTGTTGTAGAATGAAAGCTGCCGTATTCTCATCTTCAAAATAACTAACATGAGCACTAATTGAAGAAAGTAGAGAAAAATCGAAAATTCCCTGTTGCAGAGCAAAATCTACTCTACCGTTATAGTTCAAGCTGGACAGTTTTTTCAACTGTTCACCTGATAATACCTTAGTAACACTGTCAATCGATTTATCCTTAGAATCTTTTTTTTGCTCATTTAAAGCTTTAATATCAGCCTCTGCATCATTCGATGCAATTTTTAACAATTTAGAAATATTAATGGTACCACTAACATTACTTGTGATGCTATTCCAAGCACTACTAGCACCTGACATCACACTTGATTGGATGTTTTCACTGACCCGACTTAGTGAAGAAAGTTGTTTGTTGAAATCCTCAATCAAGAATGGGACAGATTCTGGTTGAAACTTTGTAAATTCTGAAGATATCAAAGGTTCGACTCTATACCCAACAGGATCACACGGATGGAAAATGTTGTAGAAGTTTTCACATTTTGGAGTTGATATTTGATCCGTTGAGTCACCATTCAAAGATCGGGATCCAATGTTCTTCCTTTTTAATAAACTAAATACACCAATTGGTGATCCAATGGCGAAATAGTTATTAACTGGAAATGAGAGTTGTAATGGATCTGACAAATCTTTTGAAATCTCGTTAGGTTGTTTGGACAATATGTCAAATGTTATAGCTGAACCTAAAGAATGACCAACAAAACTTACTTTACCGTTAAAATCTGGATTTCTTTCTTTGAACGTTTTATATATGCTATTCGCCTGATTTACAACTTCTTCTAATATCTGATTAAGATATCTTGGCTCATAGTATAACAAAACGTCTAATACCACAGATCCCAACAAATTTCTCAATGGTTTGATCTCATCAACGGTTATATCGAGCAATGAGGGTAATCTTTTCTTACCATTTGCATCAGTTTCCTTTGAAGCTTCGTCCGTTTTAAAATCAACCTTGTGCCTCCATGTTATTGGTAAAACCTGTATCCTACAATTCTTATCATCGTTCAACAGATTATGGAAATCTTTATTTTCTGAATAGACTTTTTTCAAGTTTTTTCTCATAACGTTCACTGTATGAACAAAATTAACACCTTGGAACTTTGTACCTAAAGTCTGCCCAATACCATGAACACAGAATATCAGATGGTCAATTTTTCTATCACCGGAGACATCATTCAATTGAGCATTAGAGTTGTCATTCTTATCATAATCCTCTTCAATCTCATGTTTCATTGCCTGTTTGGTATTCGATTCATCAGATTCTTTTGAACCTAAACCCGTTTTCTCACCAAACAATTGACTTAGTTCTAATTCGAATATACTTGATAGACCATTGGATTCTTCTTTTGACTGTTTCTTCTTGGATGGTTTTGGCTGTTCGGTAGGTTGATAACCTCTTTTAACTCTTACATGACCCAATGTTGGTCCGCTGTCAAGTTTTTTCAAGAGACTAATCTGTAGCTGACCACCGTACACTTCGTCTATGACATAGGCAAACTGGTCATCACCATATATTGCAAGCTTGCCTTCGTCATGGGTGTTTTGGAATTGGTACACGTCTTCACTATCGTCAGTCTTGTTCTTGTTTTTGTTTTCCTTGGTTGAATTTTTCTCTTCAAATGGCCTCAATTTCCAAAATCCTTCTTCTAGTTCCTTAGCCAAAGATTCTTCAACTGGAGCACCAGTGTCATCATTGAACCAAGTGCCTCTTCTAATCTCATACCTAGCACCATCCCAATAGACAGGATACATTTCCTTTTGCAAAAGATCCACTTCGAACAAAAAATCTTCATTTACAGGGATTTTATGCTTTTTGGAACGAATAACTTCTTCTTTATCCTTCAGTATCTGTTGATGAACACGCTCAAGTCTTCTAGAATCGTAATCGGTGAAGGGCACAAATTTTTTAGGTTTAGAAGTTTTTATATAGTCGTACTCTTCTGGCATTGAAATTGGTACATCTGTAGCATAGAACCATTTAAATCTCAAATGTGGGACATTAGATTCATCATAAAATTCACACAGTATGTCATTTCTCAAGCCAGCCAATGAAGCTGTTGTTTGTTGAAGTCTTTTTTGAACAGATATCGTGGTGATGATATGGGTGTTTCGTAGAAGGTTTGTTTTCAGTATACTCGAATTGGAGGTGAATCGTTGGTTAATCAACTTTAGAGTGGACATTGCTATTATATTGTAACTTTAGGATACCCGATTGAGTGTAAGAAAAAGGTTCCGTGATCAATGCTATTATTATAGACTCAAATTTGTGGTTCTCAATGATAAGTTGATGTTTGTTTTCGGGGTTTCAATTGTCAAGATAAAGTGCAGGGTTAGGTTGATACCGGGACCTTTTTGTTGACAGGTTTAGCTAATTTTTTGAAATTTTGATATAAAAATTCAGCTAATCAATTCAAGATCTAAATTCGATGAGATATTTCTTAAACAGTTGTCTTTGATAATTAATTTCAATTGTATGAAATGTCATTTTTGAAGTTAAATTGTACTGTATCGGATTTCTATAAATGATTTTCAGAAATAAGAGTCTGCCATACTAAACAGACTTGAACAAGATACAGAAAAGAACAAACTAATTTAGAATTTGAATCGTAGAATTAACAGCGTGAAAGTCAAATTGTGAAACTTTTGAAGTACTCTGCCATTTCTCTGGATCAAATAAAACTTAATATTGTACTATATTTCAAGACTCACTTTATTCTAAACTATGGCTCAATCTCGATTATTAAAGGCTGCCGAAAGAACGGAAAATTAAAAAGATCCATTCATCTTCAAATAACCTTACCATGTACAACCAATTCAAAAGTAAGAAATAGGATTGACAATGGCTGCCTCACCAAACAACCTCAAACGTGCACAAGATTACATCTCTCAAAACAGATTTTTCATGATCTCTAAATCATGGTGCCCAGATTGTCATTATACTTATGCCATTTGGAAGAAGTATAAAGTAACTGAAAAAATTGAAGTGTTAGAATTAGACAAGTTCAAAGATCAAAAAGATGCAGTTGAATTAGAAAAGGCTTTTACTGAAATAGCTGGTAGAAAATGGGTTCCAACTATTTGGTTCAATGGTGAGATTTTCGGTACTGAACAAGATTTAAAGAGATTAGAAAGTTTAGATCAAACAGAAGAGGCATTCCAAAAAGCCGGTTTGTTATAAATATTGTATTTCAACTATATTCTTATTTATCTAGAATTTTCCCTTGATGACCTACTTCTTGTTCTTAAGGGATTTGATACAGTTGGAACTCTTCTTCTTTGAGCTGGTGTTAATTTTTTATAATCTTCCAAATCCATTGCAGGCTGTGCATTATCATACTCAATTTGTAAATCATGTACCTCTGTAGAACTGTTTCCTGTATCATTTGATAAAGAACTTTCATCGAATTTGACTGCTGATAACCCACCACGACTTTTCCGCCTGTTGTGTCCCTTCTTCGTATTAGACAAAAACGGTGGTGGCGATGTTGTAGCTTTCGTTGTGGTTGTTGTAGTTGTTGTTGTTGTGTTTGGCACTTGTAAAACTATAGAGTTCGTTATTGTGTTGTGTATTGTTGTATCACCTGGAGAGATATCATCATCCTCATCTATGTCTTCTTCAATTTCAACTTTAGTAGTCACGTTGTCCACCAACTGTTTAAAACTTTCATTGTTACTTTCTTCATTACCGTTGTTGTACAACTTCTCTAGATATGATGTACTGTTGTTGTTGTTGTTGTTGTTATTGGAATCATTGGGGGTACTGGGTATACTCCCAGTACTACTCTTCCTTCTCTTTTTATCTGCCCCATTGATACCCATGACACCAGTGGCAGAACTATTGCCTTCATCTATTTTAAAACCTGGTGCTAAATTTCTATTAGGATCAACTTTTAAATCTCTTAATTTCTTCAAACTTTCCAATCCCACCTCATCCTGTTCAGTATCTTCCAATACAAACCCACAAGTCAAAGCTGAATGATCTTGACTCTTATATTCGATCTGATGAGCCAATCTAGCATGGTTTAAAAACCCCTGAGCACTACCAAAGTCTGTTCTTTGACAATTTGGGCATATAATCTTAACGATAACACCATCGGATCTCTTATGCACGCATATCTTATTGCCATTTGAATCAATCACTGGACGTAACCCACCGTATGAGGTTCGATGTTCGATGACTGGTTTGTACTTGTAATCCGGATCTTGAGATCGTAATGAAGATCTCCTTATCGATGGGATGAACTCATTAGACGATGTTGGTAAAGAGAAAGAAGAAGAAGAAGCTATTCTTTCTGCCTCTTTCAACTGTTCTTTAAGTTCAATCAAATTTTGCAAATAATCATAATATTCTGAATCTCTATGTAACGTTGTTAAAGTAGTTATATTTGATTCAACTTTAGATATCTCTTTAAGAATTAAATTATACTCTCTATGTTTCAATAAAATCTCTAAATTAATTTGATCGTTTAACTTTTGCTTAACCTGAGTCTCAACATCGTTATAGTCAACTATTGGCTGTGGTGAATAACCATCAGAATTAGGAGAGTTGGGCGTAGCTATCACGTATGGATGATTGTAATCACTATTGTTAATATCTGTGTTGTTACCATTGTTACCATTGTTGCCGCTGTTATTATGACTTGATTGAGCTCGATGTGTGTTTGTTGACTGGCCGCTGCTTCTCTGTGAGCTTCTGGGTGGCATGTTTTAACCAGTTTTTTATGAACACTTACCTATTTTTACTTGTGTATTGGAAAAGAGGAATTCTAGCTTGATTTTAACTTAATGTTAGATTTTTTTCCTTTTGCCTTAGCAACAAACTATCGGAACTCACCCAAAATGTTTAAAAAACACAGAAGAATGGCCTTTGAATTTTATTAGCATCAATAAATTCAATAGCAAACGAATTATAAAAGTACTTAACTGAGTAAGAATATCATGTCAAGATTACCATCAAGTTTTGATAGTCAAGATAAACTAGAGTATGTATCCGATATTCAGGTTTTTAATTTCTCTTTGTTCCTTCTCTGATACTAACTTGGATAATAAAGCCAACCTGATTTCATTGATAAATGTATACAGAATTGTAAACAACAACCATTTGTGCCAATAGGGACCTTGGCGACTTGTGTTGCTGTGACTTTAGCAGCTAGATCTTTGAGATCTGGTAATAAGAACAGTGCTCAGAAGTGGTTCAGATACAGAGTTGGATTTCAAGGTTTTACCGTTGCTGCTTTAGTCATTGGTGGGATGGTATATGGTAAAGAAACTGCCACACAAAAGAAAACTAGAGAGGAACAATTGTTGGAAAAGGCTAAACTAAGAGAAAAACTATGGATCGAGGAATTAGAACGTAGAGATTTTGAAACAAAACAGAGAAAGAAAAGAGCTGAATTTGCAAGACAAAAAGTTAAAGAAGCTGAAGAACTAGCTAAAAGGGAAAATGAAGAATCTCAATCAGAAACAGATAAATAGTAGAGATGCCCTTTGTTGGATTGTATGATAGACTTGTAAATATATTGAGATGCTCAAGCGTTTTTTTTTTTTTTTTTTCTTGATAGGTAGTCATATGAAAAGCTTTGAAATGGTTCATATCAGATGCTGAATAGCTACGCTATAATAGCAAAGTAAACCCTTGGAGACATCTCACAGCTGTTTTAAAGCTCAAGTTGTATAAAACTGAGCGTGGCAGAATCATTTCGGTATTATAGATCTAAAATTTTCCGCTAATGAAATATTCTACTTGTCTTTGGTCAGGTTGAGTTAAAGAAATTTCTTCATTATAACACTTGAAAAGATCACTTCTATTACCATCCATTCATATATATATAAACTAAGTTCTTAGCTCGTCTTAGTATTATCACCACACTTTAACAATTATAAAAATGTCTGATCCACTTGATAGACTTTCCATGATTCAACGCCATTTGACTCATCAGTACAAAATAAAACCATCATTTCCTGAACTACCGCATTTCCAAACATCACTAGGAGCTCCAATAAATCAGAGTAAGGCTTACAATCATATAATGAATGGTTATATTGTACGATCTGCTAATCTACACTGCAGATTACCATTGAAAAAATGAAAAGGTGGCCTCTAAGTCATTACGCTCTTTAGATAAATAATACATACAACTATCAACTTCAAAAGAATTAAAAGCAGATAGATCTTGAATATTTGTATAGAGTTTATGGATTCGTAATTTTGAATATAATCTGCTACTTTGTATATATCTCGGCCCCATCGCTCATGACGAAATTATTTAGTGTATTTTTTTTTTTTTTTTTTTTTTGTTGAAAACCTTTAATGACACAATTCAAAGCGCTTTCAAGATAGAGAACATTTTTGAACCTTGGAATTCCATTGTTAAACTTCAAGTTCTACAGGATCATAAAATGCTAGTGCTTGGAATTGGTGACCTTCATATCCCTGATAGAGCAATTGTACGTATTCAAGAACCCCGCTTCTTTCTGATATGACAGTACTAACATGATTTTTTTTTAAAGGATCTACCAGCTAAAGTATGTTTTCAACATTGCCAACCATTTACGGAATCATTACTAACAAACCTACAACCGTATAGTTTAAAAAGCTTTTAGTACCAGGAAAGATTTCACAGGTTCTATCACTTGGTAATATAACATCATCACAATCCACTTTAGACTATTTAAAAAGTTTATCCCCAGATTATCAACAAGTCAAGGGAGAATTCGATGAAAGTTCTCAATTACCACTCTCACTCATAATCACCCATGGTCCATTAAGAATTGGCTTCACAAATGGGTATACTATCGTTCCAAGAGGGGACCCACTAAGTTTGTTGACATTGGCTAGACAGATGAACGTTGATGTCTTGATATGGGGTGGAACTCATAAAGTTGAAGCGTATACTCTAGAAGGGAAATTCTTCATCAATCCTGGTAGTGCCACGGGAGCATTCAGTGCTGACTGGCCAGATTTAGCGGAAGATGAAGTGGAAGAGGACAACCAAGATGAAGACAACGAAGGTGTAAAAGAAGATAAAGAACAATCTCAAGAGGATAAAATTTCAAATGAACCTGAAGACGGAAAGGAAAACGAGGCTGAAGAAGAAGATGATGATGGTGATGATGACGATGAAGACGAGACATCAGAAGAAACACTTTATGATACGATTCCTAGTTTCACTCTATTGGACATTCAAGGATCGGTAATAACGCTATACATATACACTTATATTAACGGCGAGGTGAAAGTGGATAAAGTAAGCTATCGCAAGGACCAGAAATAATAATCTCAACCACTCTAGTCTGTGTACTCTACAGTGTCATTGATGTACAAGAAGTATAGACAAGATCAATTAATCTCTGATATTAGTACTATGTAGTATTCTGAGCTTTCTAACTTGATATACATCAATATCACAAAAGTCCTAGGTCAACTTGCTACCATTCCTTTAAGCAACTAGCAATATAGAGATGAATATTTCAGTATAGTTCTTCACTTTTGCAAGCCACAACAACCTTTCAATTCGATAGAGCTTTGAGCTTCTTGAAGCCCTAAATTCGATTAGCTGGAAGCTTATGTCATCATTCTATTACATAATCATTTTTCTTTTCGTTTGTATTTTTTTTTTTGGCATTGAAAAAGTCAATGAAAATTTTTTAGAACTTAACTTTCTATTGACCCCCATTTAGCTTTGTTCCATTTCCTAGAATCAATGGCTCTTCAATATCAAATGGGACACAAAGTGTAAGTTTTACCAATGGAAAACAAGGTATTTGAATCGAAAGAAAAAAAATTTTTAGACTATAACAAAATGATGACTAGAGTGCATTTGGCTCGAGACATTCTGTCGATGTGGAAAAACTCACGCTACCTTACTTATAACTTCTGATACAATCATAACCCACATTAATTCATTCCATAAATTTTACATTCAACTTGAGTGTGAGGGATTATTGTCTTAATGTGGGATTATCAATGGTCTAATTTTCTTATTCTTTCAACCTTACAATAATGAAGAGTTTTGTTATGAAACTCTTTATCTTTTTTATCGGACAAAGATGAGCTAATGCATATTCTAGATTATTTTAAATTGTCGTTTTATTGATAACGTAATATATTATTATACCTTGTGGATTGAAAGATGTAGTTGTAACCTCTCTTATAACTCATATCCCTCTTTTGGGTTACAAACTATAGTACTGTGCTACTGACATGATCTCGATATAATGAATTAACTTTTTGTATAAATTACTCTAATCTAGAATATATATATATATATGAACCGTCAAAGACAAGTCACTAAGACCAAAAAATGCAATAATGAATGAAATCATTCTTCTAATCCTTCGAGTAAATCACTCTCTAGATCATCAACTTCTGTAGCTTTTTGGAAACTACTAGGTAAAAGATCATCCAGTTTTAATACCTTTTTCATAGAATATGCGTCTTCACCATCTGCATAATAGCTCTTTTCAATGCTTAACACTTCAAACTCTAATGTATCCTTATACAGATGTAAAGCAGCTCTATTACTTTTTCTAACATGTAGAGAAACGTATTCACTAAGAAAAGTTTCAGTCATCGCATATAAGGCTTGTCTCATTAGCTTTTCGGCAATACCTTGTCTTCTATACGTTCTCATTACTGATAATGAAGTGATATGACCATGTGGTGTCTTGTCTTCGTGATCTGGATCATCCTCCATCTTTGCCAATACATAACCGACTACTTTCTCATTATGACCAACGTATGATGGATCACCTTTGATATCTTTCTTATATGGCTGATTGGATGAATCTTCTTCTATAATGTTTTCAGGACCTGCTGTGGTTGTAGCGACAAAACTAGCTTCAGGCCAAGAAAGAATATGATACATATAATACTTGAGCTGATAGTTTTCTGGTAGGTTATGTAAGTTTGCATTTTGCATGGCTTGAACGTCTGAGATTCTTGCCCTTCTAATCGTTATGGCCATTGTTTTGAGTAATATGAAATTTATGTGAAGTTATTATCCAATTGAAAGTTGACAAAATAGCTAGGTGGGAATAGAATTGCAAATGACAAGGGCTACCCTTAAACACTATTAGTAGAAGCTGTATCTCTTTTTATCTTGGTGCTCGTTTTTCGGATACAGTTGATGGGTTTTTTTTCACTTCGTCGAAATCAAGCTTTTTTGCCCTCTATTTTAAGTACCTAAAATTGATATAAAGAGATGGATTTTGATCGAGAATCTTACGTAATCAAAAAAAATCAAACCAATAAATCAACCCAATAACTAACGGAAGATTTTTATGGTTAAAATTGACTTGGAAGTGTGTTAGCTTCTTTATTGACTATTTAATGAAATCTGATGTTTTCTCTTTCTATCACTTGATGATCGAATTTAATTAAAAAAATGGTTCTTAATTGGAAACCTTCAATTTCAACCGTATGAGCACTAACAGTAGCTTGGAAATAACTTGAGTCTAAAATTCCTTCAATTATACCAGCTGTAAATGCATTAACGTTTAGTTGTCCATATTCTTTAGGCACAGATATGAATTGTGATACAAGTGGAGAATTATCTGTAATCATATATTCATCTTCAGAATCTTGAGATTTTTCTAATTGATCTGCAACTTTCCCAAATAACGTCTTCCAAACTTGAGTATGAATGAATTGTAATATTTCGACAATCTTAACACCTCTTTTGGAATTTTTACCATCTCTTAACGTTATCAATTCAAGAACTTTTGTTCCAATTCCATATCCATGAGAGTTTAATCTAGATTCTAATTCTTTTATGCCTTTAGATTGTGATTGAGCATATTGAACAATGGAACTGAACAAGAATGCAAGTGACGATATGTTAACTTCTGGTGCCCTTCTTGATAATGATTGATCGTATATGGTTTTGTTCTTAGATGTCTGCGTTTGATAACTCGCTGGAAGTTGAATAGGACCTATCGAAGGGTTATAACCGGCTTTTAGACTCGTGGATCTTGAAGTTGATGGATGAATGATTTCCTTGTTGCTCATATTCTGATTAACTGTTGTTGTAAATGTTGAATGGTTTAGTTCAAAAGATATTATTTCTGTTCAAGATCACTGTGGAGTCTTGTATTGAATTATGCTGATGTTTTGTGTGATTTTCTAAATTCTGATTTTCATTACATAAAAACATTGAAAATTTGTGCCATTCTTTTTTAATCAACAAACAACGATAAACAGATAACAAAAGAGCAATATCAATGATGTTTTACTCCAAGAAAAGACGGTTCAATATTTATAGAGACTTCACCGCCAATGGTAGTTATCATCAACACCTCTAATGTCTTTTGCAAAAATTCTTTTCATTGAAAAATTTTAGTTCTAATGGTCTCCTTCATGTAATTTAAGATGTCTTACTAAGTGACACCACTTTCTACGATTCTGCCAATGGTAACGCAAGAGTGATTGATTCAATAAAAGAGAGGAAGGCAGCTGAGGATAAGAACTGCTGCGATGGTATTGATGATTCCAAGGCTGCCACACCATATGATCATGATGTTTATGCTGAGGATGACGCTGTTGATGATGATCTATTTTCAATGAACAACTTGGGCGCTACAGTGGCACATCTATCACCCAAGAAGAACATTGATAAAAGTTTGCCGCAAGTGGATACTCTGTTTGAAAAATCATATTCCTCGCCAATTAAGGATAAAACAACTTTGATTGTCAGTAACCGACATATCAAGACGGTACAGAATTCATCTGATATAGTTAAACATCAAACTCCGTCTTCTATTCATTTATCAGAGTTTGATAATCCACCAAGGTCAACGTCTACGCCTTTCGAAGGAAATGATTGGGGCAGTATTCCCTTAACGAATAGACCAATTGGGTACTCAACTCCAGTCTTTCGGTTCAATTCAAGAGTGTTGGAGGATCCCCAAGATTCAACTCAACCGTTACACGATACAACCCAATCAACTTACTCGTCTTCTAATATCTCCAAGGTTCCTGCTCACTTATCCCATAGTCCACTAGCTTATAAGAGTAAAAAAGAAATTCATGATATGAAAAATGAGATAAGTTCGATTCTTGAGAGGATGAGGTCTACCTTGTCAATTAAAACGTCTCCTAGACACACTGATGATGCCTTAAATATGGAAGACTCAATTGATTTTGCATTAGATGATATCAGTGCACTTTCCATGATTGATATCAATGATGTCAATTCAACATCTACGCCTAACAGGGATAACAATGGAGAAAACATTGATGTTTCAATGAACTCCACACGTGACAGAAAAAGAGAAGGGAGAAAAGTTCAAATAAACGAAGAAGTTGATCTCATCCAAGATCATCTAAATGTTCCACCTGTCAGGCATTTTACTAAAAAGCGTCCGTCGTCATCATCTCTGAATAGGTTTTACAATCTTCCAAAGAGAAAGATAAAGCTGAAACAAGAATACAATGAAATGTTGCAATCATGTGGTAATCGAACAGATCCTTTGAATCTTATCTTGAAATGATTGGCGTATTCTACTCAATTTCCAATTGTTTTCGTTTATGCATTATGAAAAGTTCTATTATACCAAAAAACCACCATCAAAACCATAAATCAATCATTCTTGTAAAATGAATTGTTTGAATTCTTGATAGGTTCTTTCTAAATCATCGTTAACAATTATTTGATCATAAGCACCTGTCTTTGAATATTCTAATTCAGCACTTGCTGCATTGATTCTTTTTTCAATGCTTTCCTTTGTTTCAGTACCTCTTGACTCTAATCTTTGTCTTAACTCTTCAATTGAAGGAGGAGCTAAGAATAAAAATCTAGCGTTATAATCAGTTTTCTTAATGGATTTAACACCTTGCGAATCAATATCTAAAATACAAACTCTACCAGTTTCAAGAACATCTTGAACTGCCTTTTTCGAAGTACCATAATAGTTACCAGCGAACTGAGCCCATTCAACAAATTTGTTTTCATCAATTAATCTTTTAAAATCATCAACAGTGGTAAAATGATAATCTTTACCATCTACTTCACCTGCTCTTGGATTACGTGTTGTGTTTGAAACTGAAAATCCAAATTTATCTGGGTATTCAGCGAAAAGTTTCTTTAATAAAGTGGATTTACCTGAACCTGAAGGACCTGAGATGATAACTGGACGAACTATTATTATCATTAAATGTTAGTATTTGATAAATATTATAGGTTGAAGCTATTGTGATCTCATGAGTCTAGCGTTTGTAGTACATAATGTCTTATACTCTCTGGATTTGCTCGTGTAATCATGTAAATTTATAGCGTTTTGACACGCTGTTGATAGATAAATGTTTAGATACAAATAAGAACACACTAGTATAACAGACACACACCTAAACTAAATGAAATTAGACTCACTCAAACGTGGAAACGTACTGGACATTGTTTGTAGGGACTTTCAGATATGTTGAGAAAAGGGAATATATCGAGTGTGAAAACAACACCGTTCTTCTCCAAACGTATTACTACATTTGAACAAGTTTAAGCCAAACTACAATTTCAAATTTAATTTTAATTTTATTTGCATATTTATGGCTTAAAAAAAAAATAGTAATTAAAAAAAGAAAATTCACGTCTCGAAAAGTCAACATAACATGCAAATATTTACAAATTTGAAACTTTTTTGCCTTACAGATTTTAAATAAAGGTCAAGTTCGCGACTTTTGTTAAAATTATCTGATTTTATCTTTTTTTTCTTTGACTCGTTCTACCATTTCAAGCCTAGGCCAATTTTTTTTTTTTTTTAATCAAATTCTAAACTGCGGAAAAACTGAAAAGTCTGAAAAATAATATTGCATACCACTCGTTGCCATAAAAAAGAGATTTGTGTGGGGTAACTATAGTTACCTAAAATTGACAAAGTTCTTACATAAACATTTATTCTCATTTCATTGACTTTTCAAATGCGCGCGAACTTATCCTCCAAATCAAACCCGTTCCTACATTAAAATTTAATAGCCCACTTGACAACAATATAATAGTTATACGAGTTCCATTCAACGTAAGATTCAAAAAAAGTTTCAAATCGAAAATAGCTGAATAGAATTTGTATCACAATTGACTTCATAGATATACACATTCAGTGCGCTAATCCAATAAACAACACATAAAATATGGTTAATGGATTGATACTTGGTGTTGGTAAATACCTTATAAAGCGTGCTTTCACAGATGATGATGATGATGATTCGCCTGATGTTACAATTCCAGATGATGATGATTTAGAAGGTTCCAACCCAGTTACGGAAGAAATCTTCAGTTCATGGGCGTTATTCATCTTGTTGTTTCTATTGATTTCTGCGTTATGGAGTAGTTATTATCTTCAACAGAAGAGAATTCAAGCCGTTCATGAAACAGTTTTATCAATTTTTTATGGTATGGTTATTGGATTAATTTTAAGAGTTTCACCGGGTCATTACATCCAAGATTCCGTCACTTTCAACTCTTCATATTTTTTCAACATATTACTACCTCCCATTATATTGAATTCAGGTTATGAAATACATCAGGCGAATTTTTTCAGAAATATTGGATCTATTTTAACTTTTGCCATACCAGGAACGTTTATATCCGCTGTCGTATTAGGATCCATCTTATATATTTGGACTTGGTTAGGTTTGGAAAGCATAAATATTTCGTTTGTTGATGCACTATCCGTTGGTGCAACCTTATCCGCCACTGATCCAGTTACTATCTTGTCAATTTTCAACGCTTATAAAGTTGATCCAAAACTATACACTATTATCTTTGGGGAATCATTGTTAAACGATGCTATTTCCATTGTTATGTTTGAGACCTGTCAACAGTTTCATGATAAAGAAGCTCATTTCTCATCATTCTTTGAAGGGTTTGGGTTATTCTTGATGACTTTTACCATCTCGTTGTTAATTGGAGTTGTCATTGGTATAATCGTCGCATTGATTTTGAAACACTCACATATTAGAAGATACCCTCAAATTGAAAGTTGTCTTGTCTTATTGGTTGCTTATGAATCATACTTCTTCTCCAATGGCTGTCATATGTCTGGTATTGTGTCCTTATTATTCTGTGGTATCACTTTGAAACATTACGCATACTATAACATGTCTAGAAGAACTCAAATTTCAACTAAATACATCTTTCAGCTATTGGCTAGATTATCTGAAAATTTCATCTTTGTATACCTAGGTCTTGCCCTATTCACAGAGGTTGAATTGGTTTACAAACCAATGCTAATCATTGTCACTACAATTTCTATTTGTGTTGCACGTTGGTGTGCTGTCTTCCCATTATCAAGACTAGTCAATTGGGTCCATAGATATCGTTCAGGTAATCAAAGCTTACCAGATGAAATACCATATCCCTATCAAATGATGACTTTCTGGGCTGGATTAAGAGGGGCTGTTGGTGTTGCTCTAGCAATGGGTTTACAAGGTGAGTTCAAAAGCACGCTGTTGGCTACTGTGTTGGTCGTTGTTGTGCTTACAGTTATCCTATTTGGAGGAACTACCGCTGGTATGTTGGAAGTTTTAAACATCAAAACAGGCTGCGTCGTTGAAGATGAATCGGATGATGAATTTGATATCGAAGCTCCAAAGGCAAATAGTGTTGCTTCAAATTCTGTCTTGGCTAGTAGAAGATTCCAAAATCAACAACCGTACTCTGATGGAATTGTCAGATCAAGACAAAGTCCGAATTTGGATCAACAACAAGTAGATCTGTTACGAGACGAGGATATTCCAACTGATCTAGACGATATTCCACCACTGGTCGTGCCCTCTGGACAACAATCTGAGAATCAAAATACCGTTTCTGAACCAAGGGATTCACATACCTTGGTCGGCACCGTCCAAAGCATTTTACACACTGATGATAGGGCAAAATGGTTCCAAAATTTTGATGAACAAGTGCTTAAACCCGTGTTGTTGGATAATCCAAACGCTGGCAGGGATAGCTCCGATATTGCTTAACTAAGATCTCCATACTGGTATGAAAAAGGCTGGAACTTTCTTCCTATATAATGTAACTGTTGAAATTACAATAAACTAATGATTGTCTACAGGTACACACAGCTTTCAGATTGGAAATTGTTATGATACAATTTCTTTTATTATATCATTCTAGTTTTATATATAGTTATACAGTTTTTGTTTACTCCAGTATATCCTCTTTGTAGGCTTGTTCCAAACACCAATTAGCCAAACGGAATACATTAGGAGCTAGAACAACGTCTTTCAAAACAGCGCTATACTTCACAGTTACTTCAAAGAATGCATTCATGGATAATTCATGCAATAAAGATATGACGTTCTCTTCATCCTTCTCTACCAAATGACTTGGTGGATTTTGCACAAAATTTCCATAAACGAATACAGAGTTTTCTAAAATCAACAAAATTTCACTGATTGTCGATGATACTGTTCCTTTCTTATCTTCGTCGTATGCATGTGTAGCTAGTAGTGAAATTGCAATAATAGCATTTCCAACAGTAACTGGAACTGGTACTAACCTTTCACTCTCACGACGAATTGTATATCTGAATGGGATCCCAAATCCAGAAGTGACAAATTTCAAGTAATATCCTTGAACTAGGGAAATTGCATTTTTTAAATTATTTACAACCAGATTAATAATGTTGCTGTCAAAGAACGACAATGGTTCTTCAACGGAAAGTGATTTATAGCGTAGATCATCGTTAAAACTTGTCTCAGATTCAGCATAGTAATCACGACCAAATATGTTTTGTTCCTTTTTAACAGATCCATGTGAATGAACAATGGTGGCTTGATTAGTTTGATCCAGTAAAACTTGGCCAACACTGTCATTGTTTGCCTTGATAACTTTTTGACATTCTTCCAAGATGTCTCCCCATATGTAATCTCTTCTATGACTTCTACTATAAATGGCTAATCTACCTTCAGGATTATCAATCTTTGCTATGTATGCCAATTCTTGAAATGCAGTCATTTTAGTGAATGTCTTTTCAGATTTTAACCCACTTAATAGAGTACCTAATGGATCAGTAGAAAGTTCAGATAATGTACGTCCTCGATGTAAGCAACCAATAGACAAATAAGCATTAAATGCAACGTTTAAAGTTTCCCAACTGAAAAATAAAAAGAAAGATGATAGAGTAAGTTTAAATAAAAATCCAATAGAGAGGGCCAATGTTGGATAGCTTTGATTTAAAGTGATGAAAACACCAAAAAGTACAAAAACAACATCGTATAAGATATAACGAACAAACAAGTAGACCAATGGTGCAGATAAACTATTTGTCACTGTAAATAAGATTGAATTTGAAATGATGTTTGGAATTCTTTTCAGCAGAGCTTGTTTGGGATGTGAATGGAAACTTCCATATGTGAAAGTTAATCTATCACGGTCAAAAATTGAGTGTTGTAATGAATAACTTAAACTTATAAAAAATGCGAAAAAATAATAAAATACAAACTTGTCATTTAACGGTGGGTATTGATGCTTTTTAGGTATAGCTTTTATACCTAAATTTTGAAATTGTGAATGTAACGTTGCAAAGAATAACAAAGAAGAAGTCCAATAGAATGCCAAAGTGATGAGAAATTTTTTGTTTAAAACTTGACCTATAATTTGACTTGATAGAGTCTTATAGCCAAAAAAATCAACATGAAGGTTGTTTTTTCTTAAACAAGCTATTAGAATGAATCCAATGGATATTATTAGTGCTCTTAGCGGTATAATTGTACTCCACCAACTCAATTTGGAAGGGAGTGCTATGATTACTGATATGGCCCATGTTGAAGTGAATATAAATCTCGCTAATTTTTGAAACCTGGTTGAACATATATCGCCAAAGATGGAGTGGTAGTGAGATGCTGAAGTAGATGATGATGATGATGATGTTGATGCTGTCGGTCTCCCAGCTGCTGAGCTCATGATGTAACAAGATTCAAGACAACAATTTAAAAATAGGACGGGGAAATATATCAAATGCCAGCTATCAACCAGACTTTTACAACTCTTATCGCAAATGAACACAAAGAATCAACTTTGTTGTGTTTTGATTTAATATGAACAAGTATAAAGATTTTTTTTTATATTCATTTTTCATCTTCGCGATTTTTATCATCATCAAAAAATTTGGTGATCTTTTAGAAAACATAAACAAACGCCAATTTGAAAACTAAATGGGGAAGAGGCAAAAAAAGGCAAATATTTTGATCCAAGGGTTTATTTTATTTTCAAGTGTGTGAGTGTGTCTATTGCTCAGGTTAAATCATTTTTTTTTGGCTTCTGCTCTCTGTGTCTCAGATATTGGTACTTTCTTTCTTTTTTGCAAGTTTATTGGTTCAATATTGGTTGATTATGAATAACTCTTTACAAAACCAAAAGGCCTCGAGTTGGAACAACCATGTGGTTCCATATACAAAAGAGCAGATAGATAGGATTCAGCAGGAACTGGATAAGCAATTGGGACCGGAATACGTCTCCACAAGACCAGGTGGTGGTGGTGTTCGTGTCTCATATATTGAAGGTTGGAAGGTGATCAATTTGGCTAATAAGATCTTTGGGATCAATGGCTGGTTTACCGATGTTCGAAATATAACTGTTGACTACTGTGAAGAGAGACAAGGGAAGTTCAATATATCAGTCTCGTGTGTCATACGGGTCACTTTGAAAGATGGGACCTATCATGAAGATATAGGTTCTGGAGCGTTGGAGAATTCAAGATCGAAATCAGGCGCATTTGACAAGGCAAAGAAAGAAGCAGTTACCGATGGGATGAAAAGGGCTTTAAGGTACTATGGTAATGCATTGGGGAATTGTCTCTACGATAAAGAGTACTTGAAAAAAATATCTGGTGTTAAATGTGCACCTCCAGACTTTGATGAATCAAATCTAATGAGATATGCTGATCCTCCAGTAAGTAGGTCCTCAACTCTCCCTGCATTACCTACAGATTCTACTACTACTTCTTCCTCTTCTTCTATCACAAATGCAAAGTTCCAACCACCACAAACATCCAACCACTCTTCAACATCATTTCAAAAGCACGTCCCCTCAGCAGCTACTACAACGAGCGCTCAACCTGTTCAAGTCATTCCAGCAAAGAGAACCATAAATACACCATTACACAATTCTAAAAGACCAGTCAGAGATCCAGAAGATGCATTTGATGACTCTATAACCTTCAGTGATGATTTAAACCTTGAATCAGAAGACTTCAATGATGAAGTCAACGAACTTTTAAACACTAAAATGAAAACACCAGCCTTGGATGAAGATGAAGGTGAGAATCCTAATACCATAAACAACCATACAACAACAACCGATGTTGTTCATACGACTAATACTGTTGAAGATAGTGACAACAATCAAAATATTTTAAACACAGATACAATTGAGCAAGGAAATGGATCTCAGCCTGAACCAAATGGTTCACAGGTTGGATTTTTCAAAGCTAGAGTTGCGGAAGAAGTTCAAAAGAATAGTCCCAACGTTGCTAATTCCATCAATGCATTCAATCCACAATTCATAAGTCCGTCGATCAGAAGAACCGTTGATCCAACCAAATCAACGCCTATTAAAAGAGTAACTGATCCTAAATCAATACGGTACGACAATCCAAGGCTAATACCAAATAGACAAGTTGGAAAACCACGGTATCCTCCACCAAGAAAACTAAGATCAGAAGGGGGAAGTGAAAAGGAAAACGAACAGTATGAACAGCCTATATAAAGATATACCTCAAGCTTAAAAGCTAGTTTTATTTATTCGTATTTTGAATGATGTACCTCAACCAAGTCATTACACCTGTAAGTCCAAAATCCCCGGATATATAGTCTTTGGTTGGAAATCCAATTGCTCTCGAACCATTTGTAGCCTTGTACTTTGAGCCTTAGACTATTTGTATAAAACAATGATCAAACCGTAGCTATATTCGCTTTTTTCCCACTCATTTCAATTTGATCAAATGCTTCTCAATTTTATTAACATTGGCTTTAATTTGTTTAATAATCGGAATTAAATTCCACTTTATTTATTATGACTTACAATTGCACATAATTTGGAATTAGGATAAGTATCGATTTGATATCAACTAGAGCTTGGAATATAAGCCCAACGAGACTACTGTTATGTCAAGAGCGTATGTTCTCATTAATTTTCCTCTTATCAATGACGATACTAATGAACTCATACCATTAGAGATCCCTCAATCAGACCATACCTGTTTACAAAGGGTAAATTCGGTGACGAAGAGTTCGAACCAGGACAGTATGCCCTAGACTCTATTCATAGCTCTAAGATTTTGTAAGTATGATTGATGATTCACAATTTCTCCAATGGACAAAATCTAACACCTTACAGAGTACTTGGTGCTGGTGGATTAGGTTGTGAACTGCTGAAAAACCTCGCATGTTCAGGGTTCAAAGACATACACGTTATTGATATGGATACAATCGACCTTTCTAACTTAAACAGACAGTTTCTTTTCAGACATTCAGATATAGGGAAACCAAAGGCAGTTGTTGCAGCTGAATATATTACCAGGAGGTTTAAAGATGTTCAGATCACTCCATATTTTGGGAAGTTACAGGACAAAGATGAAGAATACTACAGGCAATTTACACTGGTGATATCAGGTCTTGATAGTATAGAGGCTAGAAGATGGATAAATTCGAAACTGATCTCCATAGTGGATCCACAGGACTTGGAGTCTGTTAAACCCTTCATTGATGGCGGGACTGAGGGCTTTAGAGGTCAAGCAAAAGTCATTTATCCTACATTCACCGCATGTTATGAATGCTCATTGGATACACTGAGTGGACAAACAACGTATCCAATGTGTACAATTACAAACAATCCAAGACTGCCAGAACACTGTATAGAATTTGCAAGCACTGTTGATTGGCCACAAACTTTTCCTAATGAAAAGCTAGATATGGATATTCCAAAACATGTTGATTGGGTCTATGAGTCGAGTTTGAAAAGAGCTCAAGATTTCAAAATTGAAGGAATAACCAAGAGTTTAGTTCTGGGGGTTGTCAAAAATATCATACCTGCTATTGCCTCTACCAATGCGATCATTGCAGCTGCTTGTGCTAATGAAGCCTTCAAGATCGTTTCAAGTTCTAATCCTGTTCTGGATAATTTTATGATGTACTCGGGAACGGATTCAGTCTTCACTTATAGTTTTGCTTATGAAAGAAAGTTTGATTGTCCAATTTGCGGTGGTCTCTAGTTCCTTCAACTGACATTCTTTATGAGCTGAGTGATTGTTTTTTTTTTTTTTTGGAATGTTCTTATAAAAGAGGTTGTGGATTAATGTTAAATTCATACAAGTCCAACTTTGGAATCATCAAATTAAAGGCAACGTAATAAAAGACAAACTATGTACACACTTGTAGAAATTACAACAAACTAACAAACTAAATAGAACCAGATAACTATTGTGTAACACACCTAACATTAAGAAAAGGATATAATAGTTAAATCCAGTAAAAACAAACTAAAAACCATTACCACCAAACATAGATTTAGCTATTTGTAGGGCTAAATCTTCATCGACCCCCGGAATACCATTGACAGATTTTCTTGGGTCAAATGCCAAGTTGAACTCCCCGCCAGCATTGGAGAAATTAGTATAGGAACCGCTTGAACCACCTGTAGAAGGATGATCAGTGCTTGAATCAGTCCTTGGTGACACTTCATCTATTGATGACCCAGCACCTCCAGAAGTTGAAACAAATTTGGAAAGATCGAATGGTGATTCAGGATAGTGACCCAAATTGTTGATTGGATCTTCATTCTGGAAATTATTTTCAAATTGAGTTGCAACACTGGTGTTAGTACCACTAGAACCATCAAGCAAAATGTTGTAATCCTCAAAAGTCAAAGAATCCATGTATCTATCATCGTTGAAATAAGGATCACCGATTTGGTCAAACCTGCTAAAACTTGGTGTCAAATAATCGAGGCGCGATTGGTTAGATGAGTCAATTAATTCATGCCAAAACTTGTTAAGTTCCTTATTGCTATCATGAATATTATCAGTGGCAATCTCAACACCGTGAATGTTTAGCAGAATTTTGTTAACATTTGCAGGATTGGCATTGAAATTAACAATTTCATTATGTAAATGATCAATTTTACCTGGAAAGTTTGAGTTGGTGTAGTCAAGAAATAAACGATTAATAAACACTAATCTCCAACAAACAAAATATCTATGTTGCAATCTTACACATGATTGTATGTATTCTTGCAGTCTGATAAAAGACTGGTCACCATAGGTCAAATCATAAGAGATTGGACTCAACCATTCCTTTAAACCTCTCGAATCTTCCGTGAATAAGCAGTCATCAAAACATTGTGTTAAGCTGACAATCTTGGCCATGTCTCTAAAAGTGTAAGAGACAACAGTTATTAAAACTCGTTTAGATGACTCAAACATGGCTGCACTTATAAAAGCTTCAAAGTTCAGACCTCTATTCAAAAAGTTTGGGTCTCTCGCATAACGGTGATACAATCTGAATAAGATGAAAGCCGATTCAACAGCTCTATGAGTATATCTTTTAAGTGTAGCGCTTTCCTCTGGTGAACAGGACAACATTAATATATAATGCGTACATGAATATAGTGAGTATAAGCTCATTTTGGAAATCAAATCTCTGACTTTGGTAAGCTTTGTAAGGAAGGAGTCTCCTTGCAAATTTGTCAATTCTTCAAACGATTGATACCTTTCAATGGCAAACTCAACCAGTTTGAGCTGGCTTTCAATATCAGATCTCTTTGGATGTTCTCTTATCTTAGTACACTGTGTTACAATAGCACGCTGTATTAAAGCAACTTCATTTCTCTTTTTTAGTGACTCGATAGCATTTCTTTCCAAAGCAGAATCAGTGGAATTTGTAACTGGTAACATAGTATCATACTCATCATCAATTAACAAGGGGCAACCAAATGTGAAAGCCTGAATAGAATCAAGATATACTAATTCTATCCAAATTTTTCTCCATACATTAGCAGTTTTATGATCCGAAACAACAGAAAATTTTGATGGATCACGGTGTAAACCATGCATTCTAGCCATTTGAATAATCATGGACAAGTAAATCGTTGAATCAGTACTTTCATCACCATCCTCTGGAGCATAATGTCTATAAAGCCTTAAAAGTAAAAGAGATTGAATATGTTTTAACGTTGGTTTTCTCAACGCCTGTGCATTGGCAAGACATGCTTTTGAATATTCAACAAAATTTGGCCCAATTGATACGTCAGAATCTAATATTGTCTTAGTTGCCGTGCTGAATGGCCTACTTTCATCATATTGCTTTCTTGTAGGCAAGGTTATGAACGTAAACCTCAAGACACAAAGAAAAGTTGCAACACTTGCAAACAATGAAGGTGAGCTTAGAACTAAAACTGCTCTACCATTTTCAGATTCAGAAATGATTGATTCAACGTTTTTTCTGAATGAGTCTTCATCGATGAATGGAACAAAGGCATACGTTTCAGCAAAAAAATGGTCAATCAAAGCCATCACTACTTTCTTTGAAGGTAGTATCTCATTGATCCCCTTTACTAGTTCCTCGTGATTTTTGCCCACGTCTGCTTCAAACACACTTCCTGACTGTACTGGTACTAAATTTGAACAAGAATCTGCAGCGTTTGGTTGCTCATTAAAGCCTTGATCATAGAGAAAATACTTTTTGAAATTGATACCGGATTGGAAGACTAAAAACTTTTTGAACATTTCCTTCATTATAATATCTCTCGATGCCGCTGCAACATAACTTGTAGACCCATAGTGAGACATTTTACTCTCCTTCAACATAAGTAGATCGAAATCCTTTGTCAGTTCAAGAACAGGATCAGTCGGTGGTTGATCTGGTATAATTAAATTGAAGTTTGTACTCGAGCTGTTAGCACTGTTCGTACTCGTTTGACTTTTAATACTGCTCTCAGAATGGAAAGTTTCTAGTTGACTTTTTCTTGAAACCAACTTTTTCAACTCACTGTTCTGTTGTTGTAAAGAATATATTTGATCTTTCAATCTTTGAACTTCATTATTATTGACCCAAGGTTGTTCCTCATAGACACAAAGATGGGTAGTTTTGTTCTTGACACATGAAGAGCAATGAGGCTTTGTCTTATCACATTTCATTTTACGACGACGACAGACGCTGCAAACTGTTGGTACTCTGTACCTAGATTTTTTAGCTTTGGAATTTGAACCTGAACTTGAATTGTCCGTTATTGAAGGCGGGAATGAACCACCTCTGTCATTTCCTAGATCGACCTGGACCTCCATTACTGACTAATTACTATTGGATTGAATTGATTATTCCACGAAGACAAAGATTATTTAACTTTTATGCACAAAGTAAATAAGTACAATTGGGTGGCAATAGCTTTTTATACGTGGCAAAAGATATTAGAAGGAGTTCCTTGAGTATTGATCAAGTATTTGATAGTTGATGTTACCAAATTGTATCAAATACTTATAACAACAAGAATAGTGATAGCTCAAGATACAAAGTAGAACCCCTATACTAGTTACTCGTAATAATTGTGTCCTTATGAAAAGTAATAGAAATAATTATATCTAGTCTATTGATGTTTTTTAATGTTGCATAATTGTATTATTTCAATTACAGTGCACATAGAATAAATTTCAATCTTTCCTAGCCTTAGTACAAGGAGTCAGTCAGTAGAAAAAACCTCGTACAAAATGCATGGATACTTGTCCGTGCATCACTGTAGAAGTTTCAAAGCGCAATACAAACTTTAGAAATTTGATTATCTAATCAACCAAAAAAAAAAAAAAAAAAAAAAACGAGTGCGGTTTTAGCGGCTCGAATTTGTTGCTTCTGGAATTTTTTAATAGTGTGCAGGGAAATTTTGTTGCTGTAGTTACTTTTGGAGTTCGAACTTATCACATGACTCATGGTAGTTATACAAATTTATTACTATTACTATAGAGAGAAAGCATTTCGCGACACTAGTAATCACAAACGGGACTTCAAATATTGAAACATGACAGCACCTTAATTAGCGATCAAAAAGATCAAAGATAATTATACAAGAGCTTAGCAAGTAAAACACGTATTAGCCTCTAAAAACGCATATACATTGAATAGAACATTCATTGAGAGCATTTCAATATCTCCTTAGAGAAATGTCCCGCACGAGAGACCTTACACATACGCTCTCTAAGAGAGCAATCACTGTGGAATTGTGGAGTTCCAATTTCACCCTTTTCACTTTACAGAATAAAATAATTAAAACTACGTTGGACAACACTATAGCTGATTTGAAAGAAATCATAAGTATCAGGTCTAATGAAGTAAATGGTGTATTAAATCCAAGATCACTCAAAGTTATATATGAAAATCAAGAAAGACAATCACACGAGCCATTATCAAATTTTCTACAGATTCAAGAAACTGTTACGTACAATGAAAGATTAAGAGTGGAGTTCGATCAAAGCTTATTGGGTTCTAGAGTGATTAGACCATCTCACTTGAACATCAATTTGAAATTCAGCAAACAGACTTTGAATATCTCCCTCAGAGAACCCTTGACCTCTTCACTGGAAGCAATAAAACAAACAATCACTGACCTTATACACATTCCATCTAATGAAATTGAATACTTTGAATATAATGGTGGTGTAAAAATCACAGATTACACACAAAGTCTAGGAGATTTGTTAGATCTGGATACTGCACCATTGGGTGATTTAAACTTCTATGTCAAATTAAATAAGGACTCCTATATAAGGCTATCTTCTCCTAATGAGAGTATAGTCAGATCCAACCAGGTGATTGCTCAAGCTAGCACACCAATTTCTCTAATTAAAGACTATATAATAGACCAGTACATTGGTGATAAAGAGATCACGCACAAGGATATCAAGATAATTTATTTCGGTAGGATCTTATCAGATGCTGATACCATAGGACCTAACATTACTCAATCAGGCCCTGACTCACAAATTTTAACTTTACATTTTGTCTTGAATGAACCTGGAGATGTTCAACCATCAGGTGGGTTTTGGAGCGATTTGAAAAGAGGTGCTATTTTTGAATTTTTACCAAGAGAACCTAACCCAAACTTTGAGGCTGAAGTTCAAAGGGATGCAAGACTGAGAGAACAATTGAGAAACGGTGAAGCTGTCAATTTCGTACCTGAATCCGTCTTAGTTCCAGAGGAACAACAACTTCATCAGCAACAACATCAAGAATCATCATTACCCTTCATTGCTAACTCACACAACATCTCTGAGCCATCAAGTGCCGGAGTTCTCGCCTCACAACCACCTACCTTCAACGAGCGTCAAAATGCACCACCAACGTTACCTAACAACGTTCAACTAAGTGGTACATCAATTGAGGTGTCAACCATCAACAATGAGAAAGTCTATCTTGATCAGCTCGAAACTTCGTCTACGATTTATGCGATTTCAGTTGACACGATATCAGGGCAACGAGAAATCACTTTTTCAAGTTCTCAAGTTATCATTAACGACTCTGATCCATCGAACCCTTATGTGATGCTATCACCTTCTGGGTTTGCCAAATTGCAAACCATAGGGGTAGAAATCGAAATTCCCACGGTACTGGAAAGTAATGACTCAACGTACAACTCTAGAGCCGAACATGTCTTCTTTGCAGAAAGACCTGTAACGAGATCATCCACAAGTTCCTCCCGAGAGCTGCCTGGTTTACAGGAACAACATCAACAGCAGCAGCAGCCTCAACAACATCAACAACAACAACATCAAGAGCATCAAGATCAAGCCCATACTGAACAAGTTCAACAACCTCCTGCTCAGCGCCGGGGTGTCGTTCTTGCATTCAACATCAACTTTGCTGACATAGCAAGAGTAGTGCCTATAATTGGTCAATATGGATTCTTTTGCGTGAAATTTGTTTTCCTTCACTATATTCTTATTGAACCTCTACCAAGAACTCAAAAATACTTTGGTACACTCCTCTTATTTATCTACGCATTAACCAGACCGCTTGCCAAAAATGCCCTACGTCAATTGTTTTCGCAACTTTCACAAGAAAGAAGAAACAGTATTGAAACTCACTATACTACTCTGGTCAATGTCGTGACACTTCCAAGAACTTATTTCGTTGAAGGCATGAGAAAAGCCATTGATTTGACCGTTATTGGACCAAGAGGTGGTCCACTTGGAAGAAGCCCCTTTATTCAACTTTTGTTCAACTTATTCGTGAATTTTGTCTTCTTTCTAACAAGTTTTATACCTCCTTTACATACTACATTCTTAAGATTGGTTACTGAAAGAAGAGCCAAACTGGAAGAAGAACAGCGTCGAATTGACGAGGAACTGAGCCGTATAATCAGTAGGGCCAATTTAGCCAATGCTGAGACTGAGAATATTAATCGTGATGTTGCTCATGGAGATGTTGCTCATGGAGATGGAAGTACTACTACTGGCTTCCATTTGCATGGGCAGTAAATAAAGTAAGCTACATAAACACACTGCGCCATTAGGGATTATTGTAGATACTGACTTTGTGCAAGACTAGACATGAGTTATATGATTTGACTTGAAAGTATCATCATACCAGGAATCACAACCATTACCTCATTCAAATATTACCTATCCTTCCCCGGTTTTTTTCTTTACCCTCGTTTCTGCAAATTTAAATAAGTTGAATATTCTTCTAGTAATCGAAAGAAGAAAAATAAAATGTGGCGTTTCTTTTTTCTCAAACTTTTGGCCATAAATTTATTTGGCCCAGGTGTTCTTACAAATCCAGATAAGGTCTGGATCCATTTCTTTTACATAGGCACACTAATAATTCAGTGAATAATGACATTGGTTAATTATTTCTGGATAAGAGCGTAACTAACTTATCAGCTTAGATTTAAGTACAATCGTAGCAGGTGTATGGTTTGTATCTCTACGCGTATAGTATAACTCATAAAACCTCAGCTGCAGTTGCAAAGTGGAACTAGATCGAGTAGATAAGCTTGTAGTGGAGTTAAAAGAGGAGTATTTGATGCTCAGGCCAATGGCTTTTAAGGTTTCCAAAAGAAAAGAAATAACCTAAAGACAAAAGAAACAAGTAAATTTTTCATGTAGTTTACCGATGATTTAACCAACATGAAATGTACAAAATTTAATTGATTTATTCATTTAGTTACTTTTACGATTTATCAGCTATATCGCATCCAGAATTAAAATCGGATCGTGCATATAAATTAGGCTTTTGAAGATTTCTTTCCACATTAGAGGCAAGGGAAAAAAAAAATATTAGTATTTAAGCGATCTAATTTCCCCCTTTCCGTTTAAAATTTTCCACAATCAACGTACAATCGTTCCTTTCTTCTCTTACTACTTTTCAGTCAAGTTTAATTATACAGATATAACACAATGGTCGCCCAAGTTCAAAAACCAGCTCCACTTTTCAAAAAAACCGCCGTCGTTGATGGTCTATTCGAAGAAGTCTCTTTAGAAGAATACACCAAACAAGGTAAATGGGTTATTTTAGCTTTCATTCCATTGGCTTTCACTTTTGTTTGCCCAACTGAAATCATTGCTTACTCTGAAGCTGCTAAGAAATTCCAAGAAAAAGGTGCCGAAGTTCTTTTCGCTTCTACTGATTCTGAATATTCTTTATTAGCTTGGACTAACATTGCCAGAAAAGATGGTGGTTTAGGTCCAGTTAACATTCCATTAATTGCTGATACCAACCACTCTTTATCAAGAGATTACGGTGTTTTAATCGAAGATGCTGGTATCGCTTTAAGAGGTATCTTTGTCATTGATCCAAAGGGGGTTGTTAGACAATCAACTATCAACGATTTACCAGTTGGTCGTAACGTTGAAGAAACTTACAGATTATTAGAAGCTTTCCAATGGACCGAAGAACATGGTGAAGTTTTACCATGTAACTGGACTCCAGGTGAATTAACCATCAAACCAGAAGTTGCTGCTTCTAAGGAATACTTTGGTAAAGCTAATAGCTCATCTTAAGTTGTTAACAGCCTACCACATAGAATTTTAGAAAATCTGCTGTTCTACACTAGATGAATCCTGAGCAACAGAGTATAAATAAATATAAATTAATATAGTTCTTTTTTTTTCCATCATCATCATACTACGTAGAATCAACTGGGCTCAAAGAGTTCCTGGAAGTTATATCACCATCTGAAATCTTCTCAATTACCATTCCGTTTGATCCCAGGAAACTTTCAAGGTGCCACTTTCTGAAACGGGAAATTTTCTGCATATATGAACACACTTTTAGAATATTACTATTTTGGGATGTTTTTGATCTTAGTGTTTTTTTTTTTTCCCCCGAGGATTGATATTTGCACTTTCGGTTTATTTTATTTAACCTATATAGGAGGGTATGGATCTACTTTAAATTCACTTATCAGGGCATGAATAAATACTACAATTTGTTGATAATTCAGTTAGACAGGCAAATTCTATTAAATGAATGATAAAATGTCTCGGGTGACCCAAAAAAGTTTGATATACTTCTCGAAATTTGTCGTCAATGACCAAGTAGGTTTATTTCTATTGTGATTATGACTGTTTATTGTTTACTAACTTAAAGTATCTAGGTCTTTTTTGTATGTACACCACTTTAATAGTATATATGTTTGTTTTCTAGCTTCTAATATTTGCAATTAGAAATCAAAATTTACGTATGCATTAGTCAATTTGAAGCCAATTGTTCCAGGTCATGTAAGTATCAATCGTACATCAAAATAGAATGGAATTAGATTTTAATATTGAAAAATGATTATACAGGTTCTTGTTGTCCCATTAAGACATGTACCAAGACTAAAAGACCTTACAGATGAAGAAAGTACAGATTTCATGAGAACTTTACAGAAAATCCATACATTTATTGAACATATATATAAAGCCGACTCTTTAAACATTGCTATTCAAGACGGTCCTGAAGCTGGTCAATCAATACCTCATTTACATGCTCATCTAATTCCAAGACACAAAGTTAACAACATTGGTGATAAAATTTACGAGAGATTGGACGATAAAGAGTACGATTTAGAGGATAGTTTAGATGATTTCCATAAGAGGAAATTGGCAAAGAGAGAAAATGGTGGATTTGTTGCATTACCTGATTCTCAAAGGACTGCTAGAACAGATGACATAATGCATAAGGAAGCTAAATGGCTTGCAGAGGAGCTAGAAAAGTTTGATAAGAAATCATAAATGCTCACTTCCAAAAATCCTCCTTATTTATTAATTTATTACTAAAAATTCATTTAAAATCCATTAAACATAGTTATTTTCATGTAAAGACTATACTATATACACAGTGTCCAGCAAAAACTTCTCTCAATTTATTGCTCTTGAGCATCTTCAATGGCATATCTCTCAGTACGCTTCTCTGATTCCAACCTTGCCAATCTTTCTCTTCTTCTACGTTCTCCACCTTTGAATGATTTTTTTCCTAGTTTATGCTCTTTCAAAGGCTCACCCTTTCTGAACTTTTCGACATTGTTTAGAAGATATCTTCTTTGTGAGGCATCAAGGCCAGCTTCTTTCAGTTGTTTGGACGATTTAGTGAATAGATCTTTCCAACTTGGGAATTGTTCTTCGTGTTCTGTGAATTTACGTCCAATCTTTGTTAAGAATGACTTGACGTCTGGTATCTCACTAGTCGGTTTAGGGACATGTGTGGATTGAAATCTCTTTGTTATAAGTATACTCTGTTGACGTATGATTCTGGAGAACATGTCTATATTATGTCGAAATAGATGTATCGAAAAATGGCCCTATCATTTATATAGCTCTCTTATTACCATAATTTTTCATTTTTTTGAAAGATTTTTTTCTCTTTTTTCCAGTTTCCAAGCTTCTCCGAGAATGAACATTTGAAACAAACAATAGAAAAATAATCATATCTTACAAACATATTGAATAAAGAGAGACTATACTCACGTTAAAACTCAGCAATGTCAGACAATGCCACTATACTAGATGAGTTGCAGTGGAAGAATCCTGAATGGATCCAAGCATTTGGGTTAAAGACCGACAACGTTCTTGAGTACTTTTCAGAATCGCCCTTCTTTGATAGAACATCAAACAACCAAGTTGTTAAAATGCAAAGTCAATTCAACGAAAATCTACAACAGCTTCACAGTGCAAATATAGAGAACGAACTGAAGAAGATGGTTGGTATAGAATATGTGATATTACATCGCCGAGAACCCGATTTTTGGATTATTAGAAAACAAAATAGATTGAATTCAGAGAAGGCAGAACCGTTAAGTGATTACTACATAATTGGTGCAAACGTTTACATGTCCCCAACAGTAAAAGACGTGATATCAAACAGACTGCTAAGTACTGCGTTATCCTTGGGACATGCCTTGGATAAAATGCAATCATTGGCACAATTTACCCCATCGGATGGACATACATACAAATATCAACACAATCCTGACTCGAGTATATCGAACTCATCTGCAGTCTCAAGATCTAGAACGATTGGGAATACCCCATATACCCCCACGGTTCAGGCATCTTCAAGTGTGTTTGGGAAGAGTGAAGAAGTTGTGTCAAAGGCAACGGTTGATAATTTGTTTAATATATCGTTGACTAGTAACCCTCTATATCTGAATGAACCCATTGCAGATGGTGAAGAATTGGAGAGTCAAACTATACAATCGCAATCCATACAGATCAACCAAAATAGCCCATTGGATTCCAAAAGTGGCTATACTGACGATGATTTAACGATAAAATCTTTGAAAAAGGGTAGAAAACCTGTCAGGTGAAAACTTTTTCCCACCATAATCGAAGATACTAAAAGAGGGAATCAAACCCTTTGATAATGCATGAAATAACGACATGAATTGTAGCTTTTTCCATTGAACACCAAGCTTCTCAAACTTCAGTACTCCACAGTTGTTGATAAAAATAAAATGCTGTCTCGGGTAATAAGTCGCACCCTTCTAAAAGTGAAAAATGAAGAACAAGAAGGGAAAAAAAAAAGGACACAGAACAGAATCAACAGTATATAACTCGTTTAAAGAAACAGGACAGATCATTAATTGAAAAACTTGTCAAATAAAAATGCAATTTTACAGCACTTTACTTGCCTCAATTGCCACTTTGGCTCTTTTGTTCTCCTTTGTTTCAGCTTCCTCTGACGTTGCTGACCCTCCTATTACCCATAGAGTTTACTTTGACATTCAACAAGGTGATGAATCTTTAGGTAGAATTGTATTTGGGCTTTTCGGTTCAGTTGTTCCAAAGACTGCTGAAAACTTTAGACAGTTAACAATTTCTGAAGATCCAGATTTCGGTTATATCAATTCTATCTTTCACAGAGTCATTAAAGATTTTATGATTCAAGGTGGTGATTTCACTGATAGAAGTGGTAGAGGTGGTAAATCTATTTATGGTAATAAATTCAAAGATGAGAACTTTTTGGTCAAACATAACAAAAAGGGTAGATTATCCATGGCCAATGCTGGTAAAGATACAAATGGTTCTCAATTCTTTATCACTACTGCTTTAACTCCATGGTTAGATGGTAAACATGTTGTTTTTGGTGAAGTTTTAGAAGGTTTTGACGTTGTCACTAAGGTTGAAAACGTTAAAAAGGGATGGGGTGATAAGCCATCTGTTGAAGTCTTCATTGCTGGTACAGGTGAATTATCTGAAGATGGTGAAGTTTTAAAAGCAGTTACTCTTGATTCAATCAAGGGTGAGGAAACTGGGGAGGTTACTGACGATGCTAAAGATTCTAGAGATGAATTATAAAGTATTCAAGAAGTGACTCATTAGTCGATGCATCCATATATGGATCTATACATTGACAACTATATAGTTCGATACAAACATATATCTCAACAGGAATGCTCTCTTTGGCCCTTTTTCCAATGAATAGTGTAGTCTCTCACAATCGTCTCGAATGGAATGGTTAGCGAGCCCGCGAATTTTTTTTTTTGTTTCGTTTTGAGAATATGACAATAAATAAAACCAACTAACAACCATAACCTTACAGAGAATATACGAAGGATAACAACTCAAGTTAACAAGTGACTGAGATCTGAATCATGAGTGAGAATATAGCTACTGATGTATCTGATGAACCTGTCATTCCTAGAGATGCTCGTATTCTTCACTTGATACTGGCTGCACAATCTATACAAAGCTATGAAGACCATGTCCCACTACAACTCATGGACTTTGCACACAGTACGTTAAGAAACATATATTTGACGAAGTAAAAAAGTCTTGGTGAAAGAAACTCTACTGACATTATTCTAACAGGGTACACTGCTGGTGTTTTAAAAGATGCGGTTGTGTATAACGACCATGCCCGTTCATCGAATGGTAACACAGCTACTCCAGGTTCTAGAATAACGACAGATGATGTGAGACTGGCAATTGCAGCTAGAACTAATTATCAATTCAACCCAGTGACACCTAAGGAGTTGCTCCTTGAATTGGCTGCAGAGAGAAATAAGAAGGCCTTGCCTCCTATAATGCCCGGATTTGGGATAAGGCTTCCTCCTGAGAAGTATTGTCTAACTGCTAATGATTGGTCTTTGAGCGATGAAGAAGACGTGAGTAATAACTGCAAGAAATATCAACACAACACAATACACTTACTAACACAATAAATAGGATGAGGATGAAAAGATGGCAGATGCTAAGTAATAATAAGAGTTCCCTCTAATATATTTGTATTTTTAGTTCAACGATAGGCGTAAATTTCGATTGATACCTCGTTTGAAGTGTAGTTAATTATATATCATTATCTGAATTGTACATCTATTATCAGTAGATCATCAGTTTTCCATCTGTTAGTAAAGTTATTGTCATATCCTCTTCTTCTTCTGTCTTCCGTCTTTCTCTAATAGATGACTAAGCTACAACTAAAGAATTCAAATTTCTTTGTTTTGCCGAAGAAAAAGTAAAAGAACACAGAAACATTTTGGATCAAATACCCTTTTAACGTGTGTCGATTTGAGTATTTGATATCAACTTTTTCCAGCTTTTCATATTCCTTAAACTCAGAGATTTATAGGCTAAGTGATATGGTTACCACACAAGGCTCAATTCCGGAGTATGTGTTCTTTGTTGCGCGTTTTATGGCAAATCAAGCTATCAAATTAAACTGCGCCATTTGATATTTTGCACTGACACTAGAGTTACTAACATATTATACAGAGTCAAAGAAGACGTTCCAGGAGCTTCAATTGATGAAAGAATTAGCAGAATAAGATCCTTCCAAGATTTAGGACCGCCTGATTTGGTCAGCTTAACAAAACACATCCAAGGGACAAAATCAAGCGAGGTGAGTAATAGATCTGGTCAGATTCATATCTCGTTCAATTATACTAACAAACTCTCTAGACTGGAACTTATCTATACTACACAGGTCTTGATAACTCAAGCTCGTCTGCAGTTGCCGCCCATCTTAACCAATTGGCCAATATCATCGATTCCAGTCCACAAGTTTGGTTCGGTAAACCAAAGGCTTATAAAGTTATCAAGGCAATTTATGCCTCGTATAATGCGTTTTCGAGAGTTGATGTTGTCGTTGAAGCTAATATTCCGGGAAAGGTAAACGTACGTGTTATTAACTCACAGGGTGATTCTGTTCAAGAAACAGACGAAATTTGGCTCGAAGTTTTCACAAGTGCAGTTGTCAGAGCCTTGTTGACCGCTGAAGAAGATGAAGAACAAGTTAATTCCATAGTTGAATCAAGAAATTTAAACCCATTTTCTACTGTTGAATTGGCTAAACTATTCTTTGATGGATTTGAAGCTCTATTTTTCCAAGGTCCAAGCGTTGGTTCAGCACCAGACGTTCAAACTCCATCGTTGGTTTCCAACTATCTAGTTGATGGTTTTTTAAGAGCAGTTGAACTAACTGGACTATACGATTATGCTTTGGACATTTTAAAGCGTCTTAGAGAAACTGAAGAGCTGGTTGTTAGTCTAATTGTCAAAGTGTTATTACTTAGGGATGAAGAAATTAAAGCAGTTCAAGTTCTACATGATGGTATTAAGAAAAACCCAAGGGATGCAACTTTATTAACACTTCAATCAGAATTTTTAACTGGAAAGGGAAGTTTGAATTTGGCTTTAACATCGGCCATCCGTGCTGTCAATGCTGCACCATCCGAATTCTTTGTTTGGGCAAACCTTTCAAAAGTCTATTTAGAATTGGGTGATATTGAACAGTCGTTATTAACTCTAAATTCCTGTCCAATGGCTTCTCAAAAGGAAAAATACCATCTGAAAAGAGTACTGAATGCTCCTCATGAAAGGCTTCATTTGCCGTTGCCAGTTGATGTTAAATTAGATGATGTTTCAGGTCTTGACTCTGTCAAAGTTGCTGAAGAGCACCAGGCCATAGATCAAAGTCTAGTAAATCTTCAAGGCGCTAATTTGAAATCTACATTTGCCAAAGCCTATGAAATTTTAACTGATATCGTCCATAGAATTGGTTGGGAATCTCTGTTAAAACACAGAGCCAAGATTTTCGTAATGGAAGAAGAGTATAAATCTAAATCTTCCTCACAGACTAATGTCGCTCATTTAAATGGCTCATCATCTTCCTCCACTGCTAACGGTGAGTCTGATGCTAATTCCTTTAAAAAGAAAAGACTTTGCGAAAGATGGTTGGATAACTTGTTCATGTTCCTGTACGATGACTTGAAGGCTTATACTGTGTGGCAGGCTGAGATGATGCATTTCCAAGCTCAAAAGACACAATATGAGAAACTACCACTTGAATGGGAATATTTAGGTATGACTGCCTTCAGATTACACTACTATAACGAGGCAGCTGGAGCTTTTAACAGCGCCCTGGAATCCAGGTTTGCTCCAAGCTCGACGAGAGGTTTATTAAAATTCTATCAATTGGAAGTCAAAGCCTTGAAAAAAAGGGCTACAAGATCACAAGGCCTAAATGGACATAGCGATGGTGTTCAAAATAACACACTTGACAATCAACGTCTGTCTTTACAACAGATAGATAAGAAACTAACAGTGTTGAACGAAAATATTACAGATACTATTGTGAAAATATCAGCTTGGAATCATAGATGGTATTGTGAATTTGCTCCATTTTTGTTAATTGCACTAGCTAAGGTTGTTGAAAAGGAAGGTTTAACCAAAATAAAAAATCAAATCACTGCTAAATATCCAGAATCTACTGGAGTTGATGACTTGATAGGTGAATCGTTTGCTTTCCTCAAGCTCTTCGACCTTTTTGGTACAGACGCTTGAGTTGTTTACTGTTAAATTCAAACTAATATAGATCATTCTTTCACAGAAATAGCTTGTAGAGTATAATTCATATCAAAATGAATAACATACCAGCAATTACAGAACTTGCAAATAGAATTGTGATAACAGATGCCGCAACTTTGCTCTTATTTGTAATAATTATATCGTCATGATTATTTTTATTCGTTCGATCAAATCCAGCGTTTGGGTTTCCCAAAGATGACCCTCCAGTTGCAGCTGTATATGGTGGTGGCAGATCAGCATATCTCAAGTTTTGAATAACCTCTAAAGCTGATATTTGTTCTCCTAAGCCATAAAGATTATCAAATCCCCCTATTTGCCAATTCAATCCACAGGTAACACCATCAAGCCCTCCAACACATGATTGCGCTGCTGAAACTGCTGAAGTTTTCAGGTACCAGTCAATTATATCTCTTGACCCTTCAACCAATTGAGCAGTGAGACCTAAAAACCTTGAAAAAAACGCTTTAAACGATCTTTGATCATTATTGCATGACATTCGTGGTTGGCATGCAGATTCATACATTATTCCATTTTGAAAGAACACACTTACGCCTTCAAGTAGTCTGAATAACCTCGTTTCCCAGATTTCTTTCTCAGTGTGATTGTAGAGATATGCCGCACCGCTTAATAGTAAACCTGCATTATAAGTCCATTGATGGGATGAAACTTTTGAACAATTGTCATGAACATGTACACCATCGAAAACGATATAATAACTTCCACTCCCATCAATTAGATTTTTGTCATCCATCCAATCCCATACCTTTTCCGCCCATTCAACATATGTGTCATTTCCTGTATATCTTGCCAATCTTGCCGCCATGTGAAACAGACAGCCATTGGATACGGTATTTTTATAGTCATATCCTGAGTTCCATTTGAAAATCTGCCATCTCAAACCACCGTGACAGTTATCATTATCATCCCATCTGGATACCATGGTATTGAATACAGCTTGTGCTAAATACAACCACTGAGGTTGATCAGAATCTGCATTTGTAAAGTTTCTTTCGGCAGCTGCCATGACTGTGATACCCCAGAATGCTTGATCGTCATTTCCTTCAGTTGTTGATTGGTTTAATGGAACGAAATCCCATTTTTCTCCAACTTGAGCCAACAAGGAAGCTTTTATCAAATCGTTATATTGCTCATCACCTGAATACCACCAATAATCCAACACAGACCCCCATGCTGCTCCTGATTCCCACCAATAATAAGGTGGACTGAACATTCCAATAGGTTTACCTGGCTCATCACCCTCATAGTAGTCCATGACTCCTTTCATAATCGTTGATAGTGCCAGGTTGATGGATTCATAGTTGTCAATCTGTAGTTCAAGAGAGTGAACTATATGCACAAGTAGATGAATTATAATTAGCCATAAAGTTTCGAACTTCATTTCGGTATCGTTTTTATTTTACGATGTACATTTGACTAAAGGACACTGCATCGAAGAGGTTTGATTATTTGATTTGCCTTTCATTTTATTACACAGTTTGAGAGAATGCTTGAGACATTTAATTCTACTTGGTTCTTGAATTATGTTACTTAAAGTTTGAGAGAGTATAGAATAATAGTATTTAAAGTTTGGTTCTTTGCTAAATCCAAGATCAAAAACTAGCTTTTTGTGACACTTTTATGCATCTTTCGGCATTTGTGAAAGGCAAAGTCTTAAAACTGAAGTCTCTTAAAAGCTTGCAACTGATTTTGAGTTTGAAATAATAGAAGTGTTCAATGCCCAAACAAGTTACAAGAGACTTTGCTATAAAAACGTACATTTCTCGTTTCAAAAGTAGAGGCCGTTGAATTTGAAAACTTCTTCATGAACACGATTTTTTTTTTCCTGATCTTAATGTATATTAGTTAAATAAAAATTCTATAAAAATTATATAAAACATGTATCGTGTAAAACCAACTCCATAGTCTACTGGTTCTGTTTAGCTTTTAAACTAGTTAGTTCAGCTATCATTAGCAACTAGATTGAAATACTTAGCAAGGGTTACGTATATCAACGACCTATGTCACCACTTTAAGTCAGCGAGGAAGACAACAACAAAAGTTACGGAATTTGTTATATTTGAGTCTCTTGGATAACTTTAAACTCAAGCTTTGACATATTGTACTTGAAGGTATAAGTTTCTAGCTGATGTGGTTTGGATTTAGACTCAAAGTACCGAGTTCTTTATGGAGATTTGAGAACAATAGAAAAGACTCATTTTGACACAAAAATCACAGACATTTTCGCGAAAGAAGATAATCTTTGACTGAACCAGGACCTAAACCTACACTGATCACATCAAAAATTCATAATAGTATTAAAATTTTCATATCGGCTGATAAATTTTTTAAACATTCCTATTCATAGATTCACAGAATACTGCATATGTCATTAACAAGATGTTAAAAATAGTTACATCGTGCCTAAATGTATCCAATGAAAGGACAGCTTTCTCTTTTACATACATTAAACGGACCGTATTTTACCCCAGTAGTCATAAAACGCAATATTTGTAATTGCACACCTCATCTTTTGATAAACTCCTTTTGTTTTGAGGTTCTCCGCACAGACGTGTACAAGCTTCTTTTCTGCCCCATGATAATTCAGTGGAGAAAGGTCGAACATTGAAGAGTAGTGCTGTTATTCAACTACGACCGAGAATATTTGAAAGAACTGTGCTCATACATGAGATTGGCGGTTCTACCGCGATAAAGGTTCCTTTTGAAAGTTTAATAAACTCATACGTGCGATTGATTAGCTGCTTTGAGGCCCCTTGATGTACCATTGTTCATATAGTTAAGATCCAAACAATAACTCTATAAGAGATTACAAATACAAAAGTAACCGGAGAAGTGACGACAAGAGACAAACAGATTGCATCTAAATATGGTGCAGTTTTAAACGGCTCATCTCGAATGTAATTGTTTTACATCGATCAAATCATCAAAATGATAGAGAATATATTCCAAATATTTATAATCCATTTCTACAGTTTGACCAAAAACCGGCGTTCGGTAAAGTTGAAATATACTAGCAATTGGCTCCTAGAAATGGCAAGATCCGCCTTTGAAAATCAACAATTTACAACGTTACAAGTCCGCTAAGATCTCCACTGTTTCACTCTGCACTCTACAGATTATATAGTATCACTAATACGCAATCCTATAGTGTAAAGGATTAAACAAGAGGGAAGTGGTCTAAAGTAGACGTGTGAATGCATAATTTATTTATGTATTAATGAGGGAACTCTCAGCTAACTTTTACATATCCTTCACAATACGCGTTGTTCTTTTATGTACTCAGAGAGTCACACAGTTGTGGATATAAATATAAATTAGGAAGGTTTCCCTGGAGCTTCAGGCTAAATGCTAATTTGGTAAACAAGAATCCTTTAAAAGTCTTGAAAGATAAAGGGTTAAAAGCGCCTGTTTTAAATATAGATCTGAAAATTTTCCACAAGGAATTCATTAGTTAAAACTGTCAGAAGAAGCTCCTTTGAACAACAACCTTGATTTCACTCTCAAGGTTTTAGTATGACGAGAACTACTCTCATTGGGGAAATTAGAAAAGTAGCTGTTATAGGTGCTGGTGGGGTAGCAGGATTGGCTTCAGTTTTTGAGCTATTACATACCAACAATGATGGTTCCTCTAGCGTCGGAGAGGGCATTTCAAAGAATCCATATTTTACAAACGTTGTAGGTTTTGAACAGAAGCCTGATGTTGGAGGAACATGGAACTTTGAAAATTACCAAGCAGATCCAGGATTACCACGTCAGGATGTTTTGGATTCTCAACGTTATGATGATGTATACGTCATCAAGACTGCCAACAAAAATAAACCATCTGAAGAGGAGCTAAGCAGATCTTCATTTGAGAATCAGCTGGTTAGAGATAAGGACGAAACTTATCAAAACTGGAGTAAAAGTGCAATATACCCCAGACTATGCACTAATAGCACAGAAGGTTTTACTCGATACTCTACACAGAAGAGACATGACATATCCCCTAAAGGTCTTGGAACTTTTGTAACACACCAACAACAACTAGAAAGATTGAAAAAATTTGATAGAGATAACTCCTTGAGGAATCATATTAGATTCAAGACCGAAGTATATAATGTGAAAAAATTAGGATCAAAATGGGTTCTAACACTTAGAGTGGCATCTAATGATTTCGAAGATTCTTGGTATCAAGAAGAATTTGATGGAATCATTCTAGCTCAAGGTTCCTTTTCCATCCCTTATATTCCACATTATAAAGGTTTAAGTGAATATAACAAGAGATATCCAGGTGCTGTCTTACACTCGAAGGCATATAGAGATCCATTAGTATTCAAAGACAAAAAAGTTGTTATTGTTGGAGGGAATATTTCAGCTATTGATATCGGTCAATATCTAACCACAGTTGCAAAGGAAACATTGATAAGTAGAAACCTTGAAAGAGACCCATATTTAGATTATATGGCGCGATGCATAAAGTCATTTAAAAACATACCTTTGGTGGAAGAGTTTTTGCCAGAGACTAAACAGATACGATTAACAAACGGTGATATACTAGAGAATGTTGATCATGTTATTCTATGTACTGGGTATCATATTGAATTACCATTTTTGGAAAAGGGAATCCTCAAGTATTCAATACCTTCAAACTCTACAGTAGCCACCTCAAACACAAGAGTCAAAGGATTATACCAGCATGTCTTCAATATCGAGGATCCCTCCATAGTCTTTGTTGGGAAGTTAATCGTTCAAACTCTCTTCAGAAACATGGAGTCACAAGCAGCCGCAGTTGCTGGTGTTTGGTCTGGTGCTTCACAGTTGCCTTCAAAAGAGGAACAATATCAATGGGAAAATGAGAGATTACAAGAAGCCGAAGAGCATTTATTCCACAAATATGATCTTTATAAAGTCAAGGAGGATTTTTTTGATCCAGTTAGAAAATTACACACCAAAGGAAGAGTTGATCCTTTGGGTACTCTTCTTGATGATTTTACGATATACAATGAATCTTTGGTTACCTTCGAAAAACTATTCAACGATTTTAGAGAGGGACGATTGAATGTGACGCACGATTTCTCAAAGAATGAGTGAATCCTAACACCTTATATTGCCTGCTATTGAGCATTTGCTGTTGAACTCTAAGGAGTTCAAATATGCTTTATCATACATCTATTCATAATCACATTCCTGAAGCAGACATCATGCATGAATGTCTTTCAACTGATTAATAGATGATAACTTTAAGTCAGGTGGCATTTCTTTAACTATTATAGACATTTAAGACATTCATATATAGTAAAACACGATATTAATCAAGACATATGTTTACGAGAGGAGCTACATTCGGATGTAAACATTTTACATTGATCATACTTCAGCTGTACTGAAGTGATAAGGCATTTGTTGTAGAAACAATGGAAAGGGTTGTATCAAGTTACCATCTACCACCTTGGCCTCCTTGTTGTCCCCCATAGCCACCTTGGCCACCTTGGTCTCCGTATCTGCCTTGGCCACCTTGACCTCCAAATCCACCTTGACCTCCAAATCCACCTTGATCACCATATCCACCTTGTCCATGTTGACCATATCCACCTTGACCTTGTTGACCATATCCACCTTGACCACCATGTTGCCCACCATGTTGCCCACCATGTTGCCCACCGTAGCCACCTTGATTTTGACCTCCTCCAGAAATTTGTGAAATAAAGGAACCTAGACCACCAGATGAGTTTCCACCTTGTTGACCACCGTAGCCACTTTGATTTTTACCACCACCGGAGATTTGGGAAATGAAAGAGCCTAAACCTCCAGATGAGCTACCACCTTGTTGACCATAACCTTGGCCTTGACCTTGTTGGCCATAGCCACCTTGATTGCCATAGTTTTGTTGTTGTTGTTGTTGACCATAGTTATTATTATTATTACCGGATGAACCACTGAATGATGATAACAAAGCACCCAATCCACCAGAACCACTACTACTACCACCATATTTGTTTCCACTACTACCTCCGATCAAAGATGCAACTTGGCCGATGTTAAAGCCACCGCTTCCACCACTTGAGCCAGTTTTACTACCCAAGACAGCAGATAACAACTTCAATTTCCCAGAGGATGAACTTCCATGTGAGCCACCACTCACCAATCCGTTCAGCAATGAACCAGCCAAGTCTCTATCTTGAATTCCACCGCCTAAAGCTCTTGTTCCATCACCTCCATCAGTTTCTAAATTATTAACAACATGTTTAGAAACACTCTCGATCAGTTCATCAATTTTTCTAGCTTCTTGGTCAGTTGGATTTTGTTTATCAGCCTCTTGTAAATCTTGAATTGCTCTTTCGTGTTCATTAACATTTAAAAATGCAATTGCTCTATTGATCAGTGTTCTTGAAGATGGACCTTCTTGGTTTAAACCATTAGTTAATAAATCAATGGCATCTCCATATTGACCTTGACTGATCAGTTGTTCTGCTTGGTTATTCAATTGGTCAGACATTGCTTATGGATATATGTATCTGTCCAAAGAGCAGAATCAAAGTAAAAAGTTGGAATTTACGTCGAGCAAAGAAGATCCAGAAAAGGGTCCTTTTAAATACTATTTTTCAGTTCGATTTCCCCATTAAATTTCATCATTTTCCCTCCGCCTTGTGCCTGAATAGAATATGAAATTTTCCACACATTTGGTTGCTTCGCGCGCAGAAAATGAAAAAAAAAAGAATAAAAAGAAAAAGGACAAAAGAACCATTTGGTTACTGTGGTAACATGGAAAGCACATTAATTACAGAATGATTGTCCATTCAGTAAATTGGACTAGTAAACTATAAAGTTGGTTTTACACTATATAGCTTTTATATAATTTATATAGAGTTTCTATCCAACTAATACACAGTAAGATCAGGAAGAAAAAAAGGACCTTTATTGTCTATTAATGTTATTTGTACAAAAGAATAACAGCATAATTCTTTATACAAACTAAACTGTTTGAAAGTCATGTGTGAGAGGTAGCTCTCCATTTTTGAACTTGAAGAAAAGAGTTTTACAGACATCCAAACCAGCATTGAATAGTTCCAAATTCTCTGTAGAGTCTTCAAGTGGATCTTGTCTTCCAATTGGGAAATAGTCCTTTATATCATCTACCCATTGTCTAATGTCCGAATTGGAATATCCATGAAACCTATTGAAGTCCCCGATTTCTTGTACTCTCTTCTCCTCCCATTCATATTGTACCTCCTTTGAAGGTAATTGCTTTGCACCAGACCATATACCAGCTACGGCTGCTGCACCTGCTTCAATTCCTCTTATCAAATATGGAGAATATAAAGAACCGACAAAGGCTAAAGTTGGATCTTCAACGTTAAAGACGTGGTTATAAAGGTGTTTTATGCGTGATTTAGGAGATTGACTGGTCAAACCTTCAGCCACTGAATATTGAAAACCTTGATAATATGGAAGTTTTACATGATATCCTGTGCTGATGATTATAGCGTCAATGTCTTTCAATATAGTGCCATCTTTGAGTTTAATTTCTTTAGTATCAGGTAAGAACTCATCAACCACATCCACCCCGTCCAAAGAACTCAAGGCTTCATTCAACCAAGGAAGTGGATGTTTAAAATCGGATCGATGGCTGAGTTTTAAGCTTTTAGCAAGAGGTGATATGTATTGAGTAATATCCACTGCTGATATACCTGAACCAATGATTAAAACGTTTTTATCTTTGAAATACTCTGGAGATCTGTAGTGCTTTGAATGTAAGATATCTATTTCATTCGAATGTTTTGCAACAAATTGAGAAAATCCTTTAAACTTTGGAATATATGGCACAGAGTAATGTCCACTAGCAAGGATAACAGCATCATATTTTTCTCGATACCATGTTTCTAAATCACCATTGGTAGATCTTAAAGTGATCAACCATTTCCCATCTTGTTCATCCTTTCTCAAATCAACAACTTCAGTATGAAATCTTATGTGTTTCTTCAAATCGTTATCGTTGGCAAATTTTTCAAAAGATTGATGAAGTTCATCATATTTGAACAATGGATCCAGTTGTTTCCTCTTTGGTAGGTCTTCTTCTTGGGTAAAAGATGAAAATCTCATAAAACTTCTAGGAATATTGGTGTATAGATGAGGATAAACAGGACTACTATTCCATTGACGATAATTTTTATCCTTTGAAGTGACAATTGGAGATTCAAATGAAGATTTACTCAATTCGTCATGTGTTGGGAAGTTTGATCCATATTTTTTGAAAACTTCAATCTTATGATATTCTTCAGTGTCTAGTATTTCTTGAGCTGGTAGTTTATCATCCTGTGATAAATCTGTAGCCCAAACCCCTCCCACTGTGAAATTCTGTTCAAATACAACGACTTTAGAGAACGCTGGAATCTCAGGTAGTTTATTCTCACTACCATTTCTGATGGTAGAGCTCCCATATTTAGAAGTATGTAATAGTTCATAAACAGAAGCGAGACCAGCAGGACCAGCGCCAATTATCGCAACAGAGTCTATATCCAAAGTCATAGTTACTATGTCCAAGCAATCAAGAATGAGTTAGGCTTCATTACAGCAATCAGCTTCATCTACCAGAGAAAAAGAATTACTTCTTGTTATATATATATACAGTGGGTTATGATTGTCAAACGTAATAATTATGGCTCAAATCTGTTTTTTTTTAAACCAGGAGCCACTAGCGGTTGCCTGGGGAAAAGAGCCACCAATTAAAGATCAAAGAAGCCAAAGTTAGACAAATAAGCTTTTACTGAGTTACTGCGAAGTGAGATATAAACCAAATTGATAAACAATGTAACAGCAACGGAATTTTCGAGACTGTTGATTTGTATCAGTTTCAAGAACAAAACCTGAAACCACTAAAATTGAAATATATTTGACACAATTTACAAACTTTTTTGATTCTTTAGACTTTTAATTACCGAATTCGGAAGTCAAGTTCTTCAACCATTAAAATTCGAGCTTTTCAATGTTTTTTGATCTTTTTTTTTTTTGTTTTTCCTTTCTCGAAAAAGTGAAGGAGATTTTCGAAATTTGGTAAGGTTGAAAATAAAATTAGTGATTAAATATATATAAATCAAGTGTTAAGACCCGTGTCTGGTTGATATTAGCGGCTTATCTTTCATTGCAGTTGTGGGAAAAAAAAATGTTACGCTCCACTTTTAGTAAAACCATACTGAAGATCACTGCCGGTACAACCTTGCTATATGGTGCTGGTGTTGGTCTTGCCTTGGAGAATGATGCATTCAACGAGTTATTCACTGATAACGTTCCATTAGCTGAAGAAGTTGTCGATTATATTCAATCGTTCAAAAGATCTAAGAGAGACTACAACGTTGCTAATTTTAAAGAAAAGTTTGCAAGTTTGGAGAAAACTTTATCAATTCCAAAATCATCAGGAATTCAATCTGCAAAGATTGAAAGTGTTGAATCAAAAGTGCAGAAAACTCCAGTTATTGCTCAAGAAAAGGCTGTTCAAGATAAAGTCAAAGAAGAAGTCAAGAAGATCTCTAAATCATCCATCACATTACCATTGTTATCAATCAAGGCTAAAGATGTGAAAGTTCAAGGTGTTGTTGATGAGTTCAATTCCATCATCACAAAGATCAACGGTGGTCAATTGACTAAAGATGATAACCTTGAAAGCATTAAAAAAATCGTTGAAGAATTGGATAGTAATTTACTTGACTTGAATTCCGCTTCAAGCAAAGTTTATGATGAAAAATTAAAAGAAGCTATTTTAGCCAAAGAAAATGAACTTTTAACCACATTCACCAAAGAGTTTAATTTAAATCTATCTAAAATTGAAAAGCAACATGAATTACAACTTTCAAATGAAATTGTGAAAACCAAAGAATCAATAGACAAATACTATCAAAATCAAGTTAAACTAAATGCAATCAAAACTCAAGATGAATTTAAAAATTTAATTCAAAAGGCAGTAGAAGAAGAACGTGATGGTAGATTATCAAAATTTACTGAATTAAATTCAAAATTAGAAAACTTACAGAATTTGGTTTTATCAATAGATAACCATTTAAACAACTCTGAATTAAAAGTTAAATTACAACTATCTTTAAACAAGTTGAAGTTTAAATTACAACAAGATTCAATTCAAGATTTATCATCTGAACTATCAGAATTGAAGAAACTAGCTGTTGAATCTAAAAACGAAGTTATAACATCAGCCATCTCTGCAATTGATCCAAACACCGTGAAGGATGGTTTATTGACTCAATCACAGTTGATAACAAGATTTCAACTCTTAACACCAGAGCTTAGATCTTCAGCTTTATTACCACCAAATGCTGGTGTTTTAGGACATTTAGCAGCAAAATTGTTTTCAACTTTGTTGTTTACCAAAGAAGGTCATGTTGAAGGTAAAGACATTGAATCAGTCATTGCAAGAGTTCAAAACAACTTGGTATCTAATAAATTAGATGATGCAGTTGAAGAAGTTGCCAATTTGAAAGGATGGAGTAGAAAATTAGCTGATGATTGGTTAGTTGAAAGTAGAAAAAGATTAGAAGTTGAATTTTTGGTTAATTTAATTGATTTGGAAAGTAGAACTTTGTTTTAATCTGTTTATTTATATTCATACAACAAGGTTAAATATTTGTTAGATATTTACAGTCATATACATTTAAATACATTAGAAAGCCATTTCATACACCGGAATTGTAGAAACTTGTTTGCAGTTTGTATGGATTTTAGATGAAAGAGAAGGGAGTTAATACAAGAAATTGAAATAGACAAAAGTATACTATAATTATATATATATGAATAAAAAGAAAAAATTAACGAACCAACCCAGGGAAAAGAAATAAGAGAGAAATGCAAGTGGTGTATGACGTTTATTACAAAATTTCAAGCACAACAATTATTTTGGTTGTTAGTACTTGGTCTTTGTAAGTTAACACCTTTAACTTGAGTATTTTTTGGTTTTAGTTGATTTTCCAATGGTAATTTAGTTGCAATTGTTTTGAAAATCTCTTTGATACCCTCTCCAGATTTAGCACTAACTTCAAAAAATAACAAACCTTCTTCTTGAGCTAATAATTCTGCCGTTTCTTTTGAAACTTTTCTTTCATCTTCTAAATCCAATTTATTCCCAGCTAAGGCAATAACGATATCTTGATTAGCTTGTCTTTGTAGTTCTTTAATCCAAGATTTTGCCCTTTCTAATGAGGCTTCTTGAGTTATATCATATACGACTAAAGCGGCATTGGCATTTCTATAGTACATTGGAGCTAAAGATTTATAACGTTCTTGACCTGCAGTATCCCAAATTTCAAACTTTATCGTTGTTTGATCATCAAGTTGTATTGTTTGAGTTAAAAAGGCAGCACCAATGGTGGATTCTCTATAATCATCAAACGAATCCTTGACAAATCTATGAACTATTGAAGACTTACCGACAGCAGATTCACCTAAAAGAACCAGTTTAAACTGAGCAAAGCGAGTTTCAGACATGATTTAATGCTCTATATGATATATATATATATTGAAAAAGATTTATATGAATAAATTGGAGAATGCAAAATCTCTGGGCTGTTTGACGTGGGAGTGTAATATATCGTTTATCTAATTCGAACTAAGTCTTTTAACTTTCGAAATAGTGAAAAAGAAATTGTTTTAATCATACAATCTATAAACGATCGAATAGGGACATTTTGCAGTTTAAAACTTCTTTTAAATTTATGGCAGGCAAAAAGCAAAATGTTAATTTTTATAAAACATATTTCGCGATTTAGCTCTACAAAGTCAATAAAAATTTATTGCTATGGTTACATATACAACTAATTAAATTCATAAAGAATCAAAAC